>JARQOC010000011.1:41150960-41723649 GCA_033576535.1 Allobates femoralis | reverse complement strand
TGGACGCCTTGTGGTAAATGTGTGGCGTGCCCTAATACTGAAAGAAGTGCAGTCTTTACAGACTCAATGGGCAAACAAATCTTTCAAATCCGACACAATATAACTTGTGAAACTAAATTTGTAGTGTATTACGCTACATGCCCTTGTGGCAAAATATATATGTTGGTTTGACAAGTCAACAGTTAAAAATTTGTGTAAAGGTACCATCACACGCGGCAATTTTGCTTGCAATTTGCTGGTTGCAGTGAAATCATGGACACATTGTTCCATTTGTATATATTTGTTGTTCTAATTTGTTGCCGTGTACAAATAGAACAATGTGTCCATGATTTCACTGCAACCAGCAAATTGCCAGTGAAACTGCAAGCAAAATTGCCGCGTGTGACGGTACCTTAAGGGAGCAGGTTTTAGGTATAGTGTTGGCCCGTGATGTAACGGATGAAGAAACCCTAAAAACTATACCCAGACATTAAGAAATGTCATCAGTGTGATAGTGCTGGGTTTAAATTATGAGGTATTGATAAATTTAACCTGGAATCTCGATGTGGTAATAGGACACGGCGATTAGGCCAGTTGGATACACAGTGGATTTGGAGATTAAAAACTACATGGCCTTAATGAGCACAACAGTTTTGTTCCCTTCCTTTAGTAGTCCTGATCATAGTGGAAGGGGTTTTTTCCTTATTGTACATTGGTTTTAATTGTTATGTTTTTATTTTAGTGTGATGCCCAATCCTTAATTACTTTTTGCTGTTTATTGATCACTGGATTTGGTCTTATCTGAATGGATTCTAAACTAGTCTGGAAATAGTGGAGAAGAACATATGCGATGGAGTCTTTATGGAATATAATTGATTTGATGATGCTCACTTTAAGTACGTCAATTGTTTGGACATGCTTACTTTCAAATTTGGACCTTGTTGGTTCTATGCATACAGTATACCAAAATGTATACAATATTAATGTGTTACTATAGGGCAATATAAACACCCCCCCTTATTCTTATATTTTATGACATCGCATTGAGTGTGTCATAGAGTATGTCTTTAAAAGTATAATTATGAGGATATATGCACAAGCATTTTTTCTTATAGTGTACATTGGGTATATATAACATGTGTACATTGATATATATATTACTACAGGCCAGATCAATAATGTGAAGATAAAATCTGAAAAGAACACTACTTGGACATCTTTATTTTCATTATTCTTTATTCAGTGCTCCATGGTGATAAAATTATACAGAGACCAGGGAACGCAGTCCCTTCATGATGATTTTTCCAGTTGTTTCCATTATTTTGTCCAACCCCTGTATGTACACTGTGATATGCTTATATAATGATTCTCTGCTATAGAAGTCCTATAACAATACAATGAATGCATAAATAAGAATAAGCCATTTATCTTTTGCCACACTGACACTGATCCTTCACAATAATCACTATCGCTCCGCTGTGCCGCACGATCAACCCCAGCCCTGAATCCGGCATTGGCGCTTAAGCGTCTCCATGGAGATGAGTGCAGCGGGTCATGTGACCTGAAGCACCTCCTCTCCTTGACTCTGCCTGCTGAAGTGGATCTGGATGCTTGGGGAAGCACCTGTCACCAGGCAACAAGCGGCACGATATGATTGGTGCATCCGCCCTTTGAAACCACCTCTTCCTCCCCTTTAGTCACGCCCCCTGATGAAGACATACGTCGAAATGCGCATTGGCGTGCACATGTAGTGCACGGCAGCTTGTGAATCACAGGTAACCTTGAATAATTGACATGACCTACCGGTTCCTCTTAATATTAACTCTATAGATATCCTAATGCAAGGGTTTACTCCTATATAATGTGAGTGAGTGCACCAAATTAAGGGACATTTCCTATTTGGTCACAGACTGTGCTTATCTGATTGTATTGTGGTATAGGCACCTATTAACACACAGTTTAACCCCTTGTTGATATCTAGACTACTGCCTTGCACCAAATCAAAAACTATACTTAGTGAATGTACTGTGGTATAGGCACTGTGGTATAGGCACCTACCAACACATTAACCCATTGTTGATATTTAGGCTATAGCTCTGCACAAAAATGTTTTAACTAATATGTAGTTATAAATTGTGCTCATCTGATTGTACTGTGCTACAACAACTTACCAATACACTTAAAGGGAACCAACCACCCCAAATGACCCCCCCGGACTATAAATATCGTTCCCTACACCCAGCACATACATGTGCTGCAAGGTTTTTTGCTAAAAAAACTTTTTTAAAAGTTAAGATAATGCTTTATAAAGATTATAACGAAGGGACGGGTGGGCATTACTTAGCTGGGGCTGAAGCCGAGTTCCAGCTGCCAGTCATCCTCCTCTCTCCCCTCGCAGCATTGAAGTCCAGCCCTTTCTTGTCGTCACAGCCTGGTGCACGGGATCTCATGCCCGTGCACACGTCATCAGCTACAGCCAGGTCGCGAGCACACGCTCTGAGTTCCTGCGCTCAGCTGTGGAAGTCAGAGCGCGCGCTCGCGACCCGGCTGTAGCTGATGACGTGTGCACGGGCATGAGATCCCGTGCACCAGGCTGTGACGACAAGAAAGGGCTGGACTTCAATGCTGCGAGGGGAGAGAGGAGGATGACTGGCAGCTGCAACTCGGCTTTAGCCCCAGCTAAGTAACGCCCACCCGTCCCTTCCTTATAATCTTTATAAAGCATTATCTTAACTTTTAAAAAACAGTTTTTTTAGCAAAAAACCTTGCAGCACATGTATGTGCTGGGTGTAGGGAACGATATTAATAGTCCGGGGGGGGGGGGGTCATTTGCGGTGGTTGGTTCCCTTTAACTCTTCACTGATAATTAGGCTAATGCCTTGTATAAAAACTAAATTTATAGGATAATAGTGTCATACTATATGTTAAATTGACATCTTATACCACAGAGAAATAACGTACAACCAATATATATATTTATTATGAAATGGGCAGTGTGGTTACTAGATAATGGTCTGTTCCCCTTGGAAAGAAAATAGGAGCCTCCTTGAGCTATGAATGAACCCTGGCATGGATAACCTTATGTATGTATCTGTTTATGGTGATTAATTAATTTGAGCTTACTGTACAACTGTTTTAAAAGAGATAAAAATTGTTCCAAACATGTATCCTGTATGACATACATTATATATATATATATACATATATATACACATATACATATATACACACACACATATTTATATATATTTATATATATATATATATATATATATATATATATATATATATATATATATATATAAGCTATCACTCTATACCAATAACATCCAAAATTAACAGAAAACTAGAGTGACAAGTCCCCTTGTCGGGGGGGAAGTTACAGGTACATAAATAAGAAAAAGTGGAACAAGTAATGTTAAGTCGATAGGTGTATAAATCTCTCAGCGGAAGATATTCAATGTCATCCCCTATTAATCTATAGAAGAGAGAATCACGATGTAGTATTCCATTCCAGAGAAAGGTCCAGAATAGAGTGAAAGTGTAAGAGAAAAAAAAAAAGAAGATAGAAGAAGAAGATTTACAGAAGAGAAGTAGAAAAGAGGGAGATAGATTCCAGTCAGAGTAGGGGGGAAGCGGGGAAGAAGGGGAAAGGACAGAGACCCTTCCCAATGTCCAGTCTAGCTGTGGGAGTTTTGTAGGTGACGGGTCAACACGGGCCCATCACGAAAGTACCACCAGGGGGTCCACAGTTTTTGATGTTTATCCCATGTCTCGTTATCTTGGGCCATCAGGGATTCGATCCTGCATATTCTGTCCATCTCTCCCACCCACTCCCCAGGGAGGGTGCGGTCACCGATCTCCAATGCCTCGGAATTAAGACTCTAGCTGCCATGAGGCAGAAGCGGAGGAGACCCCGCTTGACCAGGGAGAGGGGACCCGGCACCAATGACAGTAACGCGATCTTGGGCGAGGGAGCCAGGCGGGTGCCAGAAATGGATTCATAGGCAGAAAATACCTCGACCCAAAAGGCCTGTAATGGCCTACAGTCCCACCATATGTGTAGCATGGTGCCGACTTCTTCGCCGCATCTCCAGCACAGGTTAGAGACTGAGGGAAACATCCTGTGAAGGAGCGCCGGGCACCTGTACCACCTGGTCAAGATCTTATAGTTCGTTTCCTGAAAGCTGCAGGAGATTGACATCTTGTGAGTTAACGTGAAGATTTTAGTCCGGTCAGAATCTGAGAGATCTATCTGGAGATCTCTCTGCCAGGCGTCAAGGAAGCGAGGCACAGCCGGGGGGTCAGCCTCTAAAATCACGTCATTCATAAGGGATATTACGTGAGTTGGAGATTCTGGAAGGAGCAGTATAGCCTCCAGTCTCGAGGGCGGTCTAGTGCTCAAAGACTGTAGGTAGGATTTCAATTGGGAAGCTTCCAACCAGGACACCGGCCCCTCCCCCCGTCCCCCCGAGGCGTCTCCCCACGAGAGCCGTCCCATCGCCTGAGCCAGGCAAGGCTCCTCGGCCGCCCTCCATCCCAGAAAAGTTTGTCTCCCAACCGCTGGGGGAAATTCTGGATTGTCAAAGAGAGGGGCCATTGTGGACGGGAGGTTAATCAGGGGATTCCTCCCCCTCCAGGCATCCCAGAAGCCCAGGGCGACTTGCGTAAGGGAGGGAAATTGCGTAATCGGAGGCCTTTGGCGGGGCCGTATCCACGGTAACCACCGTAGGGGGGAGGGCGAAAGTGAATATTTTTTTTTTAAAGATTTTTAAATAATAATCGCATCATCAATAGCAATATTAGCAATAGCATTATTATTAGCAGTAATAGCAGTATTAATAGCAGTAATAGCATTATTATTAGCATTAATAGCATTATTATTAGCATTAATAGCATTATTAATAGCATTAATAATACAATTAATAGCATTAATATTAGCATTAATATTAGCATTAATAGTATTATTAATAGCATTAATAGCATTATTAATAGCATTAATAGCATTATTAATAGCATTAATAGCATTAATAGCATTATTAATAGCATTAATAGCATAAATAATAGAATAGCATAAAAAATAGCATTAATAGCATTAGTATTAGCATAAAGAGCATTAATAGCAATATTATTAGCATGAATAGCATTATTAATAGCATTAATAGGATAAATATTAGCATTAATAGCATAATTAATAGCATTAATAGCATTATTAATAGCATTAATAGCATTATTATTAGCATTAATAGCATTAATAGCATTATTAGCATTAATAATAGCATTAATAACATTATTAATAGCATTAATAGCATTATTATTAGCATTAATAGCATTATTATTAGCATTATTATTAGCATTAATAGCATTAATAATACCATTAATAGGATAAATATTAGCATTAATAGCATAAATAATAGCATTAATAGCATTATTAATAGCATTAATAGCATTATTATTAGCATAAATAGCATTAATAATAGCATTAATAACATTATTAATAGCATTAATAGCATTATTATTAGCATTAATAGCATTAATAATAGCATTATTAGCATTAATAATAGCATTAATAACATTATTATTAGCATTAATAGCATAATTATTAGCATTAATAGCATTATTATTAGCAGTAATATCATTATTATTATCATTTTTTTTTAAATTATTATTTTTTTATTTAATTATTTATTATTTTTTATTTATTTTTTTATTATTTTTTAATTATTTTTTAATTATTTTTTTTATTATTAAATTTATTATTTAGGCTGAGACCCAGTTCTCTTTCAGGTCCGCTGAAAGGGCTGATATAATTAGCATATATTTAATTTTTTTATTATTATTTTTATTTAATTTATTATTTTTTATTTATTTTTTTATTATTTTTTTATTATTTTTTAATTATTTTTTTTATTATTAAATTTATTATTTAGGCTGAGACCCAGTTCTCTTTCAGGTCCGCTATTTGTTCCCATTGAAATACATTAGCGGTGTGTCGGCGATTTTATGGCCGCCCACCTGGTTCTATTTGTCGGCCCTAAAATCGCGGACACACCGCTAATGCATGTCTATGGGCAGTCCGCCCGATTTCGGATTGGACGCAGACCAATCAGAATTCGAGCTCACTGCCCATAGAGATGAGGGGCTCTTCTGATTGGCTGAGGGCAGTAGACAGCGACCAATCAGAAGAGCCCCTCACATCTCATTGACATAGAATGGTGGATTTGTCGTCCATTCTATGTTAATGATAAGTGAAGAGGACGTCGGAGCTGGAAGTTGGCGGAAAGAAGACAGAAGATCCCCGGGGCCGGACAAAGAGGCGGAGATGGCGGAAAGAAGAGAGAAGACCCCCGGGGCCGGAGGAGGAGGACGCCTGGCCGGACGGAGGACTTGTGGATCGGACGGACGATCAGATGACTAAGAAGGCATGTAAGTGATCGACGGGGACGTTAGGGTAGGGGACGGCGGGGGCTTCGGGTGTAGGGCTTTAGGTGTTAGCGACAGCGGCGGGGGGAAAGCGGCGGGAGCTTAGGAAGCGGCGGGGCTTAGGAGGTAGGGGCTTAGGTGCGGCGGGGCTTAGGAGGTAGGGGCATAGGTGCGGCGGGTCGGGGCTTAGGGTGTAGGGGTGCGGCGGACTTAGGGGGTAGGGGCTTAGGTGCGGCGGGTCGGGGCTTAGGGTGTAGGGGTGCGGCGGACTTAGGGGGTAGGGGTTTAGGTGCGGCGGGTGGGGGCTTGGCGGCGGACGGTAGGGGCTTAGGTGCGGCGGGTGTTAGGGGGTAGGGGCTTAGGAGCGGGGGGGGGGGGCTTAGAGGGTAGGGGCTTAGGTGCGGCGGGTCGGGGCTTAGGGTGTAGGGGTGCGGCGGACTTAGGGGGTAGGGGCTTAGGTGCGGCGGGTGGGGGCTTTTAGGTGCGGCGGGGCTTAGGGGGTAGGGGGTTAGGTGTGGCGGGGCTTATGGGGTAGGGGCTTAGGTGTCGCGGGGCTTTTAGTTGCGGTGGGGCTTAGGGGGTAGGGGATTAGGTGCGTCTGGTCGGGGGTTAGGTGCGGCGGGGCTTAGGGTGTAGGGGCTTCGGTGCGGCGGTGCTTAGGGGCTTAGGTGGGGCGGGTCGGGGCTTAGGATGCGGCGGAGCTTAGAGGGTAGGGACTTAGGGGCGGCGGAGTTAGGGGGTAGGAGCTTAGGTGCGGGGTGGCTGTGCGGACATTGCGGGGTGGCTGTGCGGACATGGGGTGGCTGTGTATTATTTATTATTTTATTTATTTATTTTATTATTTATTATTTTATTAAAAAACCGCATCTGCGGCGCGGTTGCGGTAATCCCCATACAAAGTATAGGGGGACTTGCGGCAGGTGCGGCAAAACCGCACTTGCCGCACCTGCCGCAAGTCCCCCTATACTTTGTATTGGGATTACCGCAACCGCGCCGCAACTTGCACTTGCGGCGCGGTTGCGGTAATCCTTATGGGGATTATCGCAACCGCGCCGCAAGTGCTCGCACTCAGCCAGCGACTCGCAATGCGGCGCGGTTGCGGTAATCCTTATGGGGATTACCGCAACCGCGCCGCAAGTGCTCGCACAGGGGCACAGGGGCACTGGGGCACAGGGGCACAGGCTCCGGAGCACTGTGTCAGCATGTGCTGACAGCAGCTGCTCCGGAGCGAGATCACAGGGGCACAGGGGCAGTGGGGCACAGGGGCACAGGCTCCGGAGCACTGTGTCAGCATGTGCTGACAGCAGCTGCTCCGGAGCGGGCACAGGGGCACAGGCTCCGGAGCACTGTGTCAGCATGTGCTGACAGCAGCTGCTCCGGAGCGGGCACAGGGGCACAGGCTCCGGAGCACTGTGTCAGCATGTGCTGACAGCAGCTGCTCCGGAGCGGAATGACAGGGGCACAGGCTCCGGAGCACTGTGTCAGCATGTGCTGACAGCAGCTGCTCCGGAGCGGATTGACAGGGGCACAGGGGCACAGGCTCCGGAGCACTGTGTCAGCTGCTCCGGAGCGGGATGACAGCGGCGAGGGGTCGCAATGCCCGCTACGCGGGCAATGCCTCGCACGACGTGGTGACGTCACATAGTGACAAAGCCACGGAGTGCCGGGGTCCGACACAAACATGCCTACGGCAATTATATAGTAGATATATATATATATATATATATATATATATATATATATATATATATATATATATATAAATAGAAAAAAAAACAGACAGCCCTTCCTTTAAGCTTTTCAGCCCAGGTGCAAATCTATATAGCTGTGTAATATAGAATCAAAAATAATAGCAGCACACTGGTTAAGTCAATGCATGCTAACACTGATGTTTATAAGTGTTATATTGGTGTTATTTTTGAGAAAAAATAAAAACTAAAAGGTTTTTTCAAAAAAACTCAGATGTAAATTTTTTTCCGTTTTTTATGGTTCTTTGCGCATGCATTGGCCAATGGATGCCAGCCCTTCAACCACGTCTCGGTGACCATAATTCTGAAGGGTCCCTATCTACACTAAAAGCCTCTCTCGTACCCTATTCATTTATTGTGTGCAGAGCAGCTGGCTCTGCTGCTGGACTTGCCCTCCTGCCTCCCTACCACTGGGTGCTACTGAAGAGGTATGTTTCCTACTACTGCCCACTGAAACAGAGACCCCTAGGGTACGAGAGAGGCTTTTTTGGCCAATGCATGCGCAAAGAACCATAAAAAAACGGGGAAAAAAATTTACATCGAGCTTTTTTGAAAAAAACTTTAGTTTTTATTTTTTCTCAAAAATAACACCAATATAACACTTATAAACATCAGTGTTAGCCTGCATTGACTTAACCAGTGTGCTGCTATTATTTTTGAGTATATATATATTATATATAGATTAAATTTATAATTTATTAAATATACATATATCTATATCTATCTTTGTACCGCTAGTCCATAAAGTTTTCTACTTTTGATCATTTTTTGGGCTTTCTGATCATTTTCTTATTTGCCTTTCTCGTTACAATTATTAACGATTAGCCCTATTTATATGTATCCAATTTTTCATACCATGTGACATCTATATACATGAGATCTGAGATGAAGTCACTGTGTGGATTTTCTCTGTTTTGCACATTAAATTTTTGTCAGGAATAGATTCACCAATGCCTCTAATGCGAATATTATTCCTTCTGGATCTGTCCTCAAAATCCAGTGTTTTATTGTGGATTTGGGAAACCTTCTCTTCTAAGGCCTCATTAGCATCTATTAGTTCATTATTAGATTCAGTAAGTTCTGCCAGCTTCTGCTCCAGGTGGTCTATTCTAGTTCCTAAATCCACCAGTTCTCACGATTTCTGCCTTAAATTCAGCTATCATTCGTTTAAGATCAGATTGGAGTTTTTGCCTCAGGGATTTTAGTAAACCCTCCATTGTTTTCGGTGTAAGTGGAAGGTCTGTCTGAGCTTCTCCTCCCCTCTCTTAAGGTGGGGTCACACGCGGCGATCCGGCCTGCGATGTCGGAAGCGATGCGCAGGTGCACGCTCGCTTCCGACATTGCAGGCCAGCTGTCACACGGCACGACGTTGCCGGTGACGCGGTGGCGATGTGGGCGGAGCCATCGCTCGCTGGGCTGGGCTCAGCCCAGCGAGCGATGGCTCAGAAACACTGCGATATAGGCTGGATCGCGCCGCCAACAGTGTCAGACGGCGCGATCCAGCCTAATCGCTGGTCACAGGTTGACAGGTTTATGAACATGTTCATAAACCTGTCAACCTGCGACAATTTGCAGTTGCGTCGCGCTGTCACACAGCACGACGCACTTGCAATATCGCCCACAACATCGCTGTTACGTCACTTTTCGGCGATGTCGCGGGCGAGATCGCCGTGTGTGACCCCACCTTTAGGGCCACGTCTCACACACAGATATCTGTGCAGAGATTGTTTGCAGATCTCTGGTTGCAGTGAAATATTGGAGGCTGAATTCACTACCTGGTCTCTGGAGAAATATGCAGTCACCTTCTTTGGAGATCTCGTTCTTGCTGGCTTGCCGTGCACCATTGGAACCACTGTGTCCTCAGGTCACCAGATAACTTATTTAGGGCTTCCCAGAGTGTTTTTTCACCTTGTTGTGCCGAGTGGAAGCAGATCTCTATTGGAGCTCCAGTCCTAAGCAGCCTATGCCATTCAAAGCTCGACCACACCTCTATACCGGATATCCCTGTAGAAGACCTGCTTGCCGTAAGGCTAGAATTCTATATATAGCACGGAAAACTATTGCCCTGCATTGGAAGTAATCTACAATGGTGGAGTTTATTAACAGAGTTAATAGTTCTATAAGGCTGGAAAAAGGACAGTATATTAAAAGAAAGGCTATCGGAAAATTAGATAAAATCTGGAGCCCCTGGTTTGCAATCCCAAGTTTTGCTACCGGAGAATTGGTTTTCTATGCTTCGTTAATTACGGTGCCCCTTTATTCCTTCTTAGTTCCATATGGTTTCTTGCTTTATGAATAGGTTTCATGATTATGTCTATTGCCCATACAATTTTGCAGTATGTGCCTGACTGCTTATAGTTCTATGCTGTACAAGCTTTATTTTGTTCCATATTGACCCCCTAAAAAAATAATGTGTGTGTCTCTCCCTTTTTTCTGCTGTACATTTATAGGTCACATTCTAAGGGACCCACATCTACAATAGTTATGTGATATTAGGTGTTAAAGAGGGGTGGGTGGGATGTCTCAAATTTGTATGTTTAAAATAGTTTAATAAAAATAATTTGATTAAAAAAAAAAAAAGTGTATACAGAGTGACTATTACTCCAACAGCCCTTCTCCTATTATTCCTGGACTTGTATCCTCTACATTGAGGACACCAGGATAGGCACAACATAGTAGGTCTGCAAATAAAGTTAGCCAAGGAAGCTTAGTGCAGCAGATGACAGACTCATTATGCCTACTTGCCTTTGAAATCAGAAAAATGTCCAGCAGTGGCATCAGCTCAGAACGGACAGCAACTAGTGTGACCCAACGAGTCATCTTCAATTGCAGCCACAACCACATACCTTCGATATGATAAACAAAATCAAATTCCTCAACAATTCACGAAAGCAAAAGAACTGGGTTGAGAATAACGGCATTAGGTGCTCTAGAATGACAAGTTTGTTAGAGTCTCAAGCGTCCTCGCAAAGTATTCCTAAGCTAGGTTACAAACCTTAGCATTCAACTATCAAGAGATGAACCCATGAACTGCTCAACACGTTTTGCCTCTCCCAGTTATAAGAGACTCGTCAGGGGCAAACCGGTTACTTCATAGTTACAGTAAAGTTATCAGATGATAGTATAGGTCCCCTGATACAATAGGGTAACCTAATATATTGCGAGTCTGGATCACTAAAAAGATCTATGCAAGGTAGGATGGAAACTTGTAAATAGAGAGGAGTGAGCATGTCTTGACGAAGAGATCCCTCAACAGTAGGCCGTGTACAAATGGAACAAAGTGTCCATGATTTCACTGCAACCAGCAAATTGCCAGTGAAATTGCAAGCAATATTGCCGCGTGTGACCGTACCTTTACAGGCGAAACACCACATTTTAAGTATCCACTGTAATAAAATGTCAGACATCATATAGGTCCCAATGGTGTTGGTAAAGTCCTATCACCCTAGTTAGCATCCAAGTGATGTGAAGTGCATTCCCTCTACTACTGCTTCTTCCTTTATGTGCACTCATGTAACAGATCTGGTAGGTAATCATAATGCTTCAATGACACCCAATCAACATCTTCTGAGCCCTCACAAGCCCTGGTTCTAATAAACCTTAAGATTATCTACCACAAAATGGATGTATTCTAGCAAGGATCATTATGTTCTGTGATGGTTTTTATCTAAATTATATGATAATTGTGCCTCCTCTATAAACCATATCATCTACTTAAAGTGCACTTTTAAAATGTAACCTTTAATAAATATTTGTTAAAATAACAAAAAGTGTTCTCCCACACCTAGTGTCTAAAACACACACAAATCAGACAGGGATGGGATAGTGTCCCTATTAATCCCTATTTCTGTTTCTGCCTGACAACGGAGATTTATACACCTAATTTGTATAGTGTCCCCGTTCCACGACGGCTATCCCTAGATACTTGTTACCTGTATTTAGGGCACAGTCAAATCATACATCCGTAGTTTAATAAGGTACTATCTGAAACATGGGTCAAATCCCGATGTTCCTCCAACAACCCTTACTAATGTACGTGGTGTATATTTTGGGGTAGTAAGGTGTATTGGTTACACTGAATCATCCTCATAAAGGCAAAACAAGTATCTATAATGTACTATTACTTTTACATATTATGGGCGCCCGATAAACGTCCCACAATTGATATAATGCCAGAGGTTCCTAGTGTAACCAATCTAGTCTTTACACCACTTATTCCCAACTCCCCCTCAAATGCTGATAGAGTAGACCTATTAAAGGAACTATTTCGCTGTCACCTTAATAACCACAGATGTACCAGTTGGCAGTATTATACAAGTTGGTGTTACTTATCTTGTGCACGCTGTCCTATGAACTCGACGCGTTTCCACCCACAAATAAACCGTGGGTTTCATCAGGAGTGACAGTCCTATGTGACAAAGATGCCAGGGAGCCCTCCTTCAGCCCTCCTTGTGCGCCGACAGGGGCCAACAATCCAGCCTCCTATCTCCTTGATAGTAGCGATAGTCCTGATGAAACCCACGGTTTATTTGTGGGTGGAAACGCGTCGAGTTCATAGGACAGCGTACACAAGATAAGTAACACCAACTTGTATAATACTGCCAACTGGTACATCTGTGGTTATTAAGGTGACAGCGAAATAGGTCCTTTAATAGGTCTACTCTATCAGCATTTGAGGGGAGTTGGGAATAAGTGGTGTAAAGACTAGATTGGTTACACTAGGAACCTCTGGCATTATATCAATTGTGGGACGTTTATCGGGCGCCCATAATATGTAAAAGTAATAGTACATTATAGATACTTGTTTTGCCTTTATGAGGATGATTCAGTGTAACCAATACACCTTACTACCCCAAAATATACACCACGTACATTAGTAAGGGTTGTTGGAGGAACATCAGGATTTGACCCATGTTTCAGATAGTACCTTATTAAACTACGGATGTATGATTTGACTGTGCCCTAAATACAGGTAACAAGTATCTAGGGATAGCCGTCGTGGAACGGGGAGACACCATACAAATTAGGTGTATAAATCTCCGTTGTCAGGCAGAAACAGAAATAGGGATTAATAGGGACACTATCCCATCCCTGTCTGATTTGTGTGTGTTTTTAGACACTAGGTGTGGGAGAACACTTTGTTATTTTAACAAATATTTATTAAAGGTTACATTTTAAAACTGCACTTTAAGTAGATGATATGTTCTGTGATGCCGGCTTCCCTGTTTCCATGTTGCCATTCACGTATGCCCTCCCAAAGAAAGAAGTAAATCTGTATTGACTAATGGGCGCATTGTTAGCGCCTAACTGTATTGCTAACCAAGGAAGGCTTGAAGACTTCGCTTACACTCAATGAATATGTTTTGTAAGCAGCAAGATGAAGGATGATTTCTGAGATCACACATTGAATGACTATTGTATAACCACTTTATTTCCTTAAGCTTTCTTCAAAAGTTATAACTTTTGGGTTTTATTGAAAACCACCAATATTTTTTTTATTTAAGCTAAAGGATAACTCTATTAAAAGTCAAACACTTTATTGAGAAGTATTAAAAAACTAATGGCTAATAAAACCACCTTTAGTAAGCCTTATCGTGAATATACAAACACTAAATACAACTCTTCCCCCAAGACGATCACACAATAAATAATCAATTGTAGCAAGTGCGTCAAAAAGCATCGTCAACCGTCACAGGGTCCTGTCACTTGTCAGACAGACAACATTCTTGATACATCAATTTAGCAGTATTTCTCTTTGACATGAAAGAACAAGACCTTACATTTTATAGGATAATGTCCATTTAGCCAACCTATAAAATGAATGGTCTTGTTCTTTCATGTCAAAGAGAAATACTGCTATATACCTCTCTAAGTCTAGATTGATATATCAAGAGGGTTAGGCTCGGGGATTAGTGCCGCCAGTCATGTTAATAGTGATGAGCGAGCACTAAAATGCTCGAGTGCTCGAGTCAAGCATCTCGAGATGCTCAGGTGCTCGACCGAGCACCGAGCCCAATGTAAGTCAATTAGTGACAGGCTCCGCCCACAGACTTCCAGCTATAAAATGAGTGTTTCTGGGAAAGGACTGCTCTCCCCTTCCTGGCCTGTTGGCGGTTCCTGTCCCCGCAGCAGCCTACTATTCCTTGGGCCTGCACTTGTCACGCTAGTCCTTCAGGAGTGCGTTTAGAGCCATGGGCAAATACCTCCTGCCTCTTAAAAGTGCTTGTCTAGAATTCTATAAACATGGCTTGTTTCCTTCACAAAACAGCACCACTCCTGTCTTCAGGTTATGTGTGATATTGCATTTCAACTCCATTTAAGTGAATGGACCTATACTGTAATAACACATGGAACCTGTAGTCAGAGATGGCGGTTTTTGAAAGAATGCAGTAAAGTTTTATTATTCCCCTTTAAAGGGGCAGTGCACTCTATTAGGTCATGCGTCCAGCCCATCACTTGGTGGCATTAGGTACTTAGTGCATCCATCCACTTTGGGAGGTGCCTTTGCAAGAACGTTCCTGACCCTGTATGCTGTGCCCATATTTTGTTCTGGCTAACCTGTGTTTTTTTTTTTTTATTATCATTTTTTATTGCTTTTTCAATATTTGACAAAAGTACATTAAATATATTCATCATACACAGGTGTAAAACATAACATATCATAAACAGATTTTGTTCAGTAGGTCATATAACAACTAGAACCTTCAGTCTTATTCAGGTATTTCTTCTAAAGCTGTTCTTACTAATATTTGAAATTCAATTGAGTTTAATAACACCATGTCGAACCGTTTCATAGGTTTTGACAACCAGTCCCACCCTCCCTCCCACCCTCCCTTGATGCAATTTTATATCACCTGTGAATCTCAATGCCCTAAGGTGATGTTCTTCATAATATCTCTTATTCATTCCTACTCAGTCTACCCAGTGTACCCTCAAGCTCTGCCATAGCATACCATGCCGTCTGTCTAAAAGGGGAGATAAACGTCTCCATTTCCGAATCGGAGAGTTCTCTTTCTACAAATTTTCTCCATTTGCGAAATAATTTTTCTACAAGACGGGTTGGGTTTTTCAAAGCCTCAGAAGCCTCAAGGTGTAACGCTTTTTTTATGGTGTTGCGGAGTGCCTCTATCCCCGGTAGGGATCTCTCCAGCCAGTGTCTCAAGATCAATCGTTTAGCCAGTATGGCTATAGTGTGAAACAATATGTGAGGAGAGCCTTGATTGGGTGTGTCACCATGATAATGAAAGAGCCAAAGCATTGGGCTGAGCCGTTCCTCATTTATGAAGTGTCCTCTGGCTAAGCACCTCACTTCCTCCCAGAACTGTACTGCTTTCTGGCATGACCATATACCATGTTCTAAATCTGTCATTGCGTCTCCACACTTAGGACAATTTATCCACCTATTTTGGTTGGCTGGTGAGGGTGGGATGTTAAAACCCTGTATAGCTCCATGCATTAATCTAAATTGTGTGTCCCTCCACAATTCATTTGTAACTGCTTTCCTCATTGACTGCCATCCCTGTAGTATCTTATTCGGCAAGTCACTTTCTTCAAAATGTTTTTTCCACCTGGAGAAAGGCCCTCTTGGTCTTAATGGTCGAAGTGCGCCTCCCAAATTGCCGTATATTGTACGTATAGACGTGTCCTCCACCCTTTCACATATCAAATCCTCCCATATCTCATTTGTGAATTCCCCTGAAATGTCATGTAGGTTGGTCAAGAGGTGATGGTGGAGCTGCTGGTACTGTAAAACATGCACTCCAGGTAGATTAAATTTAGTCAACATCTCTGCTCGTGTTAGCCATCTCCTCTCTCCCACATGCATGAGATCAAACAGCGTCCTTACCCCTCCCGATTTCCAACTTTTAAATAGAGAATTTTCACGTCCCCAAGGGAAAGGATGGACATGCCCAGGGATTAAGTCTCCCGAGATCTTCCAAGAGAGACCCAATTTAGAACGGACATTTTTCCAGGTCATAACTGTGTCTCTGTAGATCGTGGTGTGTTTTAAGTGGCATGGTATCATGGAAAGGGGTGTGTGTAGAAGTGACGCCAAATCCCACGGCCCTGCATACTCTCTTTCCAGGTCTATGTCAGAGAATCTAGTCGACCCCTTAAGCCAGTCTAGCACATGTCGCATAATGCATGCCAGGTTGTACCCTCTGACATCAGGTAACTGTAAGCCACCCCTCTCCGTAGATTGAAGTAGAAAATTGAGGGAGATCCTAGGTCTCTTGCCCCTCCATAAAAATTTAGAGAAGGCTTTATTCAGCCTCCTAACGTCTAAATGTGTCAGTAATAAGGGGATTGTCTGAAGTGGGTATAGAAGTCTGGGAAAGCTGATCATCTTGATCAGGTGGGCACGTCCCAATAATGATAAAGGTAATCCTTTCCACCTCTCCAATTCTTGCTCTATTTTGGTGATAATAGGGACAAAGTTGAATCTATATATCAAACCCATCGTCCTAGCTAGATGTACCCCCAGATATTGTATATTGTCCTGTGCTACCCGAATGCCCCCCAGTAAGTCAGCCCTCCGCAACGGACAGTGCTTATGTATGAAAAAAATCTCGCATTTATCTCTATTTAGTCGAAAACCAGAGAAAGCACCCACTCTTTCGATGGCATCTAGGACATTGGCTAGGTCTCTCCCTGGGTTTTGCATAAAGAGCATGATATCGTCTGCGAAGAGAGATATCCTCGCCTCCCTTCCCCCCACCTTCAAGCCTTCATATAACTTGTGTGTATCCAGATATATTGCCAACGGCTCTATGGCTAGGTTGAAAAGCAACGGGGACAGCGGGCATCCTTGTCTTGTTCCTTTTTCTAACACAAACGTATCTGATAGAAAACCCGGTATGCTCACACAGGCCTTCGGAGTATCATAAAGGGATCTTATATATTGTCTGAATGGGCCGTTGAGACCAATAATGTCTAGCACCTGTTCCAGCCATGACCACCTCACATTGTCGAACGCTTTTTCTGCATCCAAGGTGATCACGGCTGGATCTGCGTCTCCTCCCTCCCCTCTATGTCTTGCTACATCTATTAGTAACATTGCTTTACGTATGTTAGTAACTGTTGAGCGCCCTTTCACGAAGCCCGCTTGTCGGGGGTTAATTAGTCTAGGTAGAATGGTGGCCAATCTGTCCGCCATGATTTTGGAGATTATTTTTAAGTCCTGGTTTATTAATGAGATTGGCCTATAGCTGGCGGGGTCAGTCAGTGGTTTTCCTGGTTTCGGGAGTAATTTAATGTGGGCTAGATTCATTCTGTCTGGTATAGGCCTACCCTGTAGAAATGAATTGTATAGATCTGTAAGTATCGGGGACACCTGCTCCCTGAGGGACTTAAAAAAAGCTCCTCCAAATCCGTCTGGGCCCGGCGCTTTACCCGAGGGTAGTTGTCTTATTACCCCTTCGATGTTTTCCACAGAAATGGGTGCGTTTAAATATTGTTTGTCTTCCTCTGTCAACCCTGGTATGTCGATGTCTTTTAACCAGTCCATGCCTCTCAAATTCCCTCTGGTCTCGTCTTTATAAAGGGATGCATAAAACTTCCCCAATACCCTGGTGATATCTTTGGGTCCCGACCAGACATTCCCATGTTTATCTTTAATTTCTAGTATGGGTGTCGCTGGATGTCTCCCTTTCGCTAGGCGTGCAAGAAGTCTACCCGCCTTGTCCCCATACCTGTGGAGTTCCATCTCCAGTTTGCTTCTATACATACATTCTTTCTTATTTGCCCATATGTCGAATTCTTTTTTTGCTTCCATCCAAGTTTGTTTATCTCCCTCTGTCATTGTCTGTTTATATTGCTGGTATGCTCCCCTTACTGTCATACTGGACTTCAGATATTGGTCTTTGATTTTATTTTTCAATCTTGTTTGATATGCCATGACATGCCCCCTCAGCACCACTTTGGCTGTCTCCCAAAAGAGCCCCGGGTCTCCCCTGTGTGTCTCATTGTTTAGCGCGAAGTCAGTCCACCATTCCTTCAACATATTATTGAAGTTCTCCTCCCTTGTCATGGTGTCAGGAAATCTCCAAATGTAGTCCGTTCCCTTTTGATATGTCTCCCTGGTTTCCACCGCCACTGGGCTATGGTCGGAAATGACCATGCTCTCTATAGTTGCGGTGACCACTCTCTGAAAAAGTAGTGGTGATGTAAGGAGCATGTCAAGCCTCGACCAGGACCCATGTGGATGCGAAAAGTGCGTGAAATCCCTCTCCAATGGGTGCATTACCCTCCACGTGTCTATTAGGTTACAATGTTGAAACAGCTGTTCCAGGAGGCTTCCCTGGAATGTCCCCTCTCCCCCCCAGCTTCCAGGATCCGTGGAAACTTAGTGCGTCTGTCCTCGTGCTCGTGTACCACCATATTGAAATCTCCTCCTATTATGCGGAGGCTGAGATGGTCCGTCAATAGATCATTCTGAAGGGACTGGAAGAACGGCTTTTGAGCTGAGTTTGGTGCATATAAGTTATATATACTAAAAATGTCTTCTTTGATCTGTAAATTGAGGTGGATCAGTCTACCCTCTTTATCTTTTTTCTCTGAGATTAATGTGTGGGCCAAGGATCTCCGCACTAATACAATAACACCTGCTTTTCTTCCCATTGCCCCCGACCCATATACCTCCCCCACCCAAAGCTTTTTGAGGCGAAAAAAGTCCTCCTGTGGCAGGTGGGTCTCCTGAAGGAGGGCAACATCAGCATGTAATCTATTGAGATGTCTGAGAACCATCATACGCTTAGAGGGAGAGCGCAAACCCTTAACGTTCCAGGAGACCCACCTAACCATATTTGGTGAAGACTATCAATATGACATAATAGAATGTCTGCCCGTTTCTCACCAAGCCTCCAACAAGACACCTCTGATCATCCCTTTTGCTTCTGGCATCTGAGTATGATTCACTGGTACCGCCGGGAATGAAAATGGATTCCCAATCGCTATATTGCATCAACCCATAATGTGTCATGTTATACCATCCCTCCCCCTCCCCTACATTTCCCCTCTTTCTTATCTTATCCATCATATTGACTTCTCTTTCTTCCTCCACGTCTTACGTCGCCCCAAGGATGGGCCGCCGGAGATCCGCCTCTCTCCAGATATTGATGATGAGTTCACAGTTTCAAGTCCCACCCCTTAGAGAAAATAGAGAGGGAGTAACAAACAAGTAATCAACGTATTTCTACCCAAACATTAAACTTTTCCTTTCTGTATGATTTCCCTAGTGTAGCCTTGGTTCAGTGACTTTTTTTTTTTTTTTTTTCCCTCCTTCCCCCTCCCCCTCCTTTTGGCTACCACTAATCAATTGTTCCAGTTCTCCATATGGTGGACCTTTCCCATATTTCGGTCTTTTGTTTAGGTCATCGTTTTTTTTTTTTTTTGGTTTTTTTTTGCATATGTCATTTTCCCATTCCCATTAGACCCCCTCCCCACCTCACTGCGGACCCTTTGATTCCCTCGTATTCAACTTATTTTCAATATAACTCGCTAAGTGAACACCTGAATATACACTTTCAAGGATCGAGACATTACATCCATTGATGATTTTCATCTCGTTCTCTTCTTGGGTGCCGACTGCCGGTTTTTCCGGGGTGTAGTGTACCTTTGGTTATCTCCACCGTAGTTACCCTCTGAGCGCAATTGGTAGTGTCTTAAAGAGTCATGTGGTTGCTCTCCATTTTCTGTAGTTTCTATAGGAATCTGTGAATTTCCCCCGCCTGAGTGCTTTTCGCGGTCTTTAGGATTGTTTGTTATTGAATCATTGCTGGGAGTCTGCTCGGGGGATTTGGCACCCATGTTGATTAGTGCCATGGCTTTTTCTGGGTCAGTGAAAGAAACCGAGGAGCCGTCCCTTGTGCGAAATCTCAGGGTGGCAGGGAACGCTAGCTGGAAGCGTACGTTCCGTTTATAAAGGATAGTGCATACTTCGCTGAATGCTCTCCTCTTGTTGGCTACCTCGATGGAGTAATCTGCGTACACCAGCACCCTATGTCCCCTAATGGTAAGGGGTATTTTTTTGGCCTTATAGGCTCTCAGGATCTCCTCTTTGTCTCTGTGGTTCAAGTATCGCGCTATAGCATGTCTTGGCTTGTTCCCTGCTCCTCTTCCCTCGGCCCCAAGGTGCTCAGCTCCACGTGGTGGGGGGTCTCTGGGGGGGCCAATCCTGTGTGTGCGTTCTGTTGGACATTTATGTGTCAGGCCCAGTGTTTTTGGGAGATCGACTTCAAATATGTCTATCAGCAGGCTTGGCATAATGGATTCTGGGAGACCGACTATTTTGAGATTGTTGCGTCGATCTCTGTTCTCTATATCTTCTAATTTATTATGGGCATATGTGGAGCTGCGCTGCAGGACCTGTAGCTGTTGTTCTAATTCTTCCACTTTCCCCTCTGCTGCAGCTATTCTGCCCTCTGCTTCCATTAGCTGCTGGTCATGGTGTCCCAGCTTATTGTTGATGTCTTTGGTAGTGGCAGCCACCAGTTCTGCTACTGCAGATTTTAGATCAGGTGCTAGGTAGGCTGACATCTCCTTAGCTAGGAGTTTATAGTCAAGCCATGGGAGCCCTTTTCCAGCACTGTTCTCTCTGCCCCCTCTTTCTCCAGCTCCTCTGCCTGCCATTGTCTCTCCCTCCCTCCAGTGTACCTGGGCTTGTGTTGTTATTGTTGCATCCGGCTCAGTCCAGTCCTGGCTCCCCTCCTGTGATGCAGCTGAGTCCTCTATATCTGCGTTCTCCAGGCCAGTTTCGTCCTCCTCCTCCTCTTCTGTCCTCCCCACCTCCGGAGTCTCGCCTGCTGCTTTCGGCGCCATGGAGGAGGGGGGGGGAGGGGGCGCCATGTGCTGTGTCCCGCTCGCCTCCGTCCCTCCCGGGCGCGCAAAATAGCGATCGAGTGTGGCTGCCATCTCCTCTCCCTCTCTGATGTTTGTGCAGCGATTCCTAGTGATAGGGGTCGGGGATGTCGGCGGATTCCTCCTGCGGTCCCCGGAGCCTTCTCAGCAGCGGCCGTTCATGGAGGCGCCGGAAGCGGAAGTCGGCTAACCTGTGTTTTTAAAATCAGTACCTCCAATCTCGCCAGTTCCATAGCCAAGCAGCCAGCTCCAATCATCACAATAACAACTGTCCAGCTGGTTTCAGTAGTCCGGTCAGTACCTGCAGTCTGTTTTGACATCCATGACCCAGAATCCGTATTTGCTTGTTTGACCCCTGGGATCAGCTGCCGCAGTACCTGGGCGTGCCCTGTAGTGGTGCCTGGCAGCTACTTTCCAACACGAGCCTAACCTCACCATTAAAGACTCTAGTGAAGAGGAATAAAGCATAACTTTTAATTAATTTAAATAAAATAAGAAAAACCTAAAATGACAAAGTGCAATCAATACATATAGTGCAAGAAAGATGTGCAAGTATAAAAAGAATGGATCTGACCCAACTGTATTGCCCAAATGTGGAGCTGACTGAACTCCAAAACAAACCATCCCTGGAAAAGATTCTCTTCTATGGATATAATTGGGCTAGATCCACTCTTTTTATAACTGTAAATTTTTTGTGCACTTTATTATGTATTGATTGCACTTTGTCACTTTAAAGGGGACCAACCACCTGGATTTAGTGTTCCACAGCAGGTGATTGATGTGTGCAGCCTGACATCACTATTTTTCCATTACTCCCCTGTGGGCTTGTCTTCTGGCTGTAAGCCAAACTGCCCCCTCCTTAAGTTAAATGAGAGGCAGTATGACAGAGAGGGGGATTTGACTTACAGCTAAAAGATAAGCCCACAGGGGAGTAAATAAACAAAAATAGTGATGTCATGCTGCACACCTCATTCACCTGCTGCATGGCATTAAATCCTGGTGGTTAGGTTCCCTTTTATGCTTAGTTAGATTGAGATTAATTGGCGAACAATAGGTCTAGCTCGTTAAGACGAAGTAGTCGTAGCCCTTTAAGGTAAGCCCAGCCCATGGTGCAGTAGGTCCACACCCACCAGCGAGCTAGAGCCAGTTAGTAGTTGCAGGTGGCACGGCGAGGGGTTGGATTTTATACACCAGTGGCAATGGGCCTGAATGAAAAAAGTCTCCCAATACCTTTAGCCATAAATTAAATGTTTGCAATTCCAGCTTTTCTGATGTAGGATACAAACCAGCACTATAAACCATAATGTGACAGAAGCCTCACAATGACTAAAATGCTTGTATTTATTATATTTTTGCAATGTGTATAGTCTTAGTTCTTTTTGACGTGTACCTTTACCGTACGGCCCAAATGTGGTGGGAACAGTCTTCCGGAATTTGTACGTTTTGAAATGTATTTATAAATAGTTTTCGCTTCAAAACCAATTTTAAAACTAAAAACCACAGACATTCTTATTTGACTGCATACAACATAAAGAGCGGGGAAACATTTTGGTAATTCTCGACAAAATGACTAAACTACTGCACTTTGTCTAGCTTGCAATTTGCAGAAATATGCGGAAATCCAGAGAGGGGAAAAAAGAAAAAAAAATGGTTACAAGGGCACAATACTCCCCGGTAATCTATAGATATTTATATCAACCTGGTAGCATAAAAAGAAATATAAAGAGCACATCCAAATTGTTTGAATGCTTTTATTTTAAATGTTCTTCGCTAACAATTTAGTCTTTCACGAGAGACGCTAATTGTCGCGAGGGAAGGAGCTGGTGGAAGGAGGAGATGAATGAGACCTTTGTGTCGTCTGAGATGGCAGTCACTGGTGAAAACACATGAAGGCTGCAAGAGACAGGCAACACCAGGCAGTGATGGATTAGGGACCAGGTAGCATCATATCAAAGCATTGATTTCGAAAAATGTGTTCACTTCCCCTTTCTGATAAGCAGTAGATAAGGAACATCAATATTTTAAGGAAGAATAATATAAAAAAAATTAATTCAGTGGCGATGTCGAGATTTGTCTGGGGTGGACGCAGGCCTAGGGTAAACTTAAAAATGTTGATGGTCCCGAGAGAATGTGGCGGAACAGGCCTTCCAGATTTCAAAGCTTACTTCCAAGCAGCAATAATAGTCCGGCTCCTGGACTGGCAGTATAAACCTACCACTAAAGGCCACTTTACACACACAGATATCTGTGACCAACTTCTGAACAGATCTCTGGTTGCAGTGAAATCATGGACACATGGTTCTATTTTGTGGCTGTGTACAAAATGGAGCAATGTGTCCATGATTTCACTGCAACCAGAGATCTGTTCAGAAGTTGGTCACAGATATCTGTGTGTGTAAAGTGGCCTTAAGAGATGGGTGGAAATTGAACAAGAGGGCGTGTCTGTTCCTCTACATTATCTACCATGGATAACCCCCTTGGACACTAAATTGATAGGACCCGACTCAGAGTTTACTCATTACTTTACGGGTATGGCATTCTTTAAAAAAATCCATCTGCCATAGGAAGACTGCTTAGTCCGCTAACACCCCTCTTCCTAAACCCGACTTTTCAACCGGGACTTCACAGGAAGACGTTTTCAGGCTGGTCGAGTTCGGGAGATATTAGACTTGGTCAAATATTGTCAGATGGTGAACTGCCTTCTTTCGAGGTCTTACAGAAGTTGAATTGACTTGAATATGCCCAATTACGTTCCATCCTCTCATCGGCAACCCATACGTGCAGGGTCCGTACATTCCACTATCCTACAGAAATGTTTTTGTATAACACTCCCCTGGACCACGCCGTATCAAAGACATACCGCGGCATCTTGTTGGAGAAAAGGGGAGGGAAATTCAACTACCAAGTGGCCTGGGAGAGAGAGCTGGGCAGAGAGCTTTCAAGTGTCAAATGGCAGAGGAGTTTCCTTTGGATTCACGCTCTGGCATCTCCATGCTTGGCTCAGGAAAGGAACTATAAAGGTTCTCACTAGGTGGTATCTCTGCCCAGATCGTCTCCATAGGATCTCTCACTCTTTCTCCGATAGGTGTTGGTGGTGCGGGTCAGCAGTTGGGACCATGTTACATATATGGTGGGATTGCGAGAAGGTTAAGGGTTTCTGGGATAAAGTCTTTAGGAATTATACTCTAATTACAGGCATAGAAATCATGGGTTCCCCAGAGATAGCTCTTTTGTCCATTTTACAAGGCTCCGTCGGTCGCAATAAAAAAAAAAAAGACATCCTCCGAATTTGTGTCTTGGCAGCACGCACCGTCATCCCTAGACTCTGGAAATCCCTGGAGCAGCCCCATATACAGGAGTGGTATTCAGAGATGACAAATACATTCCGTATGGAGGAGCTGTCTGCCGAGAGCACAGGATCCCCAGACAGATTTAATTTGATATGGATTGAATGGATCATGTTCCATGACTCCCCTAAATTTCAGGAGTTGTTCTCTTGAGTGGATGGGATGAGACCTGATCCGAGTTGATATGTCCAGAAAATGGCCTTTGGTAAAAAGTTGTGCGTTGTCCTTCTCCCTCCTCCCCTAAACACCCTTTCCTCCTTCCCAGTCCTCCTCCTTTTTCTATACTATTCTTACTTTGTTTTTTTTCTACTTTATATCATCTCAGGTGTGGAATTTACTTTTCTGGGTTCCATTTTTGACCACACCTGGGACACCAGTTTATACCTTGTTCTTCATTATCTGGCCAATGTTACCACCGGTTAGGTTGTTACCCTATGTCAGAAGGAGGTGAATGATCCTATATATAGATTCACTGGGGAACACAATTTTTTAGGAGTTAGGTCAGACAACTGTTCTTAATTAATTTTTGGATGCTGAATCCAGAAATTCTCAGTTTTTCTCTATCATGTCAAGTTTTTGAACTATAGGATTTTTGTCTTCTCAAAAAGATGTAAACTACTGTACCTAAAAAGTGTTTTTTTTTTTTTTTTTTAAAATGGTACAAATATGAACAAAAAAATTAAATATATAAGAAATAGGCATAACAAATATAAATATAACTCTTACAAGTTGCCACGTAGCTCTATATGAGTCGAATTGTAATCAGATAACAAGTCTTATTACAGATATCAGTGCAATTGTGCTTCTCTGGCAGGTAAGTTGTGGAGGAAAAACTTGACGTGCTAGAAAAAAACTGACTACATTTTTGGAATCAGCATGACAATTTTAGTATAAATCAGCTCAAAAACCTAACTCAGACATTTTTTTTCAAATTGTTCCCCAGTGTTATCTACAGGATAATTGGTTTCTATGAGCTCTGTCCCTCCTTTTTAATTTCCTGTGTATGAACAGAATACACACTGGACGTATAAGCTAAAGAGACTTGACTTTTTGTTTCCTAGTCTAATTGTCATTATTTCAAAAATGTGATTCACTGTAACGTTGGATATGCTTTAATAATTTTTCACCTTTAATAAAGAAAGATTTACACAAAAAAATTCAGTGAAAATAAAAATCAGCGGAATATTTATACTCCTTAACCCCCATAAAGGAGCCGCACACACTTATTTCCATATGTGGATTGCCATCAACTACAATTTAGTTTGACAGTTAACTACATCATAAAGAGAGTAAAAAGATAGGGTGCTGCCATCAGCTTATCTGTAGAGGAAAGAAATAAAATGTTGAAACCCAATACAATAGATACTAGGGAACAGTTAACGAGATTTTTCGGTACAACCTAAGTGTTAATGGTTATAGGTGTTGGAATCCTACCAATCAGATACTATCCATGACCAAGGATATATTGACAAGAAAACTGCCAACCCGAAAACCCCTAGGTTTAATGTTCTGCTGTATATTTTTTAATATATATTTAAAAAGGATCAGAACATTTTTCTATAGAGCCTTAAAGGGAACCTGACCCCTAAAAATAACCCCCTAGCCTTTCAATACATGTCCCTGCACCTTAACTAACCTATTCTACCTATCCCTTTTTGTTAAAATTGTGTTTAGTGAAACTTTCAAAAAGTGCTTTTATTACCTTATCATTTGCGGCTTCTGGGCTATTGAGAAGTCACACAGGGCGTTCCCTGTGACTTCTTGCCGCAGCCTGTAGCCGATGGGCGTGATAATCCTTTTGCATATTCCTCGGTCTCCTCCATTGCAGGATAAGCCGGTATGATGCTAATTGCGTCATATCCGGCTATCATGACGTCGGTACACCCATTGGGTGTATCGAGGACCTCACGAAGCGCATTGCATCCCCAGAACCACAAGCAGTTGTTCCCATACTTCCAATCCCTAAAAGGTCCCAACATGTAGTAGCATACATAAACAGATCTATAGAAAATGACTACATTTCCATTGATTAGATGCTAATTAGTGCTTTAAGAAATCAAGGGAGCATTAGTACCCCAACTAGTTAAGCCCACATTGCATGTTATTCCACCCCTGTGGGCGTGATGACATGTTCTACATACCCAATGTCATCTGAATCTTTATACAAAGCTCGACATGCACACAACTTTGTACCCTTCACCATTGAGCTTCGAAGCCGGGTGTATGTGTCCTGGCTTCAGAGAGGCTCACTGTGCATGATCGGATGCCGACTGCACTTTTGGTCATGTACACTATGCTGGAACTGAATGTTTATGTTCCGCCTTCAGAGAGGGGTAGTGTGTCCACAATCATGTAAGCTTATAATCATGCGTAATGAGATGCTCTGAAGCCAGTGTGCATACACCCAGTGTTGGAAGCCAACGTCGTATTAAGCTCCTCCTCCAAGACAAAATCTGAAACTTGGATCAGATTGGAAACTGCAGTTCAGGGTATGAAAAAAATGAAGATTACAGACTAAAACATAATGCAATGTTACTAAAGTGGTTGTCAGCCTAACTATAGGCTTAAGAACTAACAGGCAGGTAGTTGGCAACTACCTGCCTGTTCTATCTGGCGATTCATCTGCTTCATATCATCAGAGCAGCTCGTCCTCTTCAGGCGGGGTGACTGCTGACAGTCGGCTACATGCAGTCAGGCATTGGGAAGCCTGCTGTCATTCAGCATAACATCAGTCACATATCAACACAGCAGAGCAGAAGAGAAGCCGAAGAATCGACAGCAAGGGCCGTCTGCGAGATCCTATAAGATCACACAAGATCAGCACTTGAGAACAATTATCAACTTTGAAACAGAGATTCTCATTTTTGGATCAAGACAGCATTAAAATAATGGTTACACAGCCTTACCGACAATGAAAGGTTCAAAGTTTTGTTCACACTTTGAGTTTTTACAGCATTTTTTTATGCGAATTAAAAGCTGCTTTTTACAAAATCAGCAAAAGCTCTGAGATTTCAGAAACCTACACACAGCTGCTTTTTATTCTCCAAATTGGAAAACTGCTGCTTTTTTTTTTAAATAAATACAGAACGTCTCTGCAGCATTTTTTCACTATAGAAAGCAATGAGAAAAGTGCAAAAACATTGTGAATGGGCGCACCATGTGATGGCTGAACAATGTCAACCAAGTGCCCTCTGTTATTTACATGTACTACCATTTACCTTCTATAGGGTATATGCTCACTTTGTGGTTTTCGATTGGGTTTTGTCTGTGAAGTGGCCACAGTGTGAACGTGCTCCTCCTATAGCACATAGATCAATTTATGTGCTGGCTTTTTTTTCTTTGTTCACACATTGCATTTTTGCAGAGTTTTTTTATGCAAATTTAAAGATGCTTTTTAAAGGGAATCGGTCAGCAGGATTTTTGGTATTCATGCAGTTTAAGAGGCAGAAATTCATGGCCAAGAGAGCAGGCAGATAATCAGGAACTCAATGGTGTGAGCTCACATGTAGAGGGTGTGACTGCCCCGATGTGGCGGGTGTGTCCTCAGTTTTCATAAAGTAAGGCTGTGTGCTCATGGTCCAGAGGGCGTTGGATGCAGCTCCTCCAGACCTGAGTGAAGCCGCGGGTGCCCTGTACTCACCATATGCGGCGGGTGCAGGGTGGCTTCTGCCTGCTGTCACCCGATGGGAGCCGCTTCCGACTCCGCAGCATGAAATGAACATGCGAAGGAGCGGACTCCTGGCAACCCGCACCACATCTGTCAGATCGCTGCGGATTTTTCTTAAAATCCCATCCACTATGCAGCGCAAGATGCTGTGTATACTGATCGTGTGGATGCAACCTCAGGAAACAAGCATCACTTCAACAATCCACATGGACATTGAATTGTTTAGAATAGAAGCAGGGGTCGGGGGGGGGGGTAAAACCCCCAGGTGTGGAGGGTGCACAGAGGGGCAAAGCCCACCCTTTCATAACAAACTTATCATGGCCTTATGCATGAGGGGCTTTGCCTTCCCCACCTGGAGTTCACACCCCCACACTCCTGCTTCTATTCTAAACAACTCTATGACCACATGGATTGTAGAAGTAATGCTAATTTCCTTACTTTATAAAAACTGAAGACACGTCCGCCTCCTCGGGGCAGTCATGTCCTCTACATGCGAGCTCGTGACCATCAATTTCAGGCGCTCAGTCACGTCCTCTGTGCCGAAGCGATGACGTCCGCTCTATGCTCTGCCCCTGCTCTCAGCCATGAGCTTCCGGCCACTTAGGCTACATTCACCCACGGCATTTTTTTGCAGATTTGTTCTTGGTGCAGAATCTGCATAAAAACGAATCCCCTTTTCGCAAAAAAACAAAACAAAAAAACAAACGCATCATCCATTTGTGCTGCTCTTTAGCTCCGTTTTCAGGGGACACAGACAAGACACTTTCTTAGCCTCCCTGTGGTGATCCCATGGTGACCTCTGGTGGGGTCCTCATCGCAGGAGGCTGCAGGACCTGTGAGTTATGTGTTCGGTGGTTCTAGGACCTGGCACGGCACCATATACCTTGTGTGACGTCACTCAGTCACATGGTGCAGTGCCAGGTCCTACAAGCACTGAACACATAACTCAGGTCCTGCAGCCTCTGATGAGGCATCACCGTGGGATCGAGGGGAGGTAGTTAGCATAGTAGAAATCACCACACTAATGGACATGCTCACTCTTTGTAAGGATCCGTTTTAGAGCCCAAAAATGGATCCTCCCAAATGTTCTGTCTGAATGTAAAATCTTGAAAGCCATTGACTTTGCTGGGACGCCGTAGCTTTTCTAGATTCTTACACCCTGTAGTCGGCTGAATGCACACGGTCAGTAACAGCAGTGTTTTGGCACAGCATATTACCATTATGTCCATAAGGCTGCATTGTGCAGTACCAGCACAGTGGATGCGATTTCTAGAGATCCTATGGCTCTCTGTGCTTCTCCCCTCTGCGGTGCGGGTTGCTGAACTTCCTCATAGCTGCAGTATGTTAGTTTATTGCTGCAAATTCAGGAGCAATCACCAGCAGGTGAATGCAGGGAGAAGCCGATCGTGGGCACAGGGCGGCTGCGGTCACCACACAGAGCCTCTGCATCGTGTGCACATACCCGTGGAGACATCGCCCCCTCATCATTGCTGGATCCTGTGTTAGCAGTCATTGCAATCCTGCCTGTGATGATAATGAACCTGCTGAAAACTCTCCCTGAAAGAACAGCAATTGTTGCTCTAAAATAACCCAAGTGGCCAGTGTGAGAACTGCAGGTCACTAAATGCAGGGCTCTTATTACACACATCAGGAAAAGAAAGTTATAAAAGTATATAAAAATACAAGCCATGATGTAATCATATGTGATTTACTGATGAGCGCTCAGTGGTGGACACCCCCTATATCACACCATCAATGAAGCTGCAAAAAAGTACAATACTGGAGCACAATCCCCCACAATGCATAAATGTCCTGTGACAGGAGCTGAGCCCGCCTGCCTCCTCCTGGGGCCTCAGTCGAGGCTGCACACATGATAACTGTACAGGTATCTGGACGTGGTGGAGCGCCGCCCCAGTGGACGCCTGTGTGTACTGCAGCCACATACAATGACAGCTCCATAGCTTCCATTACATGTGCACTCCTCGGGCTGTAGCCCACGGTCCGGGCCTGCCTCCCCCGGGACACAGTGCTGCGCTGACCCCTCCGCCGCCTCTTACCTCCACGCCGCACGCAGCGGACAACTCTGAGCGCCGGCATCCTCACGTCTGCTCAAAATACCGTCACGTGATGCAAGTTGGAACTTTCCCATTGGCTGATACTTACTGGCGGAAGTACCGCTGTATGGACAATCCCAGGGAAGGGAAACATGAACATGGCGCTGAGCGACGGGGCCGTGTGTGAGTCAAAATGCTGAGAAACGCAAAGCTAAAATTAATAAATGATGACATATCTGTCAGTATATCAATGTTTTATTATATAAATTCCATGTTTAACCCTTTATTACTGTTTTTAACCAACTAGCGTTCTTTTTTTCAATCTTATTCCAAAAGCAATTTTTTTTTTTTTTAAACTTTCCAATCAATAGAATTATATAAGAGTTTGTTTTTCCTGAGATGATTCTTTGCTTATATTCTTAAGGCCCCGTCACATCTTTCAATATCGTTTCCGACATCGTTCAAAAGTGACGTCAGGAACGATGCTGAAACGACATTGTTGTTGTGTTGTAGCGTGTAAACGCACAATTCAACGATGGTTGTTCAAGTCGGAGTTGACAGGTTTTCCTACATGCAGAAGAACCTGTAACTTCAACTTAAGTAACCGGTGGGATCGTTCGGTGTGACACTGCAATAGCGATGTCACAGCCGATCCCGCCTATTCGCTGCATTGCAGCAGATCGCTCGCTGGGTTGATCCCAGCCCAGCGAACGATCGCAGCACCGTCACTGGCAACATCTTGCCGTGTGACAGCTAGGCTGCCATATCAGAAGAGAGCGCGCACCCGCGGCATCGCTTCCGACATCGCAGCCGATGTTGGATGGTGTGACAGGGCTTTTAGAGTGAGCACATACACATGATATATATCTCTATCTGTCTGTCTGTGATCATATTTTACTTGGCTGGGAACCAAAAATATAGTGACTAGTATTACTAGCCAATGTAACAGCAGCCAGCTGGGGGTGGGTGGCAGCCTGTAGCTGCTAAGCTTTAAGGACCGCTTCACACTGCGGCGTGATCCGGTCCGGTTCTGTCCGGGAGGACCCAGACAGCTGCGGACCGGATCAGCACACAGGACTGGGGGGCTATTATGCCCTCCGGTCCGGTGTGTAGTGCACGCAGCTCAGCCGCCGACAGGTCAGGACCACAGTACCCGCGGTTCTGACTTATCAGCAGCGGGAACTGCATGCGCTGCACACAGGACCAGAGAGCATAATAGCCCCCCAGTCCTGTGTGCTGATCCGGTCCGCAGCTGTCTGGGTCCTCCCGGACCGGATCGTGCCGCAGTGTGAAGCGGCCTAAGGCCGCTTCACACGCTAGGATCTCGTTAATGATATCGTTGAAACGTCACAGATTTGTGATCGTTCAATCGATATCGTTTGTGCATCGTTGCGTGTAAACGAACGATGTAGGAAGGATTAATCATTAGAACGGTCATCAAAAATTTGAGATCCGGACCTCAAATCTATCGTTCGTCGTCCAATTAACGTTCTGTGAAGCAGCAACATCGCTCAGTGTGACACATTTTTGAACAATGTCGTTCGTAATTCTCCTATTTCTGCCGCTGTTTAACATCGTTCAAACGATCTTCTAATAGCTGGTGCATTGTCAAATTTAAGGTGGTCAACGATATCTTTGCGTGTGACAATGCACTAACAATGTCGGAAGGATCGCGATCACGTGACATAGCTAACGATATCGTTCACCTATATCCTAGCGTGTGACGGTACCTTTACCCAGGCTGGTGACCAAAAACACAGCAGAGCCCCAAGACATTAGCGAAAACAGTGCTGTGTATTTTGGAGCTAACATTGAGGTCTATGGGTGAAAATTGCAGCAAAATAAGCTGCAATAATTGACATTCTGCAGATTTTTCCGCTGCAAAATGCACACGATTTCCGCTGCAGGAAAACCTGCAGCATGGGTAAACACAATCTCTCATACACTTTGAGGTGAAGGTGATGTACTGCGAATTTCTCAAAAATATGCCGCAAAAATGCGGCGTCGCACATAAAATAAAATAAGATCCTCACCTCTCGAGTGTGAGCCCTCAGGATGTGCGGCATCTACCATAGCTCAAGGACCTTGGAATCAGCTGACCGGGCGGGGCAACCCGGTCAGCTGATTGGTCACATGATTGAATCAGCTGATCGGCTTAAATCGCGCACCAGCCAAAACCGATCGGCGAGCAGAAGATTTAAACCGCGCTGATGTGGTCTTATGATGAATCAGCAGACCGGGTTGCTCCACCCCTACACGGTCAGCTGATTCCCAGGTTACGGTAGATGCCGCACATCACGGTGACACACACACTGGAGAGGTGAGGATTTATTTATTTTTAACCCTTGCTTCACTTCCGCAATGTATAATATACATTGCGGAAGTGAAATAATTCAGGAAGAGAACATGCTCAGTACACAAAAAATCGCGATGGGAAAGCAGCTTTACAGGGTTGACATTAGTCCTCAAATTGCTCTTCTATGTATTTTACCTTCATTGATAAGCTGTCAAAAGAGACACTCTCACCTGCTACTTAACAGCTGCTCATACAGTGATCGCTCATTACTGGAAACAGTCTCTAAGGCCTGTTTCACACATCCATGAACACACGGACGTGAGACAAGGCCTTTTGTGGATGGGGCTTGTATCATGTGTCACGAATCGTGTGACACGTGTGCCGTCCGTGGATAGCACACGGACAGCCTATCGCCGCATACTCACCTCCCTCCAGCGCCGTTGCTCCTCTCACTTCCGATCCACTGACATTGAAGTAAATATTCATGAGAATAATGAGCGGCACCAGAAGAGAGGAAATGTCAGCGCTGGAGGGAGGAGAGTATAAAATTCTTTATTTTGACACTTTTAGCCTTTGTCCGTGGTTTGTGCACGCGGATGTTACACTGAACATCCATGTGCAGGACTTTTTGGAGCAAAAGCGGTCTGTGCTTCCGCAAAAACCGGACATGTCGCTGTGTGGAGCACACGGACACACATCAGCTCCACACGGCGACTTGCTCCGTGCCAAAAAATGGAAGTGTGAAGAGGACCATAAGGGATCATATGTCCGCACAGGCCGCATACATGTCGGAGGTACAGATGTGTGAAAGAGGCCTAAGGGTACAGGCACACTGTCGTGCATCAAACACGGAGCGTGATGCGAGTGCAGTGCTTGTTTGGTGCGAGTGTAGTGCTAGTGTGGTCCGAGTGTGGTGCGTGTGCCTGGCTGTATGTAAGTGTATGTGGTGCGAGTGTGAGTGCGTGTGTTTTTTTTTTCTCTGCTGTCCATGGTCTTGGATGGACTACGGAACAGCATTAGTGCTGCTCGCCTGTATAATTCCTGCTATTCCCATACAGTTACAATAATGTTTTATTGCTGTGACAGCAGCAGTGAAGCAGTATTGTATGTATAATTTATTATGTTTTTGCAAAGTTACACTTAGCAGCTTGATTTGACATGTTTTTACCATGTCGGCTGTTCAGGACTTCATTCTGCACTGTGCTACCGAGGGGGTTTTAACCCGGTGAATAAGGGGTTAATCAGACGCTGGTGTCATGACACCATCTGTCCAGGGGTTGTCCTCCCCCCTGGATACATGGTGACATGACATCATGTGTCTGAATTGGTTAATTTTTCTGTAACCCAGGTTCAAGTGTATGTCGGGTGTAGAGATGTGATAGAATGCCGTGGATTTGTGAATGGAAGCCAGGGCTTCAGCACCATGGACAGCTCCTTACTAATCACTGGCTTATTCTGTGTAATCTCTACACCCGACATACACTTGAACCTGGTTTACAGAATAATTAACCCATTCAGACACATGATGTCATGTCACCATGTATCCAGGGGGGGGAGGACAACCCCTGGACAGATGGTGTCATGACACCAGCGTCTGATTAACCCCTTAATCACCGGGTTAAAACCCCCTCGGTAGCACAGTGCAGAATGAAGTCCTGAACAGCCGACATGGTAAAAACATGTCAAATCAAGCTGATAAGTGTAACTTTGCAAAAAATAATAAATTATACATATAATACTGCTTCACTGCTGCTGTCACAGCAATAAAACATTATTGTAACTGTATGGGGACTGCGGGGGCCAGTGATTTTGACAGCACACGGCTGCGACTCTCGCACCATGTGCTGTATGCTGTATGGGTGCGAGCTAGACTCGCACCCATATACTTTTAATGGCCCCTCGCGCGGTGCAATCGCAGCATGCTGCGATTGCACTCGGATTGCTCTCGCAAAGCGAGTTTAATGCCAGAAACTCGCATTAATGTGACCTGTATCATTGAAAGATACAGGTCCGAGTTTAATGCGAGTTTTTCTCGCATTAAACTCGCGCGAGTTCAACGCCAGTGTGCCTCCAGCCTAATGCAAACTATAGCAGAATGGTACGACGACACGGATAATATTTACAGGATGGAGGAACGCTCTGCTGAAAGTGCTGGAGTCTCAAGCAAATTCAGGAGAATCTGGAGTTTGTTTCAGGACTCATTTTCATAGATTATTTCAATAGTTATGTGTTTTGCCATGTCAGACCTGGATTGTTGCTGCTGGTTATGTGATGGAATCTATATGGAAACATGACCGCTTTCTCCCCCCTCCCTCTTCTTTTCCCTTCTTATCTTCCTCTTTTTCCCTTTATTTACACCCTCTTTAGGTTCCCTTTTATGCTACATAGAAACATCTTTAATTGTAAAGCATGTTGAATTGTAAAGCGCTGTAGAATATATTGGCGCTATACAAATAAAGATTATTATTAATTACTTAATCATCTCCCATTGAGGAAATGTGACTGTATTTTTGCCTAATAAGATACTCATTTGCTAATAGTCTTGCACGACCAGTAGTTTATAAAGCATTACTTTTTCATTATTACACACTTGTATGATAACCTGTGTTCAATAAAAATACATTGACTATTAATGGAAAAATTAAGTACTAAGTCTATATCAGTTTTATATAGATCCCCATAGCCATTAACGGTCAGATCTGTAAAACTGATGAGAATAGAAAAAAAAAAAGAATAGCATACAATGCAATGACGAAGGGAATTTATTGTTTGACAAGGACATTGAAATCAGATTTTTATCACAAATTTCAAAATTGCAATTTTCTTTGTGTTTATGTTCAATTAAAAAAATGGTATTTATATAAATTCTGATCACATTGCAGCTTTCACCTTGGGCACTGAGGAGCAGACAAAGGCAGACATTTCCTGTTTTCTGCAGCTGATCTTCCTGTGCCATGGTCAATAGTGATCTGACCAATCAATCAATAGGACGTAAGGGATTTAAAGGGAACAAACCACCAGGATTTAACCACCTGTAAATCAGTGCAGCAGGTGATTGACGTGTGCAGCATGACATCAGTAATTGTTTTTTTTTATTCCTCCCCTGTGGGCTTGTCTTTCTGTTGAAAGCCAAATCCCCTCAGCCTTCCCTTAACCAGACTAATTCGGGGGGAGGGGACAGCTTACAGCAGAAAGACAAGCACACAGGGGAGGAATAAAAAATAAAGTCCCAAATAGAGATGTCATGCTGCACACATCAATCACCTGCTGCACTGATTTACAGGTGGTTAAATATTGGTGGTTGGTTCCCTTTAAAAGGGTTACACTAGAAAAACAAATACTTTCAGAAACAGCACCATTACTATGGGTTGTGTCTGGTATTGCAACTCAGCCCTATTAAAGTAAATAGAGCAGAACTACAGGTCAAGGGTGGCACTGTTTATGAAACAAAGCAGCCACGTTTTTCTATCCCTGGACAACCCCTTCAATGACCTGATTGCTCTGTTGGAGACCCAGATAAAGTATAATAGCGATACTATGCGCAGCTCAGCCATTTATGTCAATCATTGCTGAGTCAGGGTCTTCACTTCAGACTGTGTTACTCTACTTAGGCTAACAGAAAACAAATGGTCAGTTTGTGGTCCTGAATATTCTGGATCAAAACTGCTCCGTTTTTGCAAAAAACAAATGCACCAAAACCGTATTGCGTTTTTGATCTGTTTTTGCTGCGTTATTTTTTGTTTTTGAGACTTTATTAAAAATGGCTCAATGGAGAAAACTGGTCACTTAATTGACATGGTCCTTTTCCAGGATCAGGTTTCTGCACCAAAACTGGACGAGTAAAAACGTAGACGTTGGGACAGCAATTCTTACATGTCATAGACTTTGCTGGCATCTCAAAAATTGATCCACTTTTGGTGCAGATTTCAACTAAAATGCAGGATCAAAAACGCAGCGTGTGCACATAGCCTTAAAGGGAATCTGTCAGGTCTAAAATCCATATGTAATTGATATAATTTTTTAATTCCTCTCTCTATTGATGTATTTCTATTATTTATACTCTCCCTCTATCCTGCGTAAACTTCAAAAAAGAGAATTTTGTTTACGTACCGTAAATTCTTTTTTCTTTAGTCATCAATGGGAGACCCAGACAATGGGGTTTAGGGCTCTGCCCTCCGGAGGTCACACTAGGTACTACAAGTTTGTAGACACCGCCTCCTCCGCTTATAAACCCCCACCGTAGGAGACATCCTCAGTTTAGTCCATAAGCTGCGAGGAGAAATTAAACCACACCCGAAACATCGGGAAGAATGCCGTGCACAGACGGTTCAACAACCCGGCAAACACTGTCTCAACAGAGAACAGAACAAGTGCAAAATATGTAACGGAACAACTGGGTGGGTGCTGGGTCTCCCATTGATGACTAAAGAAAAAAGAATTTACGGTACGTAAACAAAATTCTCTTTTTTCTGGTCGTCATAATGGGAGACCCAGACAATGGGGATGTCCTAAAGCAATACCCCAGGGCGGGAAGAGTTCCTCAACAAGACGGATAACACATGGTTCCCTCTAAAGGTGGGCAACCGCCGCCTGGAGAACCCGCCTGCCCAAACTCGCATCCGCAGAGGCATGGGCATGCACCATATAGTGCTTAGAGAAAGTGTGCAGGCTGGACCAAGTGGCCGCCTGACACACCTGTAGAGCAGAAGCTCGATGTCGCAAGGCCCAGGAGGCACCTACAGCTCTCGTAGAGTGTGCCTTCAAACCCACCGGGAGAGGCAAACCAGAAGATCGGTACGCCTCCTGAATGGGAGCCTTGATCCATCTGGCCAAGGTCGACTTCGAAGCCGCGGACCCCTTACAGCGACCCATCGTGAGGACAAATAAGGAATCCGAACTCCTAAAGGAGGCGGTCCTGGACACATAAATGCGTACAGCTCTCACGAGATCCAAAGTATGGAGGTCGCGCTCAACCTGATGAACGGGAGCGGGGCAAAATGATGGGAGAACAATCTCCTGGTTTAGGTGAAAAGTTGAAACCACCTTCGGCAGAAATTCGGGCCGTGGGCGCAACACCACCTTGTCTTGGTGAACCACCAGAAAAGGAGACTTGCACGAAAGTGCAGCCAATTCTGAGACCCGTCTCAGAGACGTAATCGCCACCAGAAAGACCACCTTCTGGGACAGACGAGAGAGAGAGACTTCTCTCAGTGGCTCAAACGGCGGTTTCTGCAGTGTCGCCAGGACCATGTTGAGGTCCCAAGGGTCCAGAGGTCGTCTGTAAGGCGGAACCACCCGAGACACCCCCTGCAGAAATTGACGTACCTTCGGGAGGAGCGCCAAGCGCCTGTCAAACAGCACTGAAAGTGCTGATACTTGACCTTTCAGAGAGCCAAGGGATAATCCCAACTCCAACCCCGACTGTAGGAAGGCCAACAATGTCGGGATAGACAAAGGCCACGGTGAGCGGCCACCAGAGGCACACCAGGTAAAAAAGATTTTCCACGTTCTGTGGTATATCTTCCTGGAAACAGGTTTCCTCGCCCGATTCATAGTGGCAACCACTTTAGGGGAGAAACCTCTGGATGTTAGCAGCCAGGCCTCAAGAGCCATGCAGTCAATCTGAGGGCCCTGGAATTGAGGTGGAAGAACGGGCCTTGCGCGAGTAGATCTGCGCGTTCTGGAAGAGCCCACCGGTGTCCGCCTGACAGTTGCCACAGGTCCGGGTACCAAGACCTCCTGGGCCAATCTGGAGCCACTAGAATGGCCACTCTGCATTCTGTCCTGATCTTCCACAGGACCCTGGGAATCAGAGCCAGAGGTGGGAACACATACGGTAGATGGAAGCTGGACCAACTCAGGATCAGGGCATCCGCCCCCAGAGACTGGAGATCCCAAGATCTCGCCATGTATTGGGGCACCTGATGATTTAGTCGTGAGGCCATCAGATCCACGTCCGGAGTGCCCCATCTGCTGCAGATGTCCCGGAAGACGTCTGGATGTAGGGACCACTCCCCGGCGTCCATCCCTTGTCGGCTCAGATAGTCGGCCTCCCAGTTCTCGACCCCTGGGATGTGAACTGCGGAGATCAGGCAGCCGTTTTCCTCCACCCAGAGTAGAATGCGGTGGACTTCGGCGAGGGCCTGAGCACTTCTGGTCCCTCCCTGATGATTTATGTAGGCGACGGCCGTCGCATTGTCGGACTGTACCCGAATGGGTTGTCCTGACAGGAATTTCTGAAACGCCAGTAGCGCCAGATAGACCGCCTTGATCTCCAGCACGTTGATCTGCAACGCCGACTCCGACTGAGTCCAGAGGCCTTGAGCCCTGTGGTGCAAGAACACCGCACCCCAGCCCTTCAGACTGGCGTCGGTGGTCACCACTAACCATGACGGTTTTAGGAAGGACCGGCCCCGTGACAGGTGATGTGGCTGGAGCCACCACTGTAGAGAGTCCCTGGTTGGTTGTGACAGCGTCACCAGCCGATTCAGCGAGATCGTCCTCTTGTCCCATCTGCGAAGAATCTCCAGCTGGAGAGGACGGAGGCGAAACTGTGCGAACGGCACCGCCTCTATCGCCGCTACCATGCGACCCACCAGTCTCATCAATACCTGTAGGGATGACTGTGGCGACAGGAGGACATTCTGCACTCCTGATTGGATCGCAAGCTGCTTGGCTTGAGGTAGGGACACCAGGGCCGAGTCCGTGTGGAAGTCCATGCCCAGATATGTCAATGACTGGGTCGGAACCAGGGTCGACTTTTGAATGTTGATAAGCCACCCGAACCGTTCCAGAGACTTCATGGTCACCTCCAGGCTCACCCGACAAAGGTCTTCCGATGGCGCCCTGACCAACAGGTCGTCCAAATAGGGTATGACGGCGTGTCCCTGCGCATGCAGGAGAGCCATCATGGAGGCCATCACCTTTGTGAACACCCGTGGTGCCGAGGCTAGCCCGAATGGCAGTGCCACAAATTGGAAGTGCTCTTCCCCCACTGCGAATCTCAACCAGCGCTGATGAGCTGGTGCAATGGGAACGTGAAGGTAAGCGTCCCTGATATCGATGGACGCTAGGAAGTCTCCCTGTGACACAGCCGCGATCACTGAGCGCAGGGATTCCATGCGGAACTTCCGAACCAACACGTGACGGTTGAACAACTTGAGGTCCAAAACCGGGCGAAAAGAGCCGTCCTTCTTTGGGACAATAAAGAGGTTGGAGTAAAAACCCCTGAACCTCTCTTCCGTGGGCACAGGGACCACCACTCCGTCTCTGCGGAGCCCCTCCAACACCAGGTGAAAAGCCTGAGCCTTTTCTGGAGATGGAACCGACCGATGGAATCGGGGTATTGGTTGTGACGTCAGCTCTATCCTGTAACCTCTGGAGACTACGTCTCGAACCCACTGATCTTGAATGTGAAGAAGCCACTTGTCCTGAAAGCGAGACAAGCGGCCCCCCACCTGTGGGGAGGCAGGATGAGAGAGCGAGTCATGTCGAGGCGGGCTTGGGGGTGGCAGCCGCTGCCCCCGCCGGCTTCTTTTGACGACTCTTGGAACGCCACTGAGTAGCAGGCTTGCCCCCTCGGTCTGAGCGAGTGGACGTCGTTGATGACTGTGAACCGGAGCGAAAGGACCACTGTTTTGGGTTCCTTTTCACGGTGTACCGTGGCTTAGGCTTATTCTGCGGGATCTTAGACTCAGCAGAATCCTTTATCAATTTGTCCAGTTCGGTGCCAAAAAGCCTGTCACCAGCGAACGGAAGATTTTGTAAAATCTTCTTAGATGTGGCATCTGAGTCCCAAAGACGCAGCCACAACAGCCTGCGGATCGCAATTGCATTGGCCGAGGCCACAGCTGAGCGAGCGGCAGTTTCCAAAGATGCCGTCCTGGCATAGTCCGCATAGGCCCTTGCTCTCTCAGTGAGCGCCAGGACCTCTGGACTGGACCTAGCTAGATCAGTGATACCATCCAAACAGATAGTAATCGCTTGTAGGGTCCAGACCGCGGCAAAATTAGGGGCAAACGAAGCCCCCACAGCCTCATAGGAAGACTTGGCGAGTTGCTCGACCTGTCTATCAGTAGCATCCTTCAACGAGGAGCTATCAGAGGCAGAAAACAAGGAGCGCGCAGCAATCCTAGTCATGGAAGCATCCACCTTGGGAGACTGCGACCATTCCTGGAGCGCCTCCTGGGGAAAGGGAAAGCGATTGTCCTTAGTTTTACGGACATAACGCCGCCCAGGATGTAACCTGGGAGCTTTAATCACCCTTCCAAAATTAGTGTGGTCCATGAAGGAGCCACTTGGTCTAGCCTCTGGCCGCAGCCATTGATAGACCTCCTTGGGGTGTACAGTCACCTCCTCAGGAGGAGTGACAAGACGCAATGTCTCATTGATGGAGGACACCAGATCCTCCACCCCATCTGGAGGTTCAGACATAGACCCGAGAGTAGAACCCCCATCATCTTCCTCACCATCAGAGGAACGCTCCTCCTCAGAGAGAGTCTGGAGCTCAGGAGAAGCCTCACGGGCTCGCTTAGGGGGTCTTACAGCAGAAGCAAGAGACACCCGGGGGTAACTAGGAGGAGTAGCTGGGTTCTCCAGTCTCCTATGCAGTGCCTCCAGGGTTTGCGACATGGAGGACATCTGGGACAGCAGAGATTCATTGATCTTATTCTGCGTTTCCCATGGCCCTGGGATCACCTGAACCTCAGGGTATAATCCCGGATTTGCAGACTCAGTAGTAGCAGACCGGGCCTCTGGGCGTCCGCAGTTATTGCAGGACCCCTCCACCAGTGTCCCGTTGCACGTAGTACAGGCAATGGTGACCACCGCCGCCTTAGCAGCATGCTTCCCAACTGAGGACATCTCCACAGTGAGGGGAATATAAGCCAAAGTTCACAAACAAACCGGGAATCCCGGTGGCTTACCGACCGCAGTAAAGCGGTAGGAGGAAGCGGTGTGTGTGTGTGACCTCCGCGAGTTCCGGTCTCCCTTGTAAGTGCAGACACGCGCTGCCGTCAGATCCCAGCCGGGAAGTGAGGGAGAAGATGGCCGCCGACAGTGAAGATGTGGGCGGAGCCTGGAACACGCGGGAAGAACACACAACACGCCCAGCGTGATGTCACCACAAGGGCTGCCTCCTCCTCCTCCAGGCTGCCTCAGTAATGGAGGTGCCGGAGCCCGCAGCGCGGGAAAAGAGTGTGACATATCACCATACACACACTCAGACTGCATGTACTCACAAAACACCCGCAGTCTACAGCCTCAGCCCCTGTGAAACACAGGGCGGTCAGCCAAGGAGACCCCAGCACAGGGTCACCGCCAGAACCGCGGACCCGAGGGTAACCGCGCGGTCTGAGTGTCATGGCACCAAGTGACAGACACTACCCCCAGGCACACAGGAGACACACCAGGTGCCTCAGTGCCGGTCCGGTCTGTAAGCACCTTTAGGGAGGCCTCGGACGGGGGTACAGCACCAGTCCGGAGTGTAAGCACCATTTAGGGAGGCCTCGGACTGGGCTGGCTCCGTCCGGTCTGTAAGCACCATTTAGGGAGGCCTCGGACGGAGCGGAGCTGTGCAAGGCTCCAGGCTCCCCCTTACCAGAGCCTCCATGGAGGGATGGAAAGGAAGGAGCGCGACAGCGTACCGGGAGAACACTGAAGTGTCCAGGCTAAAAGCCCTCCGGTACCTCCACCAGCGTGTTCCGCAGAGGGTGAGCGGGGAGGCTGTCGAAGGTCCCGAGCGGGACCATTTTACCTTGTCTTCATACGCCATCACGTAAGCTGTGAGAATGCAGTGAAGTGCAAGCAAAGCGTGATCCTCCGAGCACACTAAGTTTAAAACTGAGGATGTCTCCTACGGTGGGGGTTTATAAGCGGAGGAGGCGGTGTCTACAAACTTGTAGTACCTAGTGTGACCTCCGGAGGGCAGAGCCCTAAACCCCATTGTCTGGGTCTCCCATTATGACGACCAGAAAATAAAAGATTAATTCCATCTGTCAATCACAGTGAGCTTTCTGCTGCCAACTCCCCGAGGAATGAATATCCATGCATCACTGCACTGCCCTGCTCTCTTCTGATCTGTATGCTGTGTTTGGTTGGCTCTCCAGGTGCAGGCACTCATTGAAGACAGAGGAGAAAGGAGGGGGAGCAGGTGTGTGCTCTTAGCAGATACAGCTCTGACATCTTCATTGTTTGTATCTGAGGGATATGTGTAGTGTGTGCTGTCTGAGATATTTGTATTTATATGAACATTTGATAATTTGCTCAGTAGATACACATATTACATGTATTCAGGAAAACCAATGTTCAGATGAACAGAAATCTCTCACAGGCACCACAGGCTAGTGATGTTACTACAAGAGTTGTAGCACAAAACACCTCCCCACTCAAACCCCTCCCCAGCCCTGAGAGTCATTGTCATTTCAGCACAGAGGGGAAGGACACAATAACAGCTTGGATAGGCGTGGATATTTAAATAACATTTACTTGATGTGACTCTCAGGAGTCAGGTCACTTTTACAGCTGTCTGTTGGGTGTGCAGGTGCTTATAGCAAGAGAACTACAAAGAGTAAAATTAATGATTTTACATATTCTTAAAGGTCTGCCCGAGCACTATTCAAGGGTACTATTAGTATCATACTGAAAAATTACCTGACAGAGTCCCTTTAAAGAGAAATAGACCAGGTACTGCAGTCAGGATAAAGAGGATAATGGTGATTAATTAGGAAGTATACAACACGGCCCCATCCTTCACTGTGGTGGATACAACACCTGCGTCAAGACAGTCTTCTCTCAGTAATCCATAAACTGATGAAGGTCTAAATGAGACTGAAATGTTTTCACTTTTTGGACTGCTGTATACTTTCCAATAAGTCACCATTATCGCCTTTCACCTTACTGAAAGGTCTAGTCTATATCTCTTTAATTACAGGACTGGATCCTACTTGATCACCCATAACCAGAGGTGTCTTCTCTTTTCAACCTTTTATTACTCTATTGACATGTCCATTATAGACTATTCATTGCAATTGCCATAAACCATGCACAGTGCTTAATTTATACAAACAATAAAGAAGAACACAAGTGTCTCTCATATGGCCCCACCCAGAAGGACTGTATAATATATGTAAGATGCTATATTTCAAAAGATCATTTCATACACAATCTACTTCTAGAAACAAAAAATTACTCATGACACATTGCCTTTAATATGGAAGAACTCAACCAAGCAAAATACACATGCTCATATATAAATGAATGACACAAAACCTTTCAGTTAACATTTTTTATTTTTAGTAGTTAAGCACCACTGGATAACTACAGACATAAGAACCTAGTTACGTTTTCTAGAAAAATAAAGAAACAGTTGAAATGCACAAAACCCAAAGTAGTATAATAATATGTCATAGTGGGGTCAGAGGTCAAACTATGTACAGAATAGAAGTGATGAGCAGGAATGGCCTTTGTACAGCTCACCACAGGTATTGTGCCTTCCCAGACCGGCACACTTTTGTATGGAGGCACAAATGAAAACACAGGTCAAATACAAATCGTGCAATAAACCGGTCAATTCTGTTAATGCAGCGTGTGAACGTGCCGCCTCCAGAAATGGTATTAATACATCACAGGTCAATGCTACAGATCAGATTGTAAGTCCAAAAATGTACACGTAAGAGATCAACACGGACTTTTAATCAGAGGAGATTCAATGGCAAGCATTGCAAACAGCTGAAGTTATGGAGGTTGAACAACTTTTGGCAACTGTCAAATGCCTCATGCTTGGGCGAGTCTTTCCACCGTCCGCCGGTACTCAGACACCAGCTCCTGGTAACTTTCCTCCAGCTGCTCGTGCTGAGTCTTCAGATCTATCTGATTCATCTGGTTGGTAAGCTCCTCGGGTTTTAAACATTTTCTCATCTTGGCCACCTCTCTTTGGTTTTTCTAAAAATTAAAAACAGATTAGAAGCAAAAGAAATTAACATGTCTGCAACAGCGTTTTTCAAAAAACATAATCTACAAATAGTTACATTTAAGAGGGAATCTGTGAGCAGGTGTTTGCTATGTAAGCTGAGAACAGCATGCTGCAGGAGTAAAAAAACAAAAATCAACTGTGGCTCTGTTATCAGTGTGTTTGCTATTATTTAAGTAAACAAAAGGCTTTATCATCTCTGGACTATTACCAGTTTACCATTTCTGGACTACATTGTCGTGCACAGGACAGTCCGACACGCCCCCTGCTGTGATTGACACCTCACTGTGAATGTACAATCTCTATTGAGAGTCTAGTGTGGGCAGGGGCAGCTCTCCCAGCTGTGCTGTATGGCTAAAACTAAATGTGTTGATTGTGTCAGAACAGCTGCAGTCAATTATCAAAGTTAAACATCTATGGATTCAAAATCATATTGCTCTCGGGCAAAGTAGCAAAATCCTACTGTTGGCAAGTCCACTTTAATGGGAATCTAGTTTCAGAAAAACACCTGTCTCTACAGTTTTATTTTGTTTTAACAAACCAAACCCGAATAATAAAAAGTCAAAATAATACACCCCCTCCCCAACAAAAAAAAAGCACATGTATAGATTAGAATTTTATAAAAAGGGGGGTTGGAGTCAACACATTATCACTGACTGATGTATGAAGCCTTCTGCCTCTGAGCTGGGAGATAAAACTGTGTAACAAGTAAACACAGGGTTAGTTGGTGTTGCCATCTTCATACTGCATGTAGTGATACATAAAGCAATGTAAGATAGAGGCAGCTGTATCCTCCTCCTTTGAGTTTCATCATACACAGGGTCAGCTTATTACATAGCTCAGTGGTCCCTAACCTTTTTTGCACCGGGGACCGACTTCATGCAAGACCATTTGTCTGGGGCCTGGCAGGGCAGGGTGGGGCTTTTGGGTGGGGCTATGGAGAATGGGTGGAGTTTAGTACCTTGTTTCCCCGAAAGATGCGCTACATCTTATTTTCAGGGGATGTCTTATTTTTCCATCCCCTTGTAGCCCCCAATATGGTATCACCCCAATTCCCTTGCAGCCCATAATATCCCCATCATCCCTATGCAGGCAACAATACCCCCATCATCCCTTTGCATCTCTCCCAATATCCCCATCATCCTCTTGCAGCAGCCAATATTATCCCATCATCCCCATCGACACACAGCCACACAACCACACACAGAGCCACACTGCTACACACACCGCCACACCCCCACACACAGCCCCACACACAGACACACCACCACACAAAGCCACGCAGACACACACACACACACACACAAACTCCACCACATACACAGCCACACACAGAGCCACACCGCCACACACACAGACACCCCCCTCACAGCCACCCCCCCACACACAGCCACACCGCCACACACAAAGGCACAGACATACACTTTGCTCACGGGTCCATTGCAGTTGGCACCGCTCTGCTCTTTGCCTCGGCTGTGTACATGTACGAGCGGAGCAGTTGGCCAATTACAGTGCAGCAAATCAGGGCCTGGCTGCTGCACTTTGATTGGCCAACGGCTCCACTCGTACATCTACGAGGCAGAGATCAGTTCAGAGCGGTGTAGTGCAGTGCGGATCGTGGTGGACGGGCAAGTTTCTCTGAGCCGCCGCATAGCACACTTTCCGTAGTGCTGGTCTGCGGCAGCCTGGATCGACACAGGGAACCCCACGGCCCAGTGGTTGGGGACCCTTGAATAGCTGATAGTTAACAATATGCCACATGAAGTGAAGTTTAGGGGTGCAGCGTTGGATGTGTGGAAAAAACCTTCACTTGAATGTCAGTTACAGGTATGAAATGATTTACCGTATTTTTCGCTTTGTAAGACGCACTTTTAGTCCCCAACTTTTGGGGGAAAGTGGGGGATGCGTCTTACAAAGCGAAAGTGTGCTTTGGGGGGTGGGAAAGGCAGCTCAGGAGCGGTGTCCGGGGGCTGTCAGGGGCCAGGAGCAGGCTGCAGCTGCGGGCTCTGGTCACGTGGGGCCGCTCATTATCTCCTGTAATATGCACTGCATCCCGCTGTCAATCACCAGCGGGAGCAGCCCATATTACAGGAGCCGGGTCCGCAGCTGCAGCCTGTCTGTATAGTCAGTGATTTCCACGCTTGCATTGCGTGGAAATCACTGACTATACCATGGATTGATACTCACCTAGCTTCACCGCTGCCTCCTGACCGCGATATCCCTGCCATCTGTGCTCTGCCGGCATCCGGGTGCTGTGAGCGTCGCTGCGAGTGACGTCATCACCGAGCGGCGCTCTCAGGACCCGGATGCCGGCAGAGCACAGATGGCGGGGATATCGCGGTCAGGAGGCAGCGGTGAAGCTAGGTGAGTATCATGTGCACAAAGGGGGCTACAGTGTGCCAGCCAGGGGACATTACGCCAGCCAGGGGACAGTGTGCCAGCCAGGGGACAGTATGTGCCAGCCAGGGGACAGTATGTGCCAGCCAGGGGACAGTATGTGCCAGCCAGGGGACAGTATGTGCCAGCCAGGGGACAGTGTGTGCCAGCCAGGGGACAGTGTGTGCCAGCCAGGGGACAGTGTGTGCCAGCCAGGGGACAGTGTGTGCCAGCCAGGGGACAGTGTGTGCCAGCCAGGGGACAGTGTGTGCCAGCCAGGGGACAGTGTGTGCCAGCCAGGGGACAGTGTGTGCCAGCCAGGGGACAGTGTGTGCCAGCCAGGGGACATTGTGCCAGCCAGGGGACAGTGTGTGCCAGCCAGGGGACAGTGTGTGCCAGCCAGGGGACAGTGTGTGCCAGCCAGGGGACATTGTGCCAGCCAGGGGACAGTGTGTGCCAGCCAGGGGACAGTGTGTGCCAGCCAGGGGACAGTGTGTGCCAGCCAGGGGACAGTGTGTGCCAGCCAGGGGACATTGTGCCAGCCAGGGGACATTGTGCCAGCCAGGGGACATTGTGCCAGCCAGGGGACAGTGTGTGCCAGCCAGGGGACAGTGTGTGCCAGCCAGGGGACAGTGTGTGCCAGCCAGGGGACAGTGTGTGCCAGCCAGGGGACAGTGTGTGCCAGCCAGGGGATAGTGTGTGCCAGCCAGGGGACAGTGTGTGCCAGCCAGGGGACAGTGTGTGCCAGCCAGGGGACATTGTGCCAGCCAGGGGACAGTGTGTGCCAGCCAGGGACAGTGTGTGCCAGCCAGGGGACAGTGTGTGCCAGCCAGGGGACATTGTGCCAGCCAGGGGACAGTGTGTGCCAGCCAGGGGACAGTGTGTGCCAGCCAGGGGACATTGTGCCAGCCAGGGGACAGTGTGTGCCAGCCAGGGGACATTGTGCCAGCCAGGGGACATTGTGCCAGCCAGGGGACATTGTGCCAGCCAGGGGACAGTGTGTGCCAGCCAGGGGACAGTGTGTGCCAGCCAGGGGACAGTGTGTGCCAGCCAGGGACAGTGTGTGCCAGCCAGGGGACAGTGTGTGCCAGCCAGGGGACAGTGTGCCAGCCAGGGACAGTGTGTGCCAGCCAGGGGACAGTGTGTGCCAGCCAGGGGACAGTGTGCCAGCCAGGGGACAGTGTGTGCCAGCCAGGGGACAGTGTGTGCCAGCCAGGGACAGTGTATGTGCCAGCCAGGGGACAGTGTATGTGCCAGCCAGGGGACAGTGTGCGCCAGCCAGGGGACAGTGTGTGCCAGCCAGGGGACATTGTGCCAGCCAGGGGACAGTGTCTGTGCCAGCCAGGGGACAGTGTCTGTGCCAGCCAGGGGACATTGTGCCAGCTAGGGGACATTGTGCCAGCCAGGGGACAGTGTGCCAGCCAGGGGACAGTGTGTGGCAGCCAGGGGACAGTGTGTGCCAGCCTGGGGGGACAGTGTGCCAGCCTGGGGGGACAGTGTGTGCCAGCCTGGGGGGACAGTGCAACACCATTGGAGGCAGTGCGCCACTCTGGGGGAAGTAGTATGTGCCAGCCTTGAGAGGCAGTGTGCCAGCAGAGGGAACAGTGCACCAGCATGGGAGGCAGTGTGCCAGCATGGAGGACATATATACCAGTATGGGTGTTTCATGTACCAGGATGAGGAACTTGTATATGATCTGTAAGACGGACACTGGCATTATAAGACGAACTCCATTTAACATTAAAAACGTTTTTTTTCTCTTTTCCTTAACCAATATTGTGGGTGCGTCTTATAATCAGGTGCGTCTTATAAAGCGAAAAATACGGTATGTTTGAACTTCACTTTTGGCAAATGTATGAGAGAGATAGGTGGGATCGATTCTCCTACTGTATTTTATGTACAAGTGACTCATGTCAGGTTTAACCAACAGCCTTATATATATTAGTCATTAGTCATAGTGTCAAAAACACCAGAACATAGCCAGAAACTTGGATTCCCAGTAAGTCAATAAGATGCAGTGACAATCAGTAAAATAATAAATAGTTATATCAGTCATCACTTTGTTAAAAATGGAAGCCACGAGGCTACAACCAAAGTCCAAAGAACAAGAGAATTTCCCGAAACATTACAGTAAATGTTACTACATATCTGGATTCTATCCATACCATCAACAGTGAAGGGCTCAGTACCAACAGTAAACGCTTACATTCTCATACTCGGCTTTTGGTCCAGCACAAATTAGTTTCACATGTCAGTAATTAGACAAAAATAAGACAGAAACTGCAGCCGTACCTTATATGGGCCAACCAGACGCTTTTTGATTTCTAGCCTGTAAGCTCGGGATTTTTCAGGATCACTCATATCAGTCGCACGAAGTCGAAGGATTTCATAAACACGTCTCGCGTGTTGCTATCAAAACAGAAAATGTATGTATTTTTAATTAAAAAAAAAGAGAGAAAAGACTTAAATTATATAAATAAATATATATTAATATGGGGCTTTAAGTGGAATGAATCCAAACAGGTACAAGTGAACCCAGGTAGCCCCCGGAAATCCCAATAGGTTGGGGAACAAACTAGATAGAAAAGTACTGCACACTGCTGTCCATTTAAGGCAATATGAAGAACGTATATTTTTAGGGTATTCCTTGCAGTTAGACCAGAGCTGAAAGTTCATGCCTTTCCCACTACTGTTCAAACTTCAAGAAAAGAGACGAAATTCCCATGAAACCCAGATAATCATATGGAATAGTGTATGCTGTGTTCTTGTCAAGGAAGAGGAAAAAACAAGTTCTGATCTTAGGAATTTGTGCGAGTCACCAGCATGTCAATGTGAAGAGCGATGTCATGTAAGTCATCGTGGCCGGCGCTCCACTTCATCTACCTTATTTATCTTGAGTTTCTGCTGAGCTTCTGTCACCATCTCTTGACTGAACCCTTCAAGAAGTTTCTCAGGAGAGAAGCATGGCAGATTTTGGCAAAGTTTAGCAAGAACGAAATCTCGGAGCCTGACAAAGTTCTCAGATGGATCTTCAGCTAGAAGGGGGGGAAAGGCCAAGGTTTAGTGCTTTTATTCTATATAGAAATATGTTAAAATACACATTTCTAAAGCAAGGAGGAATCTTGTTACATGTGGCAAGCTGGCACAGTCCAGAGTAAGACAATGAACCGTGGAGCAGTTCTCCAGAGCAAACAAGATTCACATTTTTATGTTTCAAAAGATCTTTGGGAAAAGAAAGCTGCCACTGTTCTGTTACATTATTATAGGAGTAAAAAAATATACAGTACATTTATTACATATATAATTAATTTTATATATATACACACATACATATAATAAAAAAAAAAATGGAGCACCACAAATTTATAATGAAAGTGGGTCCAAAGCCCTTCAAGAGCAATGCCCGGAGCAAATAAATAGAAGAGAAAAAGAAGGCAGCACTCTACAATACGCAAGAAATGGAAACTTTATCAGCCCACGTGGCAACATTCCGGAAGTGAAATGACTTTTACTGTTTCACATTGGAAAGGTCACCCCATGGGCTAATAAAGTTTACATCTCTTGCCTATTTTGGAGTGCTGATTATATATATATATATATATGTATATATATATATAGTTGGTAGGCAGGGAAATTATCTTAGTTTGGCAGGAAAATGAGAAGGTGAAAGGAAAAAGGGGTGTAACAAAGTACACATGAATATATGTGAAGTTGCAAATGCAAATAGATAGATGGGATTACTGCTTGAGTTATTGAAAAGGGGCAAAAAGGGCATCATTGTCTAATTCTGTCATTTCCACAATATTCAGAATGTAATTCAACTTTTGGTAAAGGTATGAGAACCTCAAATAATCCATTCATAGGAAAAAAAAAAAAAAAACTATACAAAACAAAGACAAGCATCAGCAAGGAAGTGTCTGAAGGGACCTCTCTCTTTACCCGTGTGACTAGTACGGAGATGAAGAATAAAACAGTAGAAGAATACGATCGGCTTTAAGGGAACCTGTCATGTCTTTGCTTTGTTTTTAAACCAGCCTCAATGTTAGGGCCGCTTTACACACACCAACTTCTGTGTCCAACTACTGAACAGATCTCTGGTTGCAGTGAAATCATGGACACATTGTTCCATTTTGTGGCTGTGTACAAATGTAATAATGTGTCCATGATTTCACTGCAACCAGAGATCTGTTCAGAAGTTGGACACAGAAGTTGGTGTGTGTAAAGCGGCCCTTAATCAAATCATGCATCACTAACCTGGACTAAAAAAAAAGAAAAGCTTGTATGTTTGCATTCACAATCAGTCATCGGGGTGGATACTTCAGCTGGTTGCACTCACGTCAATACCCTGCAGTCATGAAGTTAAATAAACGTAGTTCGCCCCTTTGCATTGTAATATATTGAAATCGCTGAAGGACCTGCAGAAATTCAATGCTTAAGTAGGAGGACCTGTGGTGATGTCACGACCATGTAATTAATGGGTGGAGCTAAGCAGGCCTGAAGAAAAATGTGGGCTTAGCTCCACCTATTAGTCACATGGTCGTGAGATCACCACGGGTATTCCTACTTCTGCACTGAATTTTTGCAGGTCCTTCAGCGATGTCTATGTATTACAATGCAGGGCGCCACATTTAATAAAATGACATGACAGCTAAGCCAGCCCCCTTCATGGCTAATGATGCACAAAAGAGGTGGAGTTCGGGGGGTTCTGCAAAATCCTTTTACACACAGATCATCTAGTAAAGTCTAGGACACACTGTCATGCTGGGCACAAACCAAAAATTAGGATCAGAGATTCTAGATAAAAAGTGGAGCACTTTTCATGCCAATACTATATTAGTAAATGGCATGACTTATGATTTTAAGCAAATTTAAATGCATCTTCTTGGCTGGAAAACCCTTTTAAAAAGGAAACCCGTCAGTACCTTTTTATATACAGAAGCAGTGATATGGCTGTGTAGGCTGCTGTCCTCCCAACAAAAATTGGACATTAGAAATCCCGTGCGTTAACCATAGCAAATCTAGAGTAGAATCCAGTGCAATAAAGAGCAATCTTTTTTTTTTCATCTGCATGCGGATTGCGGACCTATATTTAACATTGCGTACGCATGTACATGCGTAGGCTTCAGTTTGTATGCGTTTGTTCGCTGTGTTTTGAGGTGCCCGGCGAATGCAACATGTTGCATTTTTTTTGAGGCTCCAAAAATACGCAGACGTGCGCAGGAGGATGATTGCAGACAAACCATGCATTGTTGTCTATGGAATGTAGGAGCATGCGGATGGCTGCGCTTGCGTACATCTCAATGCGCATGTCCAGGAGCTGATAAGAAGGCCCTCCTAATTCCACTCCCAATTCCCAGCTGTAAATAAAAGGGGGTGTTGACATAGGTGCGCCTTTTGGGCGTTACTACTGTCAAGATAATACTCAGAATGCAAATCCAATTTAAAAACGCATGTGCATTACAACCGCAAACGCAAGCATATACGCATTCAAAAGCATACTTGTGCTGTGTTTTTTTTAATAATATGCGTAACATCATGCGTATGAAAAACGCAGCATCAGTATGCGTTTGGCATGCGTTTGTGGATTGAACGCTGCGCACTGAAACGCCAATGTGAAACCGGCCTAAGTCGTGAAAAAAAAATTCAAAAGTTTGAAGAAAAAAATAAAATCGCACTTTTTGTGCCAAGTTCTGCGACCTGTAGCGTTCTCATTTTTCGGATCTGGGGCTGTGTGATGGCTCATTTTTGCAGCTTGAGCTGACGTTTCTAGCTATACCATTTTTGGGTGGATGCGCTGTTTTGATCGCCCGTTATTGCATTTTATAGCAATTATTTGCATTTTCGGCAACCAAAAAAAACGTTATTTTGGCATATGGACCTTTTTTTTCGGTTACGCAGTTTACAGCTCTTATTAATTGATTTTTTTTATCATGATAGATCGGGTGTTTCTGAATGCGACGATACAAAATATGTGTATGTTTTTATTACTTTTATTTTGAATGGGGGGAAAAGGGTTTTTTTTTTCATGTTTTTAAAAACTTAATTTTTTAATTCATTCTTGATTTTACACTGCCCCATAGGGCGCCACAGTGCTGCACAGTCCGATTGCTTGTAGCAGGTTCTGATGAACTGCAGCACATCAGCACCTGTCAGAAATGCTCCCTGTGAGTGGTTGGCAGCGCTTGCCAACCACTCACAGGAAGTGAACTGTGATAGCTTGAGAGGTCTCGGCAGGACCACAGGCTATCACGTGAGCATTGTAGATCTCGCGATATTATTGTGGGCTCTCCGGTGCAGGCAGGGATCAGTGCGATCCCCGTCGTGGCGGTTTTGGATCCCGCTGTCAGTGAATGACAGCGGGATTGAAGCGGTTAACAGCACCAATTGGATCCCAGATCCGATCGGTGCTGTAAGCCTGACATCTCAGCTGAGATGTCGTGTGTATGATGTGAGCGCTGCACAGGAGCTCAAACACCGAGACCCGACCCATGACGTTGTATTACGTCAAAGGTCGGGAAGGGTTAAATGCTTTGCCTAAGTGCATTTACATGCCCCCAGTGCACTTACAGACTGATTTGTATGTGGTTTCTACAATAGATTTCCCATAACTGATATCAGATCTGTATATATATATATAAAAAAAAAAAAAATTATATATCCATATCTATCTAAATGTATACATTTTTCAGAAGGACTGTAGCCTGTTTAAACCATATCACTACTTTCATATATAAAAATGTGCTGCCAGTATCACATATATACATTTTAATAATAATTTTTACATTTATAATTCAACTTGTTCTCTGCAATATTTATTCATAAGAATGTTTGTGCTCGCTATTTTTAATTCATCTTTATCACAGGATATCACACTCCCTATAAAATATCTGGAATATTTAAAAATCTACATATTTGCATTTGTCATGTGGCAAGTACGGTAATTGCATTTTACCAATTTTGTCTGAATTTAACAAGCAATGAATATATACCAAAAGACAGACAGTGATGGAAAAATGTTACACATTACCAACATTAATAAGTCGCTGTGCAAAAAGGCTTTTTAATCCCAGGCATAGAAGCAGCTGCCTGGGAAAACCAGCCTGGCTACCATTATCCAAAGTCATTAGCCACTCCATTGTACTGTAAGCACATAACTACCCAGCATTTCAAAGAGAAGGAAACAAAAAGATTTAATTGTTGAGGGAAGCCTGCACCATTTTCCAGCCAAAGTATTCAACCAATGGCAGAATTACCAGCTCATAAACCGGAGACCGGGCAATGACAATTTCAGCGCTCGCACCATTAACGTACACCTTCAAAAATTACCCGACTATTCAGGATGGAACAACAAAGAAGAGTCAGTAACTGATGTTTGTAAAGTTTCACTCTCCATGGATTCTAAAATTAATTAAAAAAAAACAAAACAAAACACTGAAAACATATTTAGAGCCTTAACCCCTTAGTGACGAAGAAATTTGTCATTTTTCATTTTCGTTTTTTTCGCTCCTCGGCTTCCAAGAACCATAACTTTTTTATTTTTCCGTCAATATAGACATATGACGGCTTGTTTTTTGCGGGACGAGTTGTACTTTCAGATGCAATAATTTGTTTTACCATATAGTGTACAGGGAAATTGCAAAAAAAGTGCAATTACACGTTTGTTTTTTGGATTTTTTAGTCGCCCTGTTCACTATATGGTAAAACCGACGTGACGGTGCGATGCCTCGGGTCAGTACCAGTTTGTAGATACCAAACATGTATACCTTTATTGGTATCTAGGTGGTGGAAAAAAATTCAAAAGCATGAAAAAAAAAACATTGCACCATTTGCGCTATGTTCTGCGACCCATAGCGTCCTCATTTTTCGGGATCTGGGGCTGGGTGACGGCTTATTTTTTGCGTCTGGAGCTGACGTTTTTAATGATACCATAATTGGGTGCATGCGCTGTTTTGATCGCCCGTTATTGCATTTTTTAGCATTGTTGCAGCGACCAAAAAAACATAATTTTGGCGTTTGAACCATTTTTTGCGCTACGCAGTTTACGGCTCTCATTATTTGATTATTTATATTGATAGATCGGGCGATTCTGAACGCGGCGATACCAAATATGTGTATTTTATTTAATTTTTTAATACTTTTATTGTGGATGGGAGAAAAGGGGGGTGATTTGAACTTTTTTTTTTTTTTTCAACTTTGTAAAAACTTTATTTGTTTATTGATTCTTAATTTTACACTGCTCTATAGAGAGGCATGCAGATGAACAGTCCGATCACTTCTGACACATACAGAAGAGCTGCAGCTCCTCTGTATGTGTCAGAATCGCGGACCTGTTGTGGTTGGCAGCCCCTGCCAACCACAAGCAGGAAATGCTCCATGACAGGTTCCAGGGTCAAGCCAGGACCCTGGCCTGTCACATCAGCACGGGAGATCCCGCGATACTATCGCGAGATCTCCCCTGGAGCCCGGTAAGCGCGCGCTGCCGGCTCCGACTCCCTTAGATCCTGCTTTCAGAGATTGATGGCGGGATCTAAGGGGTTAACAGCACCGATCGGATGGCGGGACCGATCGGTGCTGTTAGACCGACATCTCAGCTAGTGAGATCAGCTGAGATGTCGGAGGTTTGAAGTGAGCTCCACGCCGGAGCTCACTTCAAACACGGGGTAATGACAGCCGACGTCTAGAGAAGTACGGCTGTCGTTAACAGGTTAAAGAGAATCTGTCAGCAGGTTTTTGCTATGTAATCTGAAGATAGCATGCTGTATGGGTCAACACACTGATTTCAGAGATGTGTCTCATCAAGTTCTGAGCTGTTTACCTTGCAAAGTTTGTTTTAGGTTAATGACTATTACTGCTGGACTACATTTCCTCATGCCTGGCAGTCCGGCAAGCCGGCCCCTCTTGCAGCTCAACATCTAAGGACATTGTACACAGAGAGCCAGGAGTAGGCAGGGGCAGCTTTCTGAGCTCTGCTCCACTGCTAAATCTAAAAAACGGTGTCAGAACCACTGCACCCAGTAAAGTCACACATTGTTGGATTCAGGGTTTCTATGCCTACGTTATCCAGCTCTCAGATGAGGTAGCAAAAATCTGCTTACAGATTCCCTTTAAAGGGGTTCTATAAACCTCCATCTGGTATTTCAGAATGGGACAGAGATCTAACACAGTCCATTAACAAGAGATCTGTAACTTATGGTTTATGGCAATCTGCAAAACACAATTGTTGAGCAAAATGATTTGCAGGACTCTGATCCAGAGGACACGTCAGAAGTCAGTGTGTCGGATCAGAGCCCTGCGAACGTCTTCCCATCTACAGGCATCTCCTGTAAATATCCTCCTCCTCCTCCTAAGTACCGGCATCTTTAGCGCACGTCCCCCTACCAACATTCAATCCCTGTGAAGCTCCTTCTATCGACCGGCATACCCCCTTGAAACTCCTCCTACTGATAGGCGTCCCCCTCGAACCTCCTCCTACTTTCTACCGACAGGCATATCGGTACCAACCTCCTACTACAGACAGACATATCCCAATATGTAGTAGGTGTAGTAATTATAATATTAGAAAATACCTCCAATTAGAAATGTAGTCTAGTTCTCCTGATTAGCTATGTGACTTATCTCATGTACAGGACATTACAGCTTAGGTAGCCATGGTTACGACCACTCAGAGTGACAGTTGCTCGTGGTTGTAACCATGGATACCTAACCTTCTGTATACCCTGTGCATGAGGTAAAGAACGTAGCTAATCAGCAGAACAATACTACATTTCATATTGAACATATTTACTATTATTTTTACACCTACTACATATTGGGATAGGATCTTGGAGATGGGAATACCCTTTAAACCCCTTCACTTCTGGCTCATTTTGCGTCTTTCCCTCCCCTTCTTCCAAGAGCCATAACTTATTTATTTTTCCATCAATATAGACACGACTGCTTGTTTTTTTGCGGGATGAGTTGTACTTTTTAATTAAATAATTTATTTAACATACAGTGTACTGTAAAACGGGGCAAAAATCCAAATGCATGGAAATTGCAAATACACGGTTGTTTTTTGTATTCACCATGTTCACTATATGGTAAAACTGACGTGTTAGTATGAGTTCTTAGAAACCAAACATATTACTTTTACTGTTCTCTAAGTGATGGAAAAAATTCACAAGTTTTCAAAGAAAAAGAATTGAATTTATGTTTTGATAGATCAGACATTTCTGAATGCAGCGATACCAAATGTATGTAGTTTTATTTTCAATAGGGCAAAAAGGGGGGTGGATTTGATCTTTCATGGGTTTTCTTTTTCATATTCTTAAAAACTTTTTTCCCAACTTTTACTTTAGTTTACTTGGCCCTCTAGGGAGCCTCAGAGCTGCACACTTCGAACGCTTCCCCTGACTTGCTTCTGCCCGGCTGTGCACAACAGAGATGTTAACTGTCTGTGGATGCAGGCGCTCACAGGGGCATCCATAGGAAGCGAGTCATAAAAGGTTCCAGGTCATCACAGGACCCCATGCTGTCATGGCAAAGCATCAAGGCCTCATGCTTGCATCATGGAACCTCCAATAGTGGCGTGGAACGGCGCGATGCCAAACGTAGTGCTTTGGATCACGCTGTCTGTGGTTGTTAAGACGAGCATGGGCTCATAATCTCCATTCTAGTTCATCCTATAGGGTTGGAGGTCTGGGCTCTGTGCAGACGGTTATGTTTTTCCACAGCAAACTCCCCCAACCACATCTTTATGGACCTAGCTTTGGGCACCGGGGTACAGTCATAGGAAAAATTAGAAGGGCTTAGCCAAACTGTTTGCACAGAGTTGGATGAAGCAGGATGAAGTGGAAGTGGTAAACACTTTACACTGGTCCATACGGGAGGGGGTGCGGAGCAGATACTATTTTACTGATATACAAGTGATCTAAAGATACTACGAGGGTTGAATGAAAAGTAATGCTTCCACCTTTGTAACTTGGGTTTCGATGGGAATATTTCAATAAACCAAATGCATGAGAAGAGAGCTATAAGAGACAAAAAAGCACACATAAGGGTTTCTCTGTAACAAATTTAAATACATTATGGGTGTAAGTTTCTCACTTTCACAGGTTGCTTAAAGCTACAACCACTGAACAAGCTTGCAATATAAACCCACAGCTGCTGAAAGCTCCCCGGTGATCAGATCATGAAGCATGGAAGCGGAAAGGTCTCAATGCCGTGCTGTCTAGATATAAAGATGCTCCGAAAAATCAGGTATTAATAAGGGAAAGTGATTTAGTGATACGCGTTTCGCACAGGGCTGAGGAGTCGGAGTTGTGGAGTCTGTGTTCATTTTGGTGGAGTAGGATTCCAGATAATTTGAGGAATTGGATGTTTGTCTTACTTACTCCACAGCCCTGGTTTTGCAATCTATGACTCCTTCCTCAGGTATCTCTGATGTACAACTCCTGTACATCAGTGATTTGCTGGAGGAAGGAATTTCTGCACATGATGAATACGTTTTCTGAAGCCGTCATCGCAGAATTCGACACTCTGTTTCCACAACCAACCCCTCACAGTTCTCTGAACTTTTCATCATATGCATAGCGATGTCCCGGCAGATCTTCTTTCATTATCGGGAACAGACAGAAGTCAGACAACGCCAAATCTGGACTGTATGGAGGATGCTGTACGGTGATGAGCTTCAGTCTCAGAAGTTCTGCTGTGGTGGCATGTGAAGTGTGTGGTCTGGCATTGTTCAGCTGCAGGAAAACATTTCCCTTTTCCTTTCAGACCATGGTTAGTCGTTGTTTCAATATCTGCAGAGTTGTAATATAACACTCTGAATTGACTGTTACTCCACCGTTCAAGGAAGTCAACTTGGATAACACCATCTGCGACCCAAAACACTGATGCCATCATTTTCCAGCTGAGGACTGGGTCTTGATTTTTTTTTTTGGTGGGGTGAGCGCTTTTGTCGATATTGCATGGACTGAGGTTTTGCCTCCGGTTCACAGTGGTAAACCCATGTTCCCTCTCTTTTCACAATTGAATGTAGAACGGAGTGACCTTCATTCTCGTAACGTGAGAAGAGCTCTTGGCAAATTTCAAGTCTGTGTGCTTTGATTTCAGATGTCAGCTTCTGGGGGTATCCATTGTGCCATTATTGGCCCGACGATGCACAGTGCTCACATCAACACAATCACTACAAACGGCTTGCACTCTTTGATGAATTTCCTTTGGGGCGACACCTTCTGCTGTGAAGAATTTAACAACAGTATGTTGCCTATATCGCAATGTCCAACCATCTGCACAGGATTCCATTCTTTACACTAACAACACAACTGTTCATTGCTAAGGCTTTTTTCCAACTGGAGCTGTAGAGGAGAGTCTACTGAACAGACCATTACCTGCCGCATACCAGTACTGCCATCAGTTACAAAGATGGAGGGGTTACATTTCATTCAACCCTTGTAGAACTTCATAGTGTATGAGGGCAGGGACAGTACATCATTTTTTTTTTTTAATCTCCCTGGAATACCCCTTTAACATTTACCTGTACTAGAACTAACAATGCCAGAAGGATTATTCCTCCTCAATGTTCTTCAAATTGTACAGCGGGCTCAATGCAGTCACCTGAGTAATGTTCTCCTGGCATTCACCAATCCCAGACTCCTCCATCAGGCACAAGGTAGAAGCCTTACAAATCCATGAACAGATTACATTTTCTATTGTTAAGCTTTTATTTTAAAGCTTTTTATCCTGTCATGTTATTTTCCAAGTACGGTAATTGGTTAAAATAAAATATAAAAGTTTGACAATCTAAGCTACCCAAACAGTTAAGTGTATGACATTTTAGAAAAAGAACAGACATTACACCATAAACAGGGAAATAAAAAACGTCTAAACTCTCTACAGAAGTCATCATCAGAGTGAGGATATGGATCCTCAACATATGGCAGCCACATTGAAGGTGAAGAAAATGAAAATCTCATCAAACATATCCGGTACAAGATGCATGCTTAGCATTCCTTCACTTATAGACACATACATGCATAATAAGCATCTTGCAGAATATCTTTATTTAGCTTCAATATCGCATTTATGCTTTTTCTGCGGTAGTTTGTTTTACGGCTCGGGTACAGTGATCAGCACTGTCTCGTCTTCTATCATGCCTTGGAATAATGTTAGTCATATAGGGACGTGCTCCTCTATTGGTGATGGGAAAAAATGGTTATACAGTGAAAAAAAAATCCCATACATATATAAAAGGTACACATCCGGAGCTTGCATTTTCAGATACATTCAATCACCCCCTTTGGGTACACAAAATATGTAATAAACACTTAAGTAGCACTTAAAATGTGCATAAAAATGGCTCATGCATGTTAATCGCTTCAAAAATTCTACCTCCGCAACAAAGCAGATCTGCAAAGTGTTTTCTTTCATGTTCTCCCACCCTACACTTACAGCTGACGGGCCAAGGTGCAAGAAGTCTGGGCACTGCCCACCCTGTAAAGTATAGTGAAGCACACAGTCATGCCACAGACTTCTCCATACAAAGGGAAGGGGAAGGACGTGGCTGACATGAATTGTACGGCTGGGGTGGGGGTTCTGAGGAGAGGGGGTAAGGGAAAAGATAGGCAGGTGTTTCCAAAGAAACCAAAATAACCTTTTCTGCGTTAAAAATATATTCACCAATGCACAAAGCATTTTGCACATACATTTTCATTCTGAAAAAAATCAATAATTATAGGACAGATTAAACAATAAAATACGCAGCGTCCACTTTTTTAATAATGTTTGTGTCTTTTTATTATAAGTATATTAGGACACTTTCATAACAAAAATGCAGTATTACCGAATTTTTTGGACTATAAGGCTATGTTCACAGTGCGTTTTTGCGATGATTTTATGTTAATGTATGCAAATATAAAGCTACTAGAGAGAAGGAGGGTGGAGTGACAGCAGAGAGGAGAGTGAGAGGGAAAGAGAGGAGAGAGAGAAGAGAGCAGAGAGGAGAGGGAAGAGGAGAGGGGAGAGAAGTGAGGTGAGAGAAAGAGGAGATGGCACTCACCCCGCCCCCCCCCCCTTCCCTCAGCCCGCAATCACCCACTCTAACCCCTCAGCAGCCATTTTCCTGAAGTCCATCGTGTCCACCACTGGGAGATCAATGGCACTCGCCTCACAGCACCATGACACCTCCTCTTCTCCGGCCTGCAGCATTGCCTCACTGGTTTTGCCGCCAACTTCCTGCAGAGGCGACCCTTTCACTCGAAGCCAGCCCCACTGCCACCACGCTCCCTGGTACGCCGCATTCAGACTATAAGGGGCACCTCCATTTCCTCCCCCCCGCACTCCCCCAAATTTGAAGGAAGAAAAAAGGTCTTATAGTTTGAAAAATACCGTATTTATAGTTTCGCCATAGGAGTAGTTATTACAGGTGGAGCTCCCCTTTATTTCCGCTGTAGAGAGCAGAGCCACCTATGCCATACTCACAATTAATGTATATAACACCATGGGCAGAGATATATTTCAATATGCACCACAAAACAGGTGTATTCTCATCTCTGATCTTCAGGAGCGCCCCTGCTTTCCCCACCTTGTGAATGATTAACAGTGTGAGTGAGCAGTGAGTACATCGCTGGTCTGAACTGTGCACTCTGCACTGATGCAATAATCTGGCGAGCTACAGCAAAGCGTTTACAAGCTCTTTACAGGTTTTTCCCTAACTGCTGCACTCCTTGCCTAAGAAGACAGGAGGAGTTGATAATATTTCATATTGAGGATCTATTCCAAGGATAATTTATCAGTATTTCAAAGCGTCAACTTTGAAGTTCATTTGCTTCCAAAATGCAAAGTAAATCAACTTTCAAGTATTAGATAAAAATCTTACATGAATTCGCTGCTGCCGAGTAAAAGGTGCGTTTAACCAAATGCTAATCGGCTACTTGAAGGCAGTGATTCATAGTTGGGTTAGACAGGCTGACCGCACATCCATGAGCACTAAATGATCATTAATAATACACTAGATGGGAGACTGACCCCACCAATACTATCGCATTGGGTGGGCGGTGACATCACGATGGAGGTGGGCTTTGTGGCACTGGGGTGGCAGCCATCTCTTCCATGCCCACTGTTTTTTCCCCCTCACACTCTCCGCCCTACCCTGTGGTGGCACCCAGCCCCAACCTCCCCTACCATCCATGGTTGCTCTCTGTCCACCTCCCCCATTCGTGCTCATTCTCATGCTGTGGCGTCATGAAGAACTGTCCCAGTTCCTCAGTCGTAGGCTATGGGGTGAACAGACTGTGGGTTGAACGGGCCAAGTGGTGAGCAGGGCAAGTGGCGAGTGGGGTAAGCAGTGAGTGGACTGTGTGGCGAGCGGAGCTAGAAGACCAAGTGGTGAGCGGAGAAGTCTGAGCATACGCTGAGAGGGGGTGAGCGCGGGCTATGGGGGGGAGAGTGCGGGTTGTGGGAGGAGAGTGTATAAGTGCGGGTTGAGGGGGAGAGTGGGTGAGTGCGGGCTGAGGGGGGTTGAGTGCAGGCTGAGCAGGGAAAATACCTGGCTGCTGTCTCTTTTACAGCACCTTGGTGATGCCACAGTCATGTGATAGAGTCGGAGTCATGGAGTCGGATGTTTGGCTAACCAACTCCACAGTCCTGGTAGCAATGCAGCCCATGTATTAACGGGACTTTTGTAGCTTGAGATCAATGTCTTAAATGGAGCAAATAGGAGCCAAAGACCACTGTAGAATGGTTACAATTTGTGCCAATGGTCTAAATTAAGACTTTCTAAGTCTCCGATCACATGATCTGCTTATTTTATCAAACCAGTCATGTCTGCAACTTGGTTCAGTGTCCATATACTAGACTACACCAGTCCGTACAACAATTATTTTTCAACAGGGACCTGAGGTCTATATAAAAAATAGCCTGTGTGTTGTCTTTGTGGAAAATGAACAGAACATAGACAAAATAATTTTTTGTCTGAACCAACCCCAACATATTGGATCTTCACTGACCGGCAAGATTTCAGCGCACACTTCATATCTTAATTCTGTGCATTTCATCTTGGGACCCCAAGTAAATGTATAATTGCTCACAAGGATGGGGTCATCGCTAAGTAAAGTGAATTATTTAATGAACACTTTGTAAAATTAGCAATACAAAAAAAAAAACATCTGTTCTGCAGAAGGGAGGAAGACCACCCGAGCTACGGAGAATCCCCCCTGAACATCACGGCTATGGGAGCAGCGCAGGAAGCCCTCTCTTAGGTGGTAATTCAATAAATCTTGAAAGATTACAAGCTCTAGATTAGTGATGATGAATGGCTGCTGCAAACCCCCCACCCAAATCCCTTTCCGTAGATCTGTCTGATTGCCCATATTGCCTGTATTATTCTGAACACATTTCATATCAAAAGGACAGAAGAGGTAAAACATCCGAGCAGGATTATTCCCAACTCCCACCATGGTGATGTAAAGTCATCTCGGAGGGCAGACTGGCCATGTCTACAAGAAAAATCTCTATGTTTACAAGCAGGAGGTTAGGGGGGAGCAGATTTTATCTCTACATCCCATAAGCAAATGTTAGTCTCTGGTGTACCAGGCTGAATCTGAGAGCCATCTGAAACGGAAAACATTACAGGACTTCAAAGAAAAGTGCAGTAATCGCATAATAAACCCCAATGTAATCTGGAAAACATTTTCTTAAAAACAGGCTTTCCTGATTAACATGACAGATACATTTCAAACATAGGGGAGAAGACTTGGCGCTTATCTCCCACAAGCGATCTCCTCACCAAGCTACTGCACACGCCGTCCGCTCAGCCTAAGTGGCCAAATGGTGGGCAAGAGAGGAGCCCGGACAGGAGGCAAAACCAAATCCATTTTATGCAATGAATGGCGTTAGATCCCCAACATCTATATACAGTGGTGTGAAAAATTGCTTCACCTTCCTGATTTCTTATTCTTTTGCATGTCTGTCACACTTGAATGCTTCAGATCATCAACAAATTTAAACACAGAAGACAAAGATAACACAAAAATCAGTTTGAAGGTCTTTATTAACGGAATAGGTAATCCAAACCTACAAGGCCCTGTGTGAAAAAGTGATTCACCCATTAAAACATAAATTAACTGTGGTTTATCGCTACTTTGGGAAGCTGAGTTCAATTTCACTAACCACACCCAGAACTTATTACTGCCCATACTTGTTCTCAGTCAAGAGATCACTTGATAGGACCTGCCTGACGAAGTAAAGTAGACCAAAAGATCTTCAAAAGCCAGACATCTTGTCACGATCCAAAGAAATTCAGGAACAAATGAGAAACAAAGTAATTGAAATTTATCAGTCTGGAAAAGGTTATAAAGTCATTTCTAAAGCTTTGTGACTCACACTTTGTGACTCACCACAGTGACAGCCATTACCCATGAATGGCAAAAATGTGGAACAGTGGTGAATCTTCTCAGGAGTGGCTGGTCGACCAAAATCTCCCCAAGAATGCAGCAACAACTCATCAAAGAAGTCACCAAAAGACCCCACAACAACACTTGCTTCAGCTACACAATGAAGGAAATGTTTTCCCCTATACGGCGCTCTCAGAGGTTAGAGATGGTGATAGATGTTAGAAGAATTTCTAACATCACCATTCTTTAACCTCCAGGAGCGCCGTATAGGGTAAAACTTTTCTTTCATTGCACCATTTCCAGAAAAGCCCTGCTTTGCAGCTAACATCTTTCCCCGAATCGAGCTGCAGGTCGGAGTAGTTATAAAGGTGATCCATATCTTGGATCAATAGAGCAAACCGGCAAGACACCAAATGGGCGAGTGCATAAACGCTGACACTAATTAATTGCATGTACCTACAATATACACTCAGATTCTACATCCCTTGTCTTTCCTCTCTTTTTTTATGTTGCCTCAGTTAAGTTCAGTATTCATGACTACACAATAAGAAAGACACTGGGCAAAAATGGTCTGCATGGTAAAGATCCAAGACAAAAACTACTTTGTCTCAGTTTTGCCAAAAAACATCTTGATGAACCCCAAGACTTTTGGAGGAATACTCTGTGGACTGACAAGACAAAAGATACACTTTTTGGAAGCTTTATGTCCCATTACTTTTGGTGTAGAAGTAACAGCACTTCAGAAAAGGTTCATCATACCAACAGTAAAATATGGTGGTGGTAGTGTGAGGTCTGGCGCCGTTTAGCTGCTTCAGGACCTGGAAGACACTGTGGTAGATGGAACTATGAATTCTGCTGAATCCTGAAGGAGAATGTCTGGTCATCTGTTCATGATCTCGAGCAGAAATGCACTTGGGTTACGATGCAGGACAATGACCAAAAACACTCCAGCAAGTTACCTCTTAGGGTAAGTGCACACTGGCCGGGTTTTCGGCGGTTTACCAGTGTAAACCGCCGTTTTGTTTACATTAGTTTTATGTTAATTTATGTTAATCCAAACCGGCGTTTGGATTAACATTAAAACTAATGTAAACAGCCCAAGGCTGTGCACACACCGGCGGTTACCCAGCGTCATCCGTTGCTAACCCGCAGGTTTCCCAGCGGGTTAGCAAAGAATGACCATGTTCTAAAAACCGGCGGTTCTGCAGCGGCTGCAAGCAGAATCATGTGCTGCTTCCAGCCGCTGCTGAATTGCCGCCGAGAACCCGCTGGGCAGCCGCCGGATACCGCCCGCACATACCCGCCAGGAAGCCGGTGGACGGCGCCGGAGCTTCCTGGCGGGTCCCGCCAGCTGCCGCCGACAAACACGCCGGGTAAGTGTGAACTTACCCTTAGGGTTCACACTTACCCGGCGTGTTTGTCGGCGGCAGCTGGCGGGACCCGCCAGGAAGCTCCGGCGCCGTCCACCGGCTTCCTGGCGGGTATGTGCGGGCGGTATCCGGCGGCTGCCCAGCGGGTTCTCGGCGGCGATTCAGCAGCGGCTGGAAGCAGCACATGATTCTGCTTGCAGCCGCTGCAGAACCGCCGGTTTTTAGAACATGGTCATTCTTTGCTAACCCGCTGGGAAACCTGCGGGCTAGCAACGGATGACGCTGGGTAACCGCCGTGTGTGCACAGCCTTGGGCTGTTTACATTAGTTTTAATGTTAATCCAAACGCCGGTTTGGATTAACATAAATTAACATAAAACTAATGTAAACAAAACGGCGGTTTACACAGGTAAACCGCCGAAAACCCGGCCAGTGTGCACTTACCCTTAAGTCGATAAGCCAAACCTCCAACTCCTCAATTTCCCCACTCCCTCATACATGGCTTATGTTTAAAGGGACTCTGTCAGGTCATTTTTCAGTATGACACTAATAGTACCCTTGAATAATGCTCTGGCAAACCTTTCAGAGTTTGTAAAAATCATTAATGTACCCTGTGCAGGTCTCTTGCTATAAGCACCTTCACACCCTGCAGACAGCTGTAAAAGTAATTGACATGACTTATGAGTAGTCTGAGAGTCACAGTCTGTGTTATTTAAATATCCTCGACCATCCAAGCTGTTATCTGTCCCCTCCCCTCTGATTGAAGTTACACTGAATCTCATGCTTCTGCAGGCTGCTGGGTAACATCACTACAGTCTGGGCTATCTGTAAAAATATTCTGTTTATATGAACATTTGGGTTCCTGCAGAGATGTAATGTGTGTATCTACTGAGCAAGTGATCAAATGTTCATATAAACACAAAGAAATATCTCAGAGCACACATTACACACATGCCTCAGATATACACAATGAAGATCTCAGAGCTGCATCTGCTAAGAGCACACAGCACTTCACCCCTCCTTTCTCCTCTGTCTGCAATGAGTCACACAATATACAGGTCTAGACGAGGGCAGGGCAGTGTAGTGATGCATGAATATTCATTCCTTGTGGAGTGGGCAACAGAGAACTCAGTGTTTGACAGATCTTTTATTTTGAAGTTTACAGAGGATAGGAGGGAAATATAAATAATAGAAATACATGAATAGAGAGCGCTTAGAGAAAGGAATTAGAAAATGATAGCAGTTACATATGGACTTTTGACCTGACAGATTCCCTTCAAGTGATACATTTATTGTAGTACAATGTGAACATCAGACTTTTAATAATTATTATGATACAATAATCAAGTTGGAGTCGGTCCATTTTATACTGACTCCACCAAAATGGGCACAGACTACGACTCTAACTCTACCGCCCTGAACAAAATGAATACTTTGTTTCGGCCTAGTCTAAGACTCTTATTGAGATGCTGTGGCATGACCTGAAAAGGGCGGATCATGCTGGAAACTGTCGAATGTGGCTGAATTACAACAATTGCGCAAAGATAAGTGGCCAAAATTCCTAAGAGCATTATAAGAAAAAAACCTCACAGCCAGTTATCGCAAACGCTTGATTACAGTTGTTACTGATAAGGGTGGCCCAATCAGTTATTAGGTTTAGGAAAAAATCCCTTTTTCACACAGGGCTCTGCAGGTTTAGATTTCTTTTTTTCTTAATAATAACGACCTTCATTTATAAACAGCATTTTGTGTCTACTTGTGTTATCTTTGCCTAATATGTAAATTTGTTTGATGATTTGAAACATTCAAGTATGACAAGCATGGAAAAGAATAAGAAATCAGGAGGGGGAAAAACACATTTTCACATCACTGTATCATAGGCACCATCATAGATATCGATACAGAGCACATGCACTGTCCATATCTGGAAACGTTAAGACGTGCAGTCTTTGGAAACTTATTTATTTTACTCACTTATACAACTCTATTAATTCCACAGCCCTTTACAGATGTGATCATCACTGTCCCCGTTGGGGATTACAATCTAAATTCCCTATCAGTATGTCTTTGGAGTGTGGGAGGAAACCGGAAAACCTGGAGGAAACCCTCATAAACACGAGGAGAACATACAAAATCCTTGCAGAGGTTGGTGGGATTTGAATCCAGGACCCCAGAACTGCAAGACTGCATTGCTAATCACTGAGCCATCTGGCTGACCGTCAGGGGTACACTTTGATGGAAATACTTTTAAAGTTTTTGCCCGTATAGATTATCAATATCTGATCAGAGGGGGAGCCACATCTAGCCCCCACCGATAAACTGTTCCTGGTGCAGGCAGCAGCCTGAAGTGCCTAGTTGTGGAGCTGCACAGCTTTGTCAAATGTATAGTGACTGCAGCCGAGTAATACCCCCTACCCGAATTAATAGTTTGTGGATGTGCTGTACCCAGCTGTAGCCACTATACAGTTGGTAAAAAGGCACTTCTAGCCACCGCAATAGGGAACAGTTTATATCGGCAGCAGGGCTGTGGAGTCGGTAAGCCAAACATCACACTCTTCAAATTCCTCGAATCTTACTGACACCGACACCTCCAAAATGGACATGGACTCCACGACTCCGACTCAACAACCATGGCTATGAAGTCAGTAAGTCAAACATTCGACTCCTCTATTTACCTGTACCCGACTCCAACTCCACCAAAATGCACACCTACTCCCGAGACTCCATAACCAGGGCTGTGAAGCCAGTAAGTCACACATCCGACGTTGACTCCTCTATTTCCCGGAATCCGACTCAAACTCTGACTTCACTCAAAATGTGCAGACTCCGACTCCACAGCCTTGATCGCAGGCAGGGGTGCTAGCTATGGCACCCTCACCGATCAGATATTGTTGACTCATCCTCTGACCCTAACGACAGACCAACAATATAAAAGCCCCAAACATTGCTTTTAAGCCTAAGATAAATCACACGAAACTGGTGCAGTTGTCCTTGCCATAGAATGACATATATAAAAAAAAAAAAGGGAAGAGAGTGAAAAAATGTAGTTTTAAGGCCTCCATAACACATTACACTAACAGCCGTTGATTTTGGCGAGTGTAACGTGTAGGGGGGTTTCACGACTGTCCCCCGAATATTGACAAAGAATTCATAGAACATAAATATGGAAAGACATCCTAGGTTCATACACAAATATCGTGCAATTGAAAGTAGAAAAACTTCCTAGATTAATTAAATAAGGAGCCACATATTGTGTCAAGGCTTCTTGGCAGCGAGCGACATCTCATTGTCTTATTGATAAACACTATTGAATCTTGCACAAATGAAGAACATTTCTATCTACTCCAGTACTGTAGTTTGTGATGAGAGCAGGCGCACAATAGCAGCGAGCACCACTACAAACTTAAGTATCTGCACAAAATACTAAAGAAGCAACTCCGGCCTCAGTTCTTTTTGTAGAAGAAAACAACAAAAAAAGTCCATTGTCTCCACGTATGCCACCTCAATGTTCTCAATATTCCACATAACCAAAGTTCAACCTCTTCCCAAAATACGTCCTCACAGCTACTCATTGACGTCTCTAATTACATTAAACCATTAAACCATTCCATGTACAATGGCACTCGCAGACAAAGTATTACTCTACATTATCTACAGAAAGAAAACCAGGAAAGTTTCCAAAATAAGTCAAAGCAACTGAAATAACCAACTAGAAGCAGGGCTTACTCAAAGTATTAGGAGAGTTCCTGGATTCCTTCTCAGCGCTTTTGGTCCCAGCAAAGTGAATGAGATTCCTGAAATCTTCTGCACGTTGCTTGTTATTTCCTTGCAGAGTTGAAGAGATTTCAAATCTGCAGCATGGTAATTCTTTCAGCATTTTTGCTGTGTATTTAACCCATTTGGGAAAAACGCATAAAAAGTAAAAATAAATAAAAACATGAAAAAACTTACGTAAGTTGTGCCGCATTTTATTTCTGCCAAAACATTCCCTCCATAGAATAGCAGCAGGTATACTCACCAGGGCTAGACTCCCGACTCCTCAATTTCCCTGAATCAGACTCCACCCAAAATGGACACAGACTTTGACTCCACAGCCCTGGTGTCGGCACCATTCCAGCAGTGTCAGCACTTTCTGTCCTGGGGATCACGTGACACAATCAGCTCTGGCTTTGCTCTCCCCTCCTTCAGACGTATCTGACATTTGGCTTCGGCTGCTCTGACTTCATCCCGATGTTTTGACTTGTCTGAAGGATAGGAGGCACAGCTAGCCCTGCTTATGTAACGCAATCACTGAGGCCAATGTCATGCGATCCCCAGGAGAGGCAGGTCAGACACCAAGGAAACAGCACTGACACCAAAGAGGTGAGTAGAAGTATTATAGTTTAACTTGGGGATGGGAAAGAGTGATGGAAAAAGGGTTGACTGGCGGTGCTTATTTACGAGGCTCTGCATGAATGAATACGGGGGAGAGAAAGAGAGAGAGAGACACTCTTCTTGCTTGTTGGTGTATCTGCCTACACACATATGCATCCGGAGGACAACACACCACCATAGCAAATCATGTATGGTTTCAGTGCATCAGGAGGTATGCGCATATTTAATGTAGCCTCATGGTCCCCCGAAACGCAACATATGTTCGGCAGACACATGAATAAGACGCAACAGGAGACAAGCGCACACCACCGGATGCCTGCACATGCACCCTGCAACTCCATGTTAAATACAGGGACGCAGGGCAGATTCGTAGGCATGCAAAGTTATACGTACGCGGACGCGATGCAAACGCCAGTGTGAAACCAGCCTAATACTGAGGTTCACTAATCAATTTACAATTTTACAAGAAGGCGTCAGAAATCCTTCTCCCACGTTAAATTACAATAAATCATTTTTATTTATCTTTTGCGGCTTAGTAAATGATGAAGTAAAATTATGAATTATGATGTTTAGAAGAAATGAAGACGAAAAGAAGCAAAAAGACAAAATGGAATCTAGAAGTACGGACACAATCATAGAAAATCATAAGTGAGAAACCTGAAGATCCGAACACAAGAAAGCACATCGTGGGGAATCAGGAAAAAAAAATTCTGGTCTGAATTGAAGCGCTACCAGAGGGATCACAGGGATGGCAAATTATTCCAAAATAATTTCTTGTTTTATCACCCAAGGACAGATTACGCGTTTCGGCTTAGCATATAACAAGCCTTCATCAGATAAAATCCTTCAATTCAGACCAGAACATTTTTTTTTCCTGCACTTTCAACACGAGCCTCTCTTTGGGCGGCTCACTTCTCTGGGAACAAGCAGAAGGCCAGGAGATCCAGGAAATATCCCTCTGTAGGATTACATGCGAACTGCACAAGACACAAGAAAGGTGAGAACAATACCTAAGAGCAATTGTTGCTACTAATATACTGCACTTAGATCTGCGCCTCCTCTTTTCTCCTCTATCTCCAGTCTCGCAGACCCCACAGTCTTTGAAGGCACTATTTGACTATTGTGGGGAATCAGTATTCACATGGTTACAATCCAAATAACTGCACTTCATCATTTCAACTTGACAGATTAGAGGCTCCACAATACCTGTAACATCCAAAATGTTGGGGGAAGTCATATAATATCTGTGAACTGTTTCCAGCAGCTGAGCTCCATGCCCTTCACCTTGAAATGGAGGAAGGACCAACATCTGGCTGCAAAGAAAAAGTTTTTTAAAAAAGTTATTTTGGCTGCACTTTTCATATACTGCGATATACAGCGGTCAGAAAAATGTGTTTGCAACAAAACATCAAAATGCAGTTTATAAATAAAATATTTTATTTAGGGGAAAAGAAATCCAAACCTACAGGGCCCTGTGTAAAATAGTGCTTGCCTCCTTCCTGATATCTTATTCTTTTGCATATTTGTCACACGTAAACGTTTCAGTTCAAACAAATTTATATATTGGGCAAAGATAACACAAGTAAATACAAAACGAACCTTATAGATGAAGGTACTTATTGCTAAGGGAAAAAGAAATTCAAACCTACAGGGCCATGTGTGAAAAAATGATTGCCAACATTCCTCCAAAGTGTTGTAAAAGACTCATTACCAGTTATGGCAAATGTTTGTTTGCAGTTACTGCTGCTAAGTTATTAAGTTTAGAGGGCAATCACTTTTTTTACACAGGGCCCTGTAGGTTTGGATTTCTTTTTCCCTTTAGAATAAAGACCTTCATTTTTAAACTGTATTTTGTGTTTACTTGTGTTATCTAATATTTCAATTGTTTGATTTTCTGCAAAATTTAAGTGTGACAAAAGAATAAGAAATCAGTTTGGGGCTTAACACTTTCACACAGGGTCCTGTAGGTTTGGATTTCTTTTTCCCTTAATAAAGATCTTTATTTATAAACTGCATTTTGTTGTTATCTTTGTCTAATATTTCAATTTATTTGGTAATCGGAGACATTTAAGTGTGATAAACATGCAAAAGAATTTAGAAGGGGAATAAACACTTTCACACAAGGCCCTGTAGTTTTGGATTTCTTTTTCACACCACTGTACATGGTATATTAGTTTGCTAACTTTGCAAGTAAGAACTTATTTTTCCCCAATACCAGGTAAAAGTAATTCTTTTAGCTCAATGCTTTTATTAGTTTATAAAAATGAATCTTTTCCGGGTTATGGAAATTACATTTTTTAATAATGTTACAATTAGGATTTAGCAGAAACCCATCAGCCGGCTAGGGCTAAATCGCATCTTCATTCACTGTCCAATCTCGTGTTGTTAAAATGCTAATGGCCATTATAGGTAGAATTAGGGAACTTCAGCGAGACTCACTTGTGAAACAAAATAAGGAAGGACAGAAAGAAAGGGAAGGCACGTGCATGGCAGGCAATTACCTTACACGTGGCCGGGTTTTGTCTGGGTACACGTAGTAATTATAGACTGTCATGTAGCCTACAGTTGCGAAGAGTGTAGTCCCGTCTTTATTGTACTTCTCAAATCTGCAGATAAAACAGAAAGCCAAGCGGGTCAATTACAGGCAAGCTCCCATGCAGGGTCCATTTTCCTTTTCCATTCTTTGCCAGAGTTTCCAGTGTCAGCAAGCTACGCCGTGAGGGCCCAATGGGTACACCTGCTTTATTCTGAATGCACAATTCACTTAATTGGTGAGCTGCAACTTGGATAAATCAGCCCTCTTTGCATCACTTCAGTGCACTTGCCTATTGTGCACACTGAATGGGTGGCAAGTAAAAGGGACATAGGAAAAAAAAATAAAAAAAAGCTCATTTTACTGTTTAAGCCCACATTCATAGCTCCGACAGACAACAGAGTTTAATTCAGTGCTATTCTGGAGGCCTCCACAAATACAATGAAGGGAAACTGTGAGCCTGGTAAACAATGGTCTGTCCTGCCTGGGAAAAAAATATCATTATACGCGGACTGTATAATTGGTGTCTACCAATTAAAACTCTGAGCTTTGTGAACGGAGGGAAGTCTAATGTTGGTTTAGAAAGGCACTTACACCACAAAGAAGTCCCATCGCTCATCGTCCACATCGATGTAACTGGCCGTCTCAATGAACCACATCAAGAAGGTCTGGAGCCTTTCGTGGTATTCTCTGAAGCCCGGACAGGTCACGTCAGCCTAGGGCAACAGTCACAGAGTCAGGTCAGACATTGCAGGAAATAATAACATGTTTGCCTTAAAGGGAACCTGTCAGCAGGAGTTATCACTATAAAGTAAAGCGGTGGCCATAATGTTGCTGTGATGCTGATTACATTGATACCTGCAGTGAAGGAATCTGATCTGTGGTTGGTGAATTATCTTCTTGTAAAGTTCTCATCTGACGACGTCTTCTGTGAATCGGGGCAGCTCTTGGGTGTCAGGTCTTCTCCGCCTGTCTTTTCTGTTTCTTCTACAGATCGCTCATTATTTAGTCACCTGCTTTTTTGAAATTCTGTGTCGCTGCCACCATCGTTGCAGTGGGCGGCGCATGAACAGTGTGATTCTGCGGCTGGCTGCAGGTCTCCAATAAAATGGAGGCGGAGCAAGCACAGATCAAGTTTTCAGCTCAATTACCTCTTCATTAAGCCGAAATCTCGATCTGTGCATGAGCCGCCCCTGGCGCCATTTTATTCTATACAGTTTGTAGACTCATGATGCGCATGGTCTTGAATAAAGTGGCACATGCGCAGATCAAGATTACATCTTATTGAAGAGGTCACTGAGCAGAAATCTCGATCTGCGTATGTGCTGTCTCCGGAACCATTTTATTGACAACTTCCAGAATCACACTGTGCATGCACCGCCCACTAAAAATGATGGCGGAGGAGCTGAACTTTAAACAGGTGGTAGGTCAGTCAATAATAAGTGACCCGTAGAAGAAACCAAGGGGGCAGGCGGAGGGCAGAGAAGAAGACCCGACCCCCAAGTCCTGCCCAGATGCACAAAATCTTATGCGTTGATATAGGAATCCGGCTTGTAGATCGCGCTGTTCGAAAAAAGGAGAATTTTGTGTACTCACCGTAAATTCCTTTTCTCTTAGCCTCTAATTGGGGGACACAGGACCGTGGGTGTTATGCTGCTGTCCACTAGGAGGCGACACTAAGCAGATTCTGCAAAAGAGTTAAGTGGCTCCTCCTCTACAGCATATACAGCCTAGAGCAGGAAGTGCTTCCCCAGTTTTGTGCTAAAGCAGTAGGAGAATTAACAGAAGACAAGAATCACAGTAAAATAAGGCCTGTTAAGTAAACAGGCAGCCACATAATAAGAGTAAGGTAAAACGTGTAACCGAACAGGCAACTACGTAATAACAGTATAAGCAGGCCTGTAAAATAAACAGGCAACTACATAACCTCTCAGGAGCAAGATGAGAACCTAGTTACGGCCCGAAACGGGCAACAGGGTGGGTGCTGTGTCCCCCAATTAGAGGCTAAGAGAAAAGGAATTTACGGTGAGTACACAAAATTCTCCTTTTCTCCTTCGCCTCATTGGGGGACACAGGACCGTGGGACGTCCTAAAGCAGTCCCTGGGTGGAACAGCAATGGAAAATCACTACTGATAAAAATAACAATGCACCTACAGGTGGGCTACTGCCGCCTGGACGGTACGGTGTCCCAGACTGCATTTGCCGAGGACTGAGAGCACTAAAGCGCTTGGTAAGCCTGTGCATGCTGACCGCGTGACTACCTTACACACTTGTTGTGCTAACTCCTGGTGCCTAATAGCTCAGAAGCCCAGTAGGTTTCGGTGGTCATAGTAGAATGTGCTGTGCCCGCAGCCGGAAAGGATACAGCACCATGGAAGAATGGTTCTGTATAAATAAATAATAAGTATAAGAATAATATCATTAATGATATATGTATGTATTTTTTTTTTTTTTTTTTTTTTAATAATGTAATAAGCACCCTGGAAGGTGGATTTAAGCCATCTGATCAAAGTATCTGTAGAGCCCGGCCTGCCTGCTGCGTTATCCTTCTGGGAGAAGAAAAAGAGGTTTCTAAAGAAAACTGTTCTGGGCGAGGATATGTGCAGGGCTCTGACGGAGCTCTAGAAACGTCGAGCCTTCTGGCCCGATGAACTGGCGGGACTTAGCGCCGTCAGAAATATATATTCAGGTAGGCGGACAAAAAGGACACCCCCAACGTGGGAAAAAACCCAACTGGACGTAAGACAACCTTGTCTGGGTGGAAGACCAGAAAAAAAAGGTGATTTACATGAAAACGCTGCAAATTTAAGACTCTGCGGAGACAGGTAATTGCCATCCAAAAAACAACTCCCTGTGTGAGAAGACGAAGGGAATTTTCGTTCATGGCTTAAAATGTGGGTAGCGTACAGCCGTGAGAACGAAGGTCAGGACCCACGGTTCTAGTAGACTTTGATTGGGCGGAACAGGTCGGCAAAAAACTCCTTGAAGGATGTTACCTGAGGCCTGGTAGCAAGACGTTGTTGAGAGAGAATGAAAAGGGTTGAAACTTGTCCTTTGAAAGGACATAAGGACAGTCGTGAGTGTAGATCCGATTGGATGGAATTGGGAACCCTTGGGAAGGAACAGTGCTAAGGTGAAAAAAACCACGAGAAGGAAAAAGATTTTCCATATTGATGGGACATCTCTTCTGAAACCGGTGTCCGTGCTCGGATTGAGGTCGCGACACCCTTCTGTGAGCACCCGAGTCTCCAGGGTCACATCGTCGAATTTAGAGTCGATGAATCATGATGGTAAGACGGCCTTGAGGGGGGCAGGTCTGGACAATCCAGTAGGTGTCATGGCACGTCTACTATGAAGTGGACGAGATCGGCATACCAATCGCGCTTGGGCCAGTGTGTGGCCACAAGAATGAGTTGCTGACAGTCCAGTTTGAATATCTTCACTAACTTGGGATAGTGGAAACCTGGAGCAAATGTAGTGGAGTTGGAATTGGGTCCAGTCCAGGACCAGTCAGTCCGCCATCCATGACTGTGGGTCGTGGGACCCGGCTATGAAGCTAGGAACCTTGGCAATGAGGTGTGACACCATTACGGATACTTCAGGAGTTCTCCAGTGATGTCAGCTTTGTTTGAAGACATCTGGATGTAGGAACCCTAATCTGAGGTAATTTCTCGGCGACGGAGGAACTGTTTTTCCTAATCATCTACAAGCGGTAGAGTAACAGCCGATAGTACTGAGTTCGTGAATTCCGCCCGCCTAGTGAAGAATGTGGTAAACGTCCTTCATTGCCTGGGAACTGCGGGATTCGCTCTAGTGAATCGACATATGCCACAGCCGTGGCATCATCAGCCTGCCTTCTGAAATTGGCGGGCGGCCAGAAGAAGAGATAAAATCTTCAGTGTTGGGAATCTCGCCCAAATCTCTGAAAGGATGGGTATTGCTGACCCGATCAGGACCAATCGTTCCGAGTGTTGAGATGGAGGTACAGCGCACCTCATTCTGTCTGATTCATGTCGGTGAATAGTACCCTTCAACTTGGTAGAAGAAAATACTTCCCCTGCGTACTAGTGAGTGGCTGAGTCACCGCAGGAGATACTACATGGCTGGTACTGGAAGATGACACCTCCTGATAACTGATCGTATAATCTTATCTCATGACGTGAGCATGGATAACTGGGGAGGCCTGAGGAGCAGGTGCATCAGAGTAATGGCTACCTGTGCTGCAACCGTCCTGCCTCTGACCGTCATGTCAGCTCTGGAAGGCCTGAGTTGAAGGAGAGTGTGGACTTCTAGTTGAAGTGCCCATGCCTATTCTCGGAGAAGTCTGATTATGGAAGTATTGAAACCGCCCTCTGAAAATACTAGAGACTGCAGTGAAAATTGGTGTAGACTTGTGGAGGATGACCAGCCAAACAAGTCTTAAGAAAGTGTTCACCGTAATAGAAACGCTGCGTTCTTAATTTCTGAAGGTCGTGCGTTGATGGGTAAATTGTCCAGGCATGGAAGACTGACCACGTCCCTGGAACGCAGGAAAACCAGGCGACTGCCGTAACCATTGTGACCTCTTCAGGAACTGTAACAAGCGTGGACGGAGGCGCCACAATTAGGATGGTCCTTGCAAAATGTAAATATGATAAGTGGCTGCAAGGGAAAACATGCAGGTATACATCCTGTATATCTAAGGGTACAAGGTATTCTCCGTGTTCCCTGGAAAATTATTATGGCGCGGAGAGAATCTGTGCGGAAAAATCTGTCCCAGGCATTTTGTCTAGCTGTTTCAGTCCAGCACAGGACGTACCGCACGTACTTGGTAGGGACTACAAGGAAATTGGAATAGAATGTTTAAGCACGCTCTGCGTGTAGCACCGATATATGACTCCCTCAATTAAGGGGCCCGTGATGTGAGTTTGGATGGCCGTTTGCGATCGCTACATGTGCGTTGATCGAGTTTGTGTCCATCTAGACGATGATCCGCTAAATTAATTCCCAAAAGGTTGGAATCTGGATTGCTGACGGCGAGTGAGACACCGTCTGGTGCTGTGTTCTGTTCAGCAGGACTGTGTCCCTAGGGGGAACCGTGTTTCATAGGGTACTGCACGAAACATGCCACGGAGTCCCAACTAACAACAACTCCCTTATGGTAAATGGGGCGCTGAGGGTCCCATGGGTACGGTCTTGCGTCCTGTGAGACACAGTTAAATGTTCGAAGTATCGAGCTTTCCTAAATATGTTGTCCTGGTGTCCTACCAGAGATGCATAAAGGTCCGAGTCTGTGTTTGAATTGCGAAAACCCATCAGACGTCAGAGCCATCATCCTGCTGCATGCCAGTTTTCCATAAACTGCGACATAGCTGCAGACGGAATGACTGTCTATTTAGATGTAGCATTATATGCTCTGACAGGTACTGGCATCAGGGCTGACACGGTGTAAGGAAAAACCAGACCGTGCCTTATTAGTGTGTCACCCGCACTAGGCAGAGGAACTCTGCTCGCTGGTTGAGTGTCATAAGAGGGACACCTCCGATGTGGTATGACCATAGGCGAAGTCGTGTCACTGCGACGACACAATAAACACATTACGTCCATAGTGCATCCAGTGGATCACGTCTCCCCTGTGCGTACTTGAGAATAATCCGACGCCTGTTGTCTTCACTGACATTATCTATAGCTGTTGAAAATAAGGTTAACAGCAGCACAGAGTATGTCAGGAGAGCTCTGTTAGGGGCTGCACACTCATTGAGGACAGCGTCGTGCAGCGTTTTATACCCAACCCAGGTCCCCTCTGTGGGGAAGGGGGGGGCCAATGCGTTTGCTGGAACTCAGCGCGCTAAGGATTAGAGATGGGACCAGTGGCGAATCCCTGTACAGCGATTGAGGCCCCAGCCTGGCAGAGTGAGCACCACCGATAGTTCGGAACGCTCCGCAGTGACATAGGAATAAACAATAGAGGATTGAATTGTCTCCCGTGTTACAGGCACAGCATAGATGGAACATGTTCTGCGATGTTCTGCACTGCCTGTGAGGAGCATTGCACCAGCTCTCTGCAGCCATTTATGACAGAAACAGGAAGGGATTGAGTTGCCTTCTGTTCTATGAGCACAGCGAAGATGGAACATGCAGTGCAAGTTCCATACTGCCTGTGTGCATATTGTGCCAGCACTCTGTGTGTATGACAAACAACAAAGGCTTAAGGTTGTTCTGGCCTGAGAGCGCAGCATAGGTGAAAGCATGCTATGCAGCGTTCCTTAGTAAAATCGTTCACATCCTGCTATACCAAGCAGGGTGTAAAGAGGGCTGTCATGGCGATTTCTGCACTGCTTGTCTGGAGGAGGAGGGGGGCGGGCCAGTGAAAAAACGCGGGCCAGCAATGGAAAGGGCGCGCAGGAGATCGCGCGATGCGGCCAGAGAAGTCTGACCCGCCCCCTTTGTGATGCGGCCGGGGCGTGGAGCACCCGCGCCGACATCAGCAAAAGGGCGGGCGGTAGGCGGGGAGGGGCGGTACTAGTAATGGTAGGCCGGAGCCGGGGCCTCAAGTTAATGGCGGCCCCGGGAGAGTGAGGGGCCGGCGCGGAAGTCCACAAGCCCCGCCGGTTCCGCAGTGCGGGAACGCCGCCCCGGAAGCCTCCCGCTGCCACAGCAAGGGGGCACAGCTAGGAGGTACTGGGGAGCTCTGTCAACCCCTGTCCTGGCCCACAGTATTGCTGGGGATCGCTGCATAGTGTGCAGGGTGCCTACAAAAGGACAGAACAGCGTGTCCTCAACCCAAGGCCCCTGTATGATAGGAGAGATGGGGAGGGTGATGATGCTGATACCACTAGAGGACTAGCAGTCTTCTGTAAGCTCTGGCTCTTTGCAGCAGAGGCTGTGAGCAGCCTTGGGGGGCCCTGCATCCGAGGAAATAGCTATGGAGCAGACAATGCTATGGAGGGGAGGGCACCTAAAGGTGGTATCTCAACCCAAGTTCCCAGTCAGGGGGAATGGGGAGGGCGTCCGTTCATCCCATACTTTCTGGATGTTACCTGGTGCCGATAGGGAGATGTCTCCATTCCTCCATGGGAGCCGAGGGCCCCCTTTTTGCCGGTTTTCTTCCCCTCTGTCTTGCTGCTTGCGATGGGGACATGGGGTATTGCTGCGACCCAGAGCCCCATCTGTGGGGACTGGGGAGGAATGCGGGCCTCAGAACCGGCAGGTCTGGAAATCGCTTTAACCCTGCACCTCCAACAGTGGAGGGCCGAGAAAGGAATAGCCCTTATCTGACAAAATAGCTCAACCCAGAAGCTCAACTATGGAGTCTGGGGAGGTATCTGTGGTCGACATGTCCCTTCAAAAAGTAAAGATGCAGCTTCAAAAGGTAAAATGAAGAGATAGTAAGAACGTGTGCCTCCTACAAGACACTAAGCAAAAACTGGGGAAGCACTTCCTGCTCTAGGCTGTATATGCTGTAGAGGAGGAGCCACTTAACTCTTTTGCAGAATCTGCTTAGTGTCGCCTCCTAGTGGACAGCAGCATAACACCCACGGTCCTGTGTCCCCCAATGAGGCGAAGGAGAAATTGGCCAAGAAAATGACTCCAAGGACCTTGGATCTTTAAAACAAAGATCTTTATTCCTCCCAGACTCTACGCGTTTCGTGTACTCACTGTACACTTTCTCAGGAGTTTAAGGATCCTTAAACTCCTGAGGAAGTGTACAGTGAGTACACGAAACGCGTAGAGTCTGGGGGGAATAAAGATCTTTGTTTTAAAGATCCAAGGTCCTTGGAGTCATTTTCTTGGCCAATTTTTCGAACAGCGCGATCTACAAGCCGGATTCCTATATCAACGCATAAGATTTATACAACTTTCCTGGCTGATTGCTGCGTTCGACAGGATCCAATTGTCTGGTTTAATAGTGGTTGTGTCACACACAACCCGACCAGGTGAGTGCGACCATACTTACAATTCACTGATTATATCGGATAAGACCCTATTGTGCGCTTCCTCTCCATCTATTACAGATGCACAAAAGACACCAGATGAAAACTTTAGAGGAAGTTATTCACCAACCACAGATCAGATTCCTTCACTGCAGGCATCAATATAATCAGCATCACAGGCATTATGGCCATGGCTTTACTTTATAGTGATAATTCCTGCTGACAGGTTCCCTTTAAAACATCTTTTGATTACCGTATATTTGTTGGCTTAACCATCAATAGTGGTTATAATGGTCTTGATTAAAGGGAACCTGTCACCCCAAATCACCCTTGTAAGCTGTAAATACATGTCCCTGAAGCATTACACTACAGTCCTACACATCCCTTTGTGGTGTTTTAGTTCAATATGAAAGTGCACTTTAGTCGTTTGCAAACTTACTAAATCCATGCCAGTGGGGCGTTCCCAAGCCTCCTTGTCTGCGAGGCGGTTCCCCTGTGTGCCGCTGTATTACGCCCTAATGGGCGTTTTTTCAAACTTTCTAGCGCGGGCACGATTCATAATCTCGTGCCCGCATCGTCACGGTCATGTGATGCCGTGACGCGTCATTTCCGGGCGGCTGGGTCGCTGCTGTCTGACGCGCACCGGCCGACTTCAGCAAGCGATCTGCGCATGCGCTGAAGTTGGCCAGTGCGCGTCAGACAGCAGCGACCCAGCCGCCCGGAAATGACGCGTCACGGCATCACATGACCGTGACGATGCGGGCACGAGATTATGAATCGTGCCCGCGCTAGAAAGTTTGAAAAAACGCCCATTAGGGCGTAATACAGCGGCACACAGGGGAACCGCCTCGCAGACAAGGAGGCTTGGGAACGCCCCACTGGCATGGATTTAGTAAGTTTGCAAACGACTAAAGTGCACTTTCATATTGAACTAAAACACCACAAAGGGATGTGTAGGACTGTAGTGTAATGCTTCAGGGACATGTATTTACAGCTTACAAGGGTGATTTGGGGTGACAGGTTCCCTTTAAAGAACGATTCTCAAGACCTTGGGCTCTGTGGCTAAATCAGTACTCCGTGGCGTGGCCTCAAGCCCTGTAAAACCGCCTACCCGCCAGCAATCACGGCTATTCTTTTGATTAGCCGGTCTGGTGTGATATGGTTTGTGACATGATGCACATCGCGCCACTGGCCGGCCGGTTGATCAAAAGAAGAACCTCGAATTACGGCTGGTATGAGGTGGTCTGCAGGGCTCGCGGCCATGAAGTACAAACGTGGATTGATAGATCAGTGTCCTGACAACTTCTTCGCTCATAACAGTTCATGATAGGATATTCCAACATTAAGGTTTTTTTTAAGCAAATACTTACCGTATATACTCGTGTATAAGCAGACCCGTGTATAAGCCGACCCCCTACTTTTGCCCCCAAAACCTGGGAAAACCTATTGACTCGTGTATAAGCCGAGGGTGGACCCCAGCACAGGTATACAGCCCCCAGCAGTGTGGTATACAGCAGCCTCCCCAGTGGTATATACAGACCCCAGGGGGTATACAGCAGCCCCAGGGGGTATACAGCAGCCCCAGGGGTAATACAGCAGCTCCAGGGTAATACAGCAGCCCCAGGGGTAATACAGCAGCCCCAGGGGTAATACAGCAGCCCCAGGGGTAATACAGCAGCCCCAGGGTAATACAGCAGCCCCAGGGGTAATACAGCAGCCCCAGGGGTAATACAGCAGCCCCAGGGGTAATACAGCAGCCCCAGGGTAATACAGCAGCCCCAGGGGTAATACAGCAGCCCCAGGGGATATACAGCAGCCCCAGGGGGTATACAGCAGCCCCAGGGGGTATACAGCAGCCCCAGGGGGTACACAGCAGCCCCAGGGGGTACACAGCAGCCCCAGGGGGTACACAGCAGCCCCAGGGGGTACACAGCAGCCCCAGAGAAATATACAGGCCCCCCCCTTGTGTAGCAATCCTGAAAAGGAAAACATTATCATACTTATCTGTCCCGCTGCCGCCGCTGTCATCGCGCTCCTCCGTCTTCAGGTGCAGACAATGACGTCATTGCCTGCGCCCGCCGGAAGAAGACGGATGAAGCCGGAGGAGAGCGATGAAGGCGGCGGCAGCGGGACGGATAAGTATGATAATGTTTTCCTTTTCAGGATTGCTACATAAGGGGGGGGGGGGGCTGTATACTGATATGGGGGGGGCTGCTGTATACTGTATACACTGTATATAGTGTATACAGTATACAGTGACTCGCGAATAAGCCAAGGGGGGGACTTTTCAGCCCAATTTTTGGGCTGAAAAACTCGGCTTATACGCGAGTATATACGGTAATTAAAAAAGAAAAAAGTAAACATCTCAAGTCTATTCTTCATAGGTGTCTTCTGTTTATCATCCATCGACAATTTTGGCTTCAAAACCAGTATAACAATATGAATGTGGAAACATATCCTTAGGGGGAATTTAGCAAGTACTTTACACTACAAAAGTTAAAGTAAAAAGTTTTGCAGAAAAATAATTCCGTTTTAGGGATATTTTTTTTTTTTTTTTTAAATCTAGCTGGAGCTTAGGAGAAGACTGTGGCCGAGCACAGCCGGACAGAATTACTGTAATTTAGTAATGTTTAGCAAAAAGTATAGCCAAATAGCACAATAGCACGATGGGAGAACATTCTTGAAAAAGAAGAAAAACAAGCAGCACTCCAATTCCATAAAATCTTTATTTATCAGGTAGACATTAAAACCTGCTTAGGGGAAGTAACGTGTTACTGCAGGGGAGGACCGCCTGTTTCGCGTTCACTAGCGCTTCTACCGCTTCATGAACTCACACTAAATGGGTAACATACGTCACTACAACCATACATGATGAAAAACAAATACTATGCAGGTTTATATACCACAAACACTAACAACATTACAAAAAAAGCAGTCAATTCATTTTTATCTTTGAAACCAATAGGTCCCATTGCTTCTGATCTAATAATCCAGAGGGCTTCTTTCTGTAATAATAATTTGTTATGGTTCCCTCTACATTCATGTAGAGATGCTTTTTCCAGACCTGCAAATTTAACAACATTGGGACTGGACTTATGTACAGCGAGCACATGATCGATAGATCGATAAGTCTCTTGGCTCCTTTTTATTAGTGGTAGAATTATAATGTTGGAGGAAGCGCACAAATAGGGGGCGTATCACCTTACCAATACAGAAATAACCACAGGGACAGAATATTACATATACCACCAATTGTGTGCAGCAAGAAAGAAATTCTCAGACTTCATACAAAATTTTTTTATTATATGAAACCTATAAAAAGAATGATTTCCACATATCTGATTACTCTCAGGAACCATCTTTTCTAACCAATGTGTGAAATCCTGAAAGACTATTCTGTTCCTGACTTTAGGCCTCATTCACACAGAGCGTTAGTGCTCAGTTTTTTGTTGATTGGCTCTTGCTGCAGAAACTGCACCAAAAATTACCTTTTTTTTTTTTTTTTTTTTTGCAAAAAAGCATCACATACACATCATCTGTTTGTGTTGCTTTTTTACTCTATTTTCGAGGAACTCAGGAACACACACACTTTCTTACCCTGGCGATCCTATGCCAAGCCCTGGCGATGTCTTTCTTCCAGGTATCGGCAGAACCTGTGAGTAGTAGGAGTACTTACAGGACCTTGCCTTATGTGACTCTCAGGCTGAGTCACATGGTGGCAGGTCCTGTCAGTGTTGTACCTGCAGGTCCTGCTGCTGCCCGGAAGGAAGAAATCGCCGGGGCTCACCGTGGGATCGCCAAGGAGGGTAAGTAATGGACCGATGGTGGTGTAGAAAGTGCAGCAGCAAAATGGAGCAATAACTGACAGGCCTTTTATTTTCTGCACCAGTAATGAAGCAGCCAAAAACGCTGATGTCTGCATGGCAAATGGAAAATCAAATTCACTTTGCTGGCAGACGCAGTGACTGATTCATTTTTTTTTTTAAATCAGATAGTTTTTATTAAAAACATTTAAAATTAAACACATTGAAGTACAATCCAAAGTGGATAAAAGGACATTGCATTCCATTTAGTTTTTAAAGAGTTGCACAACCAACATCCCTCCCCCCCACCCAAACTGATTCATTTTTTTGGTGCAGATTAAGAAAAAAAACGCAGCACCAAAAGCGGATCAGAAATGTCCAGTGTGAACATAGCCTTACATTGCTGCACCTTCTGTACAATACCAGTGGCTATCTCATTGCCACTTCTTTGAGGTCCGCATCGCTCTCAATAAGGTGCCATTTTTATTTATCATGCACCTGATTATCCTGTTCATTGGGCCAAAATCAAAACTGGAAATTAATTTTTTATCCCTACTTTTGTTTGATTCATTAGATAATAAATCAGTTTGTGACAAATTTTTTGGCCTTTGCAAAGCTTCATTCAAAACTGACTCCGGGTCTTTTTTTGAAGTTCATATACAGTTTTTCTGCTTGTTCCTTAAAGGGAACCTGCCACCTCCAAAAAGCCACCTAACCTATAAAAACACGTCCCTGCATCATCCTATGACCATTCTCACAATCCTTTTGTCTGCTAAATGCTGGCTGTAAAGTATTAAAAAAACATTTTTATACTTACTCATTATCCGTTATAATGAGTAGGGACCATATTCCTTAGCCCTCTTAACAGGTTGCTTTGCTGCCTTCTTCGTCAGAAGATCACGCCCTAATGGGCGTGATCTTGTATTCATATTCTAGGCAGGCCCTGCCTGCTTTGCACATTGCTGCCTGGGCATGTAATGACGCGAATCGTGTCATTTCCAGTTTGGGTGACGTCAGTACACCCACGCCGCTCGTGCGGCTTCAAGCACGCATTCGCAATGCGGTGCTTGAAGCCGGACGAACGGCGTGGGTGTACAGACGTCACCCAAACCGGAAATGACGCGATTAGATGAAAGCGCTAGAGGCAGCTGCCGCAGAACCCACATGCACCATGGCAAGTCAATTATGCATGATATCAGGGAAAAATGGTATAAAATCTAGGTTGCTGCCAAATAATCCAAGTCAAAGCGATCATTGTAACATATGGTGGTTCATTCTATGCGTTTCAAAGCGTAACCCCGCTTCTTCAGGATATCAGGAAATACACACCAGTACACCATTTTTCCTGATATTCTGCACCTCCATACACAGACACTGAGTGAATCCAGGGACCTTCACAGTTGTGGCCAAAAGTATTGACACCCCTGCAATTCTGTCAGATAATACTCAGTTTCTTCCTGAAAATGATTACAATCACAAATTCTTTGGTGTTATTATCTTCATTTAATTTGTCTTCAATGAAAAAACACAAAAAGAATTGTCCTAAAGCCAGATTGGATCTAATTCCACACCAGAACATAAAAAAGGGGGTGGACAAAAGTACTGACACTGTTAGAAAAATCATGTGATGCTTCTCTAATTTGTGTAATTAACAGCACCTGTAACTTACCTGTGGCACCTAACAGGTGTTGGCAATAACTAAATCACACTTGCAGCCAGTTGACATGGATTAAAGTTGACTCAACATCTGTCCTGTGTCCTTGTGTGTACCACATTGAGCATGGAGAAAAGAAAGAAGACCAAAGAACTGTCTGAGGACTTGAGAAACCAAATTGTGAGGAAGCATGAGCAATCTCAAGGCTACAAGTCCATCTCCAAAGACCTGAATGTTCCTGTGTCTACCGTGCGCAGTGTCTCAAGAAGTTTAAAGCCCATGGCACTGTGGCTAACCTCCCTAGATGTGGACGGAAAAGAAAAATTGAGAGATTTCAACGCAAGATTGTGCGGATGGTGGATAAAGAACCTCGACTAACATCCAAACAAGTTCAAGCTGCCCTGCAGTCTGAGGGTACAACAGTGTCAACCCATACTATCCGTCGGCGTCTGAATGAAAAGAGACTGTATGGTAGGATACCCCTTATGAAGTCTGAAGACGACAAACAAATTTAGCAGCATAATATAGGCCCAGTGTGAGAAAGCTGGGTCTCCCTCAGAGGTCATGGGTCTTCCGGCAGGACAATGACCCAAAACACACTTCAAAAAGCACTAGAAAATGGTTTGAGAGAAAGCACTGGAGACTTCTAAGGTGGCCAGCAATGAGTCCCTGAACCCATAGAACACCTGTGGAGATATCTAAAAATGGCAGTTTGGAGAAGGCACCCTTCAAATATCAGGGACCTGGAGCAGTTTGCCAAAGAAGAATGGTCTAAAATTCCAGCAGAGCATTGTAAGAAACTCATTGATGGTTACCGGAAGTGGTTGATCGCAGGTATTTTGGCTAAAGGTTGTGCAACCAAGTATTAGGCTGAGGGTGCCAATACTTTTGTCTGGCCCATTTTTGGAGTTTTGTGTGAAATGATCAATGTTTTGCTTTTTGCTTTATTCTCTTTTGTGTTTTTTCATTGAAGACAAATTAAATGAAGATGATAATACCAAAGAATTTGTGATTGCAATCATTTTCAGGAAGAAACTGAGTATTATCTGACAGAACTGCAGGGGTGTCAATACTTTTGGCCACAACTGTATATATACACACACATATACACACACACGTCATTGAACACACTGCCCTAACGAGTCATCGTAGGGATAAAATAAAATGTAATGCAGTCACTGTCGGCAAGTCTTTCTTACCTTATGTATCTGGTAAGTGAATTCCTCACAGGCTTCTTCATTGTATACCGTATATGTATGTAGTATACAGCCAAATGGTTTAAAGTTAACTTCTTTTTCCAATAATGTTACAAAGTCATCTGTGCCTTGACAAAATCCAGGAGGGATAATTTCACGAATTTTGCTTTCAACATCATCAGCCTGTTATAATGATAAATGGGGATATATTACAGCTCTGATATCACATCACAGTATAACACACTTGTCTAAAACAATATGACCGTGTATAAATCATTGCATGTAGAGTATACAGCAGGACATCTGGTCACCTGCTGCAATTATGACTGAGGAAGGGCCTGAAATGTGCAACACCCAGATGACGAGACTTCCGCTGTACTGAAAAGTAAAGCCATTCTGCAAACAGACGTACGCCAAAAATCTGCAGCAATGATAAGATTAACGGATATAAAATTATAGGAAATATTGCAATTAATTATCTTAAAGTACCAGACCAGTATAAGACGCTGGTTACAGAAGGGCTTCTGGCACACACAGATTTTTTAGGAAGTCATAAATGTTGAGTTTTCTAGTGGAAATGCTCCTTCCTTGGGGAGTATTTATTTCCTGAAGCAGTCCTAGTATATGTGCACAGAGTGCCTAAAAGGCAACTCAGTTTCATGAAAACTTCAGTGGTCACCTTCTTGAAGTGGCTTTGTCATTGTTCTTGTGGTAGCTCCGCTTGCAGGATGAAGATTTTATCATATATTTTGGCTTATAAAATGCATTAATTCCTCCCAAATTGGGGGGAAATTAGGGTGCGCCTTATAATCCAAATCTTGCTTACCTGGGGACTGCTGTAGCGGTTGAGTGGAGGCAGGAGGATGTTGGTAGTGGGGCAATGCTTACAGGCCTGGGGCTGAGGGGGGGTTCACAGTGCTCGGTGGGCATACGATCGGGCACCAGCAAATAGCTGTGTAGGAAGAGCAGGTATAGTTAAAGGTGTCAGAGAGCCGAGCACTCTATCTGTGCCTGCTCTGCATCTACCGGATGGACTTCAAGAAAATGGCTGCGGAGCAGCACATACACAGATGTAGATTTTGGCGTTCCCAAGATCTTCATCTGCGCCTGCGCTGCCACTGCAGCCATTTTCTTGGGAGTCTTGCCAGTTAGAGGCAGCGCAGGCACAGTTAGGGCGCTCTTCTCTGAGATCTTTAGCTATGCTTGCTCTGCCTCCGCAGTCATTTGCCTGCACCCTGAATTATCAATGCCCGCCGAACACCAAGACCCTTCCTAGCTGCAGGCCTGCAAGCATTGCCCCAAGTTCGACATACACCGGTGACCCTGCCTGCAGCATTGCTGCGCCAATCATCCCCACCACCGCGATCCTGCCAGCTATGACCCTGTCGCTCCACCACCATCGTGTGTCCCCCACCCCCAGGTAATAGGGGCTACAGCAACATTTTAGAAAGAGCTAAAGTACCATTTTCATTTTTTCCTTACACATTGCTTTACTTCCTGTTAAGCACCTGAATGGTTAATAAACTTCTTGCATCTGGTTTTGGGCACTTTGACGGGTGCAGTTTTTACAATGGTGTCACTATTGGGTGTTTTCTGTCATGTAGGTCCCTCAAAGTAACTTCAAATGTGAGGTGGTGCCTAAAAAAAGTGCTTTTGTAAATTGCTGTATAAAAATGAGAAATTGTTGATAAACTTTTCTCCCTTTTAACTTCCTAACAAAAAAATATTGTTGCAAAAATGGTGCTGATGTAAAGTAGACATGTGGGAAATGCTGTTGATGAGATATTTTGAGTGACATAACTCATTTCAAAGCTTTAAAAATAAAAGTTTCCAAATTTTAGCACAAAACACCTCCCCCCCTCCCAGCATAGAGGGGAGGGACAAAACAACAGCTTGGGTGGGTGTGGATATGTAAATAACCCTTATACAGCAGCCGGACTATTCGGCTGTGATATAATGGAGAGGACTAATGCACCAGCTCCATGCAGGGTCTGAAAAATGCCTATAGAATGGAAACTACAAATGGTACAATAAAGATTTTACATGTTTTTAAAAGATCTGCCCAGGCACTATTCAAGGGAAGTATTAGTATCATACTGAAAAATGACCCGACAGTGTCCCTTTAAGGTAAAAACAGGCTGGGGGTGAAGGGGTTAGAGTTTTTCAAGCATTTGTTTTGAAGAGTTTCTATTTCCTGATGAATTTCTTGCAGCATTTTGATTTGACAGCACGCCTACAAGCGCTTTCCAGAAAGAATTGACATGCTTTTATTTTCCCTAACAGGTATTTTTCAATACTTGACGCGGGAGAAAGTAACCTTCAAAAGTCTAAATATATGAACAGCAAGTTGTTGCTTTTTTTTTGTGTGTGTTTTGAGGAACCTGCTCTAAACGATTACGCAAAAAACTGAGCGCACATACCCCAAGTAACGTATGTTCTGGCATATGGAGCTTTGACTTAAAGGGGACCTGTCGCCAGCTTTTTTGCATAGAAGTTGTGGCCACCACCAGTAACATCTTATAAACAGTATTCTGGAATCCTGTATATAGGGCTCCAGGACAATCTGTACAATGCAAAAAAAAACCCTGTTGTTATTATACCTACAGGGCGGTCTGGTGTGATGGGTGTTGGTGGTCTCGAGGTCAGATACTAAATGCACTAACAGGATGCAGCCGGCCCAAATGATAAAGGCAGAGGCAACACAGGTGCAAAATACTGATAAGACAACCACTGTCAGCCTATCATAACATGGAGAGAGTGATTGCTGGGATTATATATGCAAACAGATGAGGTTTGCATAGGGTGCCAGTCACACAGGTACATGTGATGCAAAATGTCTGTATACAGACCACGATCACGCCCATTCTATTAGATCAGGTGGGTTGTCCAGCACTATAAAAATGCGCTGCACAGGACAGACACCCCAAAGGGCCCAGCTGCAACCTGCATACAGGTTAAGAATAAGAAAAAAACTGCAATAAAAAATGATAGAAAAAGATGAATAATAACATGAGGTATTGGTCGATATTTTGGCCCAAAATATGCAAGCTCGTAACTTCCCCCTGTCAAAGGTCCTTACGCTTATGAATCCCTACAATATATCTGTCTGTCCTGAGAAATCACTGAGAAGTCCATAATTAAAGCATTATACTCACCTGTCTCGCTGCTACGAACACTCCCAGGTCCCGCTCAATAGCTTAATGTAATATTCACTGCATTGGCTGTTGAACAGCCAATCACAGATGCCCACTGTCTGTGATAGCATCTGTGATTGGCTGTTGTACCCCACTATGCCAGCAACTACCGTATATACTCGTGTATAAGCCGAGTTTTTCAGCCCAAAATTTGGGCTGAAAAGTCTCCCCCTCGGCTTATACACGGGTCATATACGGTACATGGAGTGGTGGGGGCTGTGTCCCGGGGCTGTGGAGGCTGGAGGAGGCGGGGGGAGGCTGCTGTATGAGCGGGCCCGTCACGTGGGGCCGCTCATTAAATATGCACTGCTTCCCCCTGTCAATCAGCGGCAGGGGGAAGCAGTGCATATAAGCCCCCAAATGCTGGCACTCGCCGCCCCCTTGTAAGGGCCCCCCCCCCCCCCCCCCTGCTTATCCCCCCCGCTGCTTATATTACCATCCCGGTTTTCTGCTCCGCGCCGCTCGTCGGTGCTTCATCCTCGCTGCTCTGTCCTGCTACATACGGGATCTCCGGCCGTCGCAGCATATGACGTCATCGCGCTGACGGCAGGGGATCCCGGATGTAGCAGGACGGGAGCAGCGAGGACATGTCAAACACTCAGGTGTTCTGTATGGACACAAAACAGGCAATGGATCCAGACAACACAAAATTGTACCAGATACAGAAACATGAAACCGTACCAATATCATAATGTAAATCGGCAAATTGACCCGGTATAATACCGGTAAGGTTTCATCCGATTCAAGGGCTAAATCCATATCTGGTCAGATACGGTTTTCACCTGATCTCTGCTGGATACAAAAAAGTTACTTACATGACCCCGGCCTTAGAGATATCCGAACGCAAACATCTTACTTATCACTCATCACTAATATTTAGCTAATTGATGGTTGAGAAAAAATGAGTATGTTCTATGCTGAGCCCTAAGATGCTATTATAAAGTATAATAAATATTGATCTCTCTACGCTTATTATGTTCCCAATACTTCCTAACTGTCAAATTTATAAGGTTCATTTCAATGCTTTCTGGTCCTGGTCTCGCCCTCCCCTGGCAGGTGCAATCCTACTTTGGTGAGAAAAAGGGAATATATAATGATAGAACAAGGAGCATAAAAATAATAAAAAAAAGTTAAAAGAAATAAAGTGTCCCTAAAAACTTGTTAAAATAGAATTTTACATAAAAAAAAAAAAATCACTATGCATTTAGGAAAAGTGGAGAGCAAGTCAAGATCTCCCATTTAGGATTACAAGGAATTACAAGTTGTTTTTATGCAGATTTCGAACAATGAAAGGAGGAAATCCTCTCAGACAAATCGTAATCAGAGATTAGGCGTAAACTTGTTAAACAAGCGGCGTCTCCCCTGGACTGTCAGCTGAGCAGACTCCGTATATTCCTTTCACATCCCCCTAGGGCCACTTGAATGAATACATTTACTACTTATCTTAAACCATGAATATTTGATGAACTTTCACAATAACATATTACTGCATCTCACCAGGCAATAAAACATAATGAATTGGTCTCAACTTAACACACACAAAAAAAAAAACGTGCCCCCTTCAACGCAGTCCCTAAAAGCCTAGCAAGTCTATGGAACAAAAAGCAAGCTTGCACCCCTATTCAGGGACTTTGTGCTCTCACTGTGTACGGGAGGGCAGCCGAACAATGGGGCCAGGTTTTCACTCAATGGAGTCTACATCGCGTTTGGCTGAAAATGTTTGTATTGTATCTATTTCCACAAGGACTGACACAAGAACACTCTGTGTTCACTCGCTAAGAAACCCTTTCACACCGTTTACATGCATGATGAGTATTAGTTCAAAACCCACACTCTCGCTGCTCGCCATTCAATCGGGGAAATTAAGACGCTTAGGACAAAATACGCTACAAAAGGCTAATACAACATGCTACTAATTCCTGTCCTTTCAGCCATTATCCCCCTAGTTGAGGCAATGCACCTGCAGATGAATGGCACTTATATCGGCATTCACTTACCCCTGTAAGTTACTGGAGAGAAAGGAGAGACACGCTTTGCCTTTCCTAACGCTCGGCGATTTATTATTACACAAGTGGGAACAATGACCGGCTAACCCATGAACCCCAACTTCTTATTATGTACGAACATTTCCAACACCATTAATTTGTTCTCTTTATTTGTCCAATTGCATGGATGTAATGATATCACACAAACTAGTGGCCATTGGAGATCTCTATCAATTATTGGACACTTTTCTTACCCTTCCTATTATTTCATGTTAGAAAACGCACCCAAAAATCAGGGCTGTGGAGTCAGCAAGCCAAACATCAGACTCTTCAATTTCCCTGAATCCAACTAAGGCTGCTTTCACACTGCATTTTTTGGGGATCCGTGGCTGTCCATTGTAAAACTGACAGCCACGGATCTGATTTGGCCCCCATATATCCCTATGGCCAATGGATCTGATCGGATTTGCCCTTAATGGCATCAGATTTGTGTAGGATCCGATTTGTCCGATTTTTTACTGTACCCAAAATTGGAGACTGGTACCAATTTTGGGCACAGCAACCAAATGGATCCGACACGATCCGCGGCAAATAACATGGGGGCCTATGGAGCATGGCTCCGGGAAAACATTGGATCATTTCCCGGACCCGATCTTAGTGTACTAAGCATGCTCAGTACACTAAAACTGCTCTGTTCCCCATTAATTTCACTTCCGCAATGTATATATATACATTGTGGAAGTGAAAACAACTAACAAGGGTTTAAAAAAAAAAAAAAAAAAAAAAATAAATATTCTCACCTTTCCAGCATGTGTCCCGTGCCGTCTAGTATCCGGGGCTTAAGGACCTGGCGGAGGCTACCTGATCGGTCACATGCCCGCATCAGCTCTGCGGTTTAAATAGCTCGCCCGTCGATCGGTTTTGGCGGGCACAGGATTTAAAACGCTCAGCTGATGTGGTCATGTGACCAATCAGCTGATCGGGTAACCTTGTCCCACCAGGTCCTTAAGACCCGTGAGTTAGACGGCGCGGGACACACGCCGGAGAGGTGAGGGCTTTCTTTTTTTTTTTTTTTAATTTTAACCCTTGGTTCACTCCCGCAATGTATATAAATACATTGTGGGAGTGAAAGTTCCCTGCTTGCCTGCAGCTCGGGCTTTCTGTGTCCGGATCTGTGAAAATCACCTCTCCGCGTGTGTCCCGCGTCATCTAGCTCCCAGGGCTTAAGGACCTGGATGGCGGGGCTACCCGATCAACTGATCGGTCACATGACCGCATCAGCTGAGTGGTTTAAATCCTGTGCCCGCCAAAATTGATCGGCGGGTGGAAGATTTAAACGCGCTGATGCGGTCATGTGACAACCTGATCAGCTGACTGGCCATATGACTGTTCAGCTGAGCGGTTTAAATCTCCCGCCCACCGATCGGTTTTGACAGGCGGCTATTTAAACCGCTCAGCTGATGGGTTATGTGGCGATCAGCTGATCGGTAGCCCCGCCAGGTCATTAAGCCCTGGAACCTAGATGGCACGGGACACAGCCGGAAAGGTGAGGATGTTTTTTTTTATTATTATTTTTAACCCTTTGTTAGCTGATTTCACTTCCGCACCCGGGAGTGTCACGGTGTAGGGAATAATGATAAGGGAATAGCAGTTACGGGCAGGATGACCAGGGAAGACTAGTCTGACCCTAGTCTAGGAACCCTGAATGGCCCTGATCCCGAAAGTATCTGTGATGGTGAGAAGGTTCGGGCCTCCAGCCTCTCCCTAATCTCCCCCACCAGCCCTGCGCTATTCCCCTCTCACCTCCCTCCAAAGAATCGGGATACAGCAACTCTACAGGACCTCAGCCACAAAAACACACAGAATTGCACAGCACGGCTACCAGGCATAGAGTGAAACTCTATCAGCAGCACCACCTGGTGGAAGGAAAGGCTACCTAAAGACTAGTGGGAGGGGAGTTCAGGTGAGTCACACATTAACCCCTCAACCAGCAGTTGAACCTAATAGTGAATGCAGTTCTGGAGCACAACACAGGACCTTCACAACTATCAACCATGCAGTGCTTAAAGACAAACACATACACAGCAACATCCAGCAATGTCAGCGCCATGTAAGTGCGTGACAGGGAAACGATCCGATGTCTTTCCGGAGCCATGCTCCATAGGCCCCATGTTATGTGCCGCGGATCGTGTCGGATCCGATTCAGTGCGCTGTGCCCAAAAACGGAGCAGTCTCTGATTTTGGGTACAGCAAAAAAATGGGACAGAATTGGATCCTACACAAATCGGAAGCCATTAAGGGCAAATCCAATCAAATCCGTTGACCATAGGGATACATGGGGGCCAAAGCGGATCCGTGGCTGTCTGTTTTACATCTGACTCAGACTTTGACTCCTGAATCTGACTCCAACTCCACCAAAATGGACACCGACTTCGACTCCATAACCATGGCAGTGAAGTCAGCAAGCTAAGCATCCAACTCCACCAAAATGGACACGGACTCCACAACCATGGCTGTGAAGTTAGTAAGCTAAACATCCTACTTCGACTCCTTAATTTCTCTGAATCAGACTCCATGAAAGTGGACTCCGACTCCACAGCCCTGCCAATTCCCCAAGATCAATTTACTGAAGGTCAGTCTTTACAGAAATGCGTGCTGGGGTAAAATGTGCCAGACATTCGGGAGTGCGCTCCATTCAGCAATTATGCATCAACACACAAAATGTATCCCACTCAGGTACAAGAAGACATATCTGCCATAGTGTATGCTACATTTGTTGTGAACATGATGATGAACTTGTCGATTTTTGTTAGCAATGACCCCTTTGGTTAAGATCCATCCACACGTACAAAAAAAATGATTGGGCTGCCCAGCCAGTAGTTAACATTTTTCAGCAAACCCAATATAATGTTCGAGGCTCAGACCTGAACACAGACTTCTTCTTTAAAAGATTGTGTTCTAGTTCGGTTGCTGTTGGTATGCTAATAAAGTTTGTTGAAAAGCTGCATCGCAACCAATCAACAAGCTTTTCGGTATGTGGAAGATGCTGAAAATTCACAGCTGACATCAACCCCAAACATATTACTTACAAATGCATCTCAATGAATTAGAATATGATCAAAAAGTTTATTTTTTTAGTAATTCAATACATAAAGTGAAACACATATATTATATAGACTCTATATTATAGAGTCATTACACACAGAGTGATCTATTTCAAGTGTTTATTTCTGTAAATGTTGATGATTATGGCTTACAGCCAATAAAAAAAACAAAGGTCATTATATCAGAAAATTAAAGTAGGGAGGATGAAGGGTTAAAAACTGTGCTGCCTATAAATTATTGACGAGATGGTATAGAGTCCCAGCTTATTTGCATAGACTCTTTCCTTCTATAGACCCGAAGTGCTGGAGGTGTAGTGGGGCGGATGGTACAATACTACACGTGTTCTGGGAGTGTGCGAAGCTCCAACCATTCTGGTCGGAGGTGAAAAAGATTACAAGGCAAGTTACGGGATACACGGATGAGTTAGATCCTGGCCTCTTCATGTTGCACCACTGTAGGATTCCACCAAACAAATATAAACATACACTGTTGAGGTTCTTAGTCATGGCTGCGAGATCCTGCATTCCGATACTTTGGAAAAAGGAGACATGTCCTTCTGTGGCTATGTGGATAGAGAAGGTGAACGACCTCATGCTTCTCGAGGACCTGACATCAGCTATACATGATTCATATGAGAAGTTCAGAAACACGTGGTTTAATTGGATGAGTTTCCAACAATCTGACCTGTATAAGTCTCACAGAAGCTCCTGAGGAACTTGCTCTTAAGAACTGGTTAGTAAATGGGTGCGATTGAGAGTTCCTTTTACTCCATTGAGGTTTGGTAACTTCACGAGACCCTACCTTACCCTCCCTTCTACCCCTCTTCATACCCCACCACCGATCCTATCCCCCGTTCTGGTCTATTCTACTCTTTTCTTTCTTTATGTGTTTCCTATCTTTTCCTTTCTTTTTTGTTTTTTTTTTTTGTCTTTCATTGTCATTATTATTGGTAATAGACGGATACCTATGGAGTACGTTATGCTTGTTTTATAATCATGACTGGCAAACAACTCCGATGTGTTATACTAGACAGCTTGTTTTTCATGCCAGAGTTAGTTTTAATATTGCTATAGTAAATTGAATACTTTTATCAAGCTTATTGACTATTAGAAACTGATTCGTGATTCAATTAATGAGAATACATTTTATTAAGAACAGTTCTTTGTACTTGCAAGATGATTGAATCTGTAAGTTTTGGTTCTTTTTTCTATTGTTACTATAAAACGAAAAATAAAGAATTATAAAAAAAAAACTGTGCTGCCATATTTCACAAGAAATCAAAGGGTGAATATAATATTAATTTATTCAACACATTTCACGGCTCCCTGAAATGCCCTGACATGACAATATGACATTAATTTGTCTTGAAGGGGCAAGGGAGCACTGAAATGCATTGACTAATAAATCAATATTATATTCACCTTTGATGTCTCGTGGAATACAATACGTGGTTTTAAACCCATCATCCTCCCTACTCTATATGCACCACGCTGGAGACTGCAGCAGCCGTGATCTGCTTTTATAGTGGTTGTGACTCTCACAACCACACAAGGTGAAGCCTTTGATACCTATCTAGGTAATAATTTCTCTCTCAGAACCTTCATCCTCCCTACTTTAATTTTCGGAGATAATGACCTTTGGATTTTCATTGGCTGTAAGCCATAATCATCAACATTAACATAAATAAACACTTGAAATAGATCACTCTGTGTGCAATGACTCAATATAATATATGTGTTTCATTTTATGTATTTAACTACTGAAATAAATTAACTTTCTGATGATATTCTAATTCACCTGTAGATTGCAACCACACAAATCGGGAAGAACCAGGGCAAAGCGCCAGAAATGGCTAATGGATGCACCACTTCTGGGGCAGCTTCAAACTGCTATTTTTAGGCTGGGAAGGGCCAATTAACCATAGGCCTTCCCACCCAAATGATACCAGCCCCCAGCTATCAGCTTTACCATGGCTGGTTATCAAAAATAGGGGGGACCACTCATCATTTTTTTGTTTAAATGTTTTCTATATCCACATGTTTGCAGGGCACTTACCCACATTTTGCTTCCTTTCGCAGTCCCGAGCCCTTACTACGACCACTTTACAGCACTAAAGTTTGGCTCCCCATTGGCTTATATTGGGCTTGGGGGCGGGGTCAAGTTTGGGTCCCAAACCGAACTTTTAACTAAAGTTGGGCTGAACTCCAGTTCACTTATCACTACTTGTCAACTAAAAGTTGTGACATTTTAGTGTTTTAAGTCAGAATTTCAAAGCAAATTGTCTGGTGAATTGGGGTCCAAATATGGAAATAGTGGAAAAAAACTATACTATTTTTTACTGTAAATACACTTATAAACATTGTGCCCAATGGAAAAAAAATGGAATTAGACTTACCGGTAATTCTCTTTCGGGGAATCCTCCACGACAGTACTAAAGGAGGCTGCCTCTTGGCCCTAATAGGGGCAGGAAACACAAAGAGATTAAATAGCCCCTCCCGCCTCCAACCACCAGTGTTTATCAAGGACCAACGGAAAAGAAGTTCCAAGACATACTTACACCAGTAGAAAGAGAAAAACGCAAAAAATAGGGAGGGAATTACTCGTGCTGTTGTGGAGGATTCCCGAAAGAGAATTACCAGTAAGTCTAATTCCGTTTTCTCCTCCCATCCTCCACGACAGCACTACAGGAGTAATACCAAAGAAAACCTACTAGGGTGGGACCACGGCTTGAAGCACTTTCCTTTCGAAGCCAAGATCCGCACGTCTCAGGACATCCATATGGTAATGCTTGGTAAAGGTATGAATAGATGCCCAGGTGGCGGCTTTGCAGATTTGCTCGATGGAAGCATCCGCCCTCTCGGCCCAGGAGACAAACACCGTCCACATGGAATGCGCCTTCAGATGGAGGGGAGGAACCAGATCCTGACACGAATATGCTTCCACGATATCACGTTTAAGCCATGTTGCGATGGTACTCCTCGAAGCCTTCTTTCCCTTATTGCGACCCCCGTATTGGATGAACAGGGCATTGTCCAAACGCTAGGGACGCGTCAGCTGAAGATAAGACAACACTGCACGACGAACATCCAGCATATGAAACTCCCGTTCCCGGTCATTAGCAGGGTTCTGACAGAACGAGGGTAACACGATCTCTTGAGAACGATGAAAATCCGATGCGACTTTTGGAAGGAAAGCAGGATCAAGCCAGAGGATCAGGCAATCGTCCAGGACCCGGAGATAAGGTTTAGTAATGGCCAGGGCCTGGAGCTCACCAACTCGCCTCGCAGACATAATGGCTACCAGAAACGCCGTCTTCCAGGACAGTTTGCACAAGGACAGGGATAACGGCTCAAACGAAGAACCTGCTAGTGCAGTCAACACCACATTGAGGTCCCACGGAGTACAAGAGTTGATTCTACGCTGACGAAGACGGGGCGCTGCTCTCATAAACCGCTGGATCCAGGGATGGTCAGCCAAGGATTGATCAAAAAAGGTACTGAGGGCTGACACTTGGACCTTGAGGGTACTAGGGCGCAAACTCTTATCCAGGCCATCCTGCAGGAAATCCAGAATGGAGGCAATGTTAGGCCGGAAGGGATCCGGATGGGACATCCCGCACCAGGAATGATATACTTTCCACACTTTGGCATAGATGGCATTTGTAACCAGCTTTCTACTACCCCTCAGGGTAGCAATCACCTTCTCTGAAAGATCTCGCCGTCTCAGAAGCTCACATTCAGAAGCCAGGCTGTTAGGCGGAGACGGTCCAGCTCCGCTCGGACGATGGGTCCCTGCCGTAGAAGGTCCCACCGGAGGGGAAGCTGAATTGGTGCAGCTGTTGACATTTCATTGAGCAATGCAAACCTGCTCCGCCGAGGCCTGTAAGGAGCGAGGAGAATCGCAGGAACGTGCTCCATTCTGATTTTCTGGAGCACTCGCGACAAGAGAGGGACCGGAGGAAAGGCGTAAACTAGGTTGAACTGCCAAGGGTGAGCAAGAGCGTCCACTGCCAAACAGTTCCCGTCCTGATGTAGAGAAAAATACCGCACTACCTGTGCATTCTGATGACTGGCGAACAGATCCACCTCTGGACATCCCCAGACTTTGGTCAAGTCCCGAAACACGTCTGGATGGAGACTCCACTCGCCCGGTAGGATGTCCTGATGACTCAGAAAATCCACCTCCACATTTCGGGGCCCTTCCAGATGAAATGCCGAGATGGAAAGAAGATGGCGCTCGGCCCAAGAGAAGTTGCGAGCCGAGACCTCCAGTAGACTGTGAGAACGATATATGCAGACCTTCTTCATACATTTCTGTTGAAATACCCTGTGATGGCAAGGGGAAAGTGGGAGGCAGATGTGGGACCCATATCGGATGATAATTGGGAAACGGTATTGGAATACATCCCAAAATTGTCAGTTAGTGAACCAGGGAGAATGTCCCAGCTCCTACTCATTCACAGGGCATATAGATCTCCGGAGTTTCTCTATAAAATAGGGGTACGTACAGATTCGGAGTGTCCGAGATGTAGATCAGAGGAAGCGGGAATCCTACATATGATCTGGGGATGCCCGAGACTTGCATCCTTTTGGATAGTGGTCCTTGCCCTGATAGAGGGGAAATATAAATGTGACATCCCACGAGACCCAGTAGTGTGTGTTTTGGGGTATGTAGAAGAACTTGGGGTAGACAGTATCGGGAAGATAGCGGTTGCCCGCCTTTTATATATAGCTAGAAAATTAATAGCTAAATATTGGATTAAAAAAGAGCCGCCTTCCAGACAAGAGTTTATTAGACAAGTTGACTATGTAGTAAAACTGGAAGAAAGAATTTATTTTAAAAGAAAGAACACCAAGCTCCAGGAGAGACTCTGGATGCCGTGGAAAGAATCGTAATATAGACACTAGTTGAATGGTTCATTTGGTATTGAATAAACGGGATTAGGTACGGATATTGGTTACTAAAAAGAATCAAAACTTCTTTAACATGCAATATGTAATGTATGTATATAATTTGGAAGCGCTGTCTGAATTAGGGGAGGGAAAGAGTTTATGCTTTAAGGGGATAAGAGGGAGGGGGGAGGGGAGATGAAGTAACGTTAATGGAATATTATACAAAATGACAAAATGCTATGTACATGTGCTTTCTCTTTGTAAGCTGTTACTGTTTCTAATAAATAAATCTGATTTAAAAAAAAAAAAAAAAAAAGACTGTGAGAACGGGTGCCCCGTTGGTGTCGGAGATGCGCCACCGTTGCGACATTGTCTGAAAAAATCTTGACATGTGTCCCCTGAAGCAAGGAAGTTGGAAGACCGCTTGCTGACCTGACTGGACCAACGACCTTGAAAGGAGGAATGGGCGACCATAGCCCCCCAACCCCTTTGGCTGGCATCGGTATAGACTGTCACCAGGGGAACCTGGAGCCACGATATTCCCTTCTGTAGGATCACAGAATCCAACCACCACTGAAGAGACTGAAGGACCACCGGAGGCAAAAGGATCTTGGCATCAAGACCTGACTGAAGATCGTTCCAGCGGGCGAGGATGTGTGACTGAAGCACCCTCAAGTGCGCTTGAGCCCATGGAACCATGGGAATGCAGGCAGTCATGGACCTCAAGGCGGGCATTGCAGTGCGAATAGAGACCCTGCAACAGCGAAGGAGAATACGTTTGTCTGAGGGAAGAAAACTCATCTGCCTGCCGGAGTCCAGCAGACACCCCAGGAACACCTTCCTCCGGGAAGGACACAGGCTTGACTTCGGAAAATTCACCAACCAGCCCAGGGAATGAAAGATCTAGAGCAGCTCCTGGATCTGTGTCTGTAGAAGACTCTTGGAGGAAGCCGTGATCAGGAAGTTGTCTATGTGGGGCACTATCACGATGCTTCTCTTCCGTACAAAGGCCATGACCTCTGCCATAACCTTTGTGAACATTCGAGGGGGTCGAGGACAGGCCGAACGGCAGTACCCGAAATTGGAAATGATGGACCTGCCCCTGGAACCAGACTGCAAACCGGAGAAAACGTTGATCCACAGGATGGATGGGAATGTGATAGTAAGCATTCTGTAGGTCCACCGTTGCCATCACAAAATCCTTCCCGATCAGTATAACTGTAGATCAGAGATTCAATTTTGAAACGGGAATAAACCACCCGAGAGTTCAGGGACCGGAGATTGATAATGGTGCGGTAAGAACCATCCAGCTTTGGAACCAGAAAGAGGCGCGAATAGTGGCCCTCTCCTACCTCCCCCGTGGGAACCGGATAACGGCACCCAACACAAGCAGACTCTGTACCTCCATCCAAAGAGAAGATTGTAACCTTGGGGAGGACAGAGTGGTCACCGAGTAATGAGGGGGGGGAGGTTGTCTAGAGAACTGGATTCGCATCCCCTGTCTGATGATCTGGAGGATGATGGGGCAAGTCGTAATCTGCCGCCACTGGGGGAGGAAGTGGGACAGCCTCCCTCCCACCGGAATGGTGTCACTTCCGATCCTGGGGACGAGAGGGAAAGATACTCTTTCCCTTCCCCCCTTTTGGATAACTCCAACGTCCGCTCCTCCCCTTCTCCTTCTGGGGCTGGGAAAGCGACTGATAGCGGGACCGAAAGGATTGCTGAGGCCGAAGAGACTTTGTCTGTGCCCTAGGTTCCGGCAAGCCTTTCCTCTCGGAGACCTTCTCCAAAAGCTGGTCAAGGACCTGGCCGAACACGTACTCCCCATGGAAGGGAATAGAGCAGACCTTACTCTTAAGAGGCCATATCACCAGACCAAGACCTCAGCCAGACGGCTCTCCTAGCGGTATAGGAGGGGACCATATTCCGGGTTGCAGCCCTGATGGACTCAGCCGATGCATCTGCCAACAAGCTAGCGGCCTTCAGCAAGAGGGGTATGGAAGCCAGCAAGTCTTCTCTTGGTGTTCCACCTCCCACATGGGTCTGCAACTGGTCCAGCCACTGAAACATGGACCGAGCCACACAAGTCGAAGCGACATTAGCTGTTAACAACAAGGAGGAGGCCTCCCAGGACTTCTTCAGTAAACTTACGATCCATTGGATCTTTTAACTGCGATGAGTCTTCAAGAGGCAAGGCGACTTTAGCTTTCTACACATCCACACACGGCACCTCTGTCCAGAGTGTGGACACCGGCAAATCCACCGAGAACCGATTTTTCATCCCTCCAGGGAGCACATATTGTTTCTCAGGAAGCCTCCACTCATCCACGACCATATCCCTCAAGCTATCATGTACGGGAAACACGGCCGTTTTTTTCGAGCTCAAGCCCCCGAAAATGATATCCTGAATAGAGTGTGACGCTTCCTCCTCCACTAAATCCCATCGTGGTCCGGACAGATGAGACCAGCTCAGAGATATCCTCCGAGGAAAAATAATATCGACAGAGACCATCACTGCCCTGGTGTATATCCGACTCATCCGCCAGGCCTTCCCCAGAAGCAGACATGTCAGACCCTTCTGGAGCAGGATCCATCATTTTCTGCCTCTTAGGCGACGGGGGGGGGGGGGGGGGGAAGCAGAACCCAAAGATGAACGAATCTCCCTCTGAATGAGTGTTTTAAGCTCCTCCATGAGCAACAGTTTTTCGTCTCCCATACTTTCTCCGTACAGGCGGGGCATAAGAGCTTTGTGCGGGTGGGAGACAGCTTCTTGTTACAGACTCCACACCTTCTGGAGGAAGATGATTTGGTCTTCTGTGCCTGTTCCTTGCCTCCCTGAAACAAACCACAGGGAGAGAAGGAATGAGGATGAGACCCCTAAAGGAAATCCTAGCTCGCACCCAGTGTCTACTCACAGGGCCAGAGGGGGCGCCGGGCTCTGCATCTGCAGCCATTGATGCACCTTCAGGGGCAGCCGGAGACATAGTGCCGCAATACTCCTACCTGAGAGGTGCCGTCATCAGGAGTCCTTATCACCTGGACCGTGATGTCTGCGCCCAAACACCTGTGTGTTCCTCACCCTGCACCTGTTGTAGACGCTGAGCAGAGCGTGTAACAGGGAGGCCCGGAACACACCGCGGCGTGCGGTTCAGCTGCGTTCCACCGCAGCCACGCCCCGGAAGTGACGCTATCCTGTCACTCCCGGCTGGGCCAGCGAGGCACGCCCACCGCGGCCGCGCCCCTGGAAGTGATGCGCGAAAGGCGCCCGACATCACTTCCGGGCGCCAACCCCACACAGCCACTGCGCCTGGAGGGGGAGAGAGACGGGACTCAGGAAGACGCTGGCCCTGCAGCACCCGCCCAGCTCAGCCTTCAGGCGTCGGAGGGCGGGAGGTCCTGCTCCTCCAGGAGCAGGAGCGGACTGAGAGGAAGGAGCTGCGCCCGATCACCTCACCCCCCGGCTAGGTAAAAAGAAGTACTGCGCGCCGGCCAGCAGCCCTCAGGAGAACCTCTGTTTGCCCCAAAGGGACAGGAAACACTGGTGGTTGGAGGTGGGAGGGGCTACTTAACCTCTGTGTTTCCTGCCCCTATTAGGGCCAAGAGGCAACCTCCAGTAGTGCTGTCGTGGAGGATGGGAGAAGAAAATTAAAGAGCTGCTAATCAATTGGTTAGTAAAACGCTGATTGTACACATTGCTTTCAGAAAAAGACAATCTTTCTCAAGTATTCATAGCCTGACTAATTGCAAATTAGTGCACATTAACCGGTTAAGGACCACTCTCGTATATTATTTACAGTATAAGTTCAAGCCATTTGCACAAGTAACCATTAAAATCATATGTAGGGAGTCTAGTGGTCACCCGAGAGGAGACTGGAGCAGTTTCATATCTTCCATCCTTCCAAAGTTCATACACCCAGCACTCAATGACCATGTGTAAGGAATAGGGGCAGCGTCGGCTGCCATTGGGCCCAGGGGTCGCTCATCTGATTAGACCTAGTACAGGTCTAACACCATGTGCACACTCCTTGTTTTTGATCCGTTTTTGGGGCTGCGTTTTTGTTTTTAAACCGCACCAAAAACGGATACTCCTTTTTTTTTGCACAAAAGCAACACAAACGCATTATCCGTTTGTGTTGCTTTATCTCCTTTTTCTTAGCGCTGCATTTTTCTTTTTCAAAGCAAAAACACACTACTATTCTATAAAGGACAGGGTAGACGCAGACAGACACGCATACAGACAATAACACTATTACTTTCCCCAAGGGAACGCAGCATCCAGTGATGAGTTACTTCTGGGTATCGCACTGTACAGGATCTGCGAGAAGTCAAAAGGACCTAGCCTGAGTCACATGGCCAGGTTCTGTCAGTACTCGGCAGGTCCTGCTACAGATGCCTGGAAGGAACACATCACCGGAGCTCGGGGAGGGTAAGTAATTGGAGCGTTTGTGGTGTGGAAAGCACAGTAAAAAAGCATCACAAAAGAACTGTGTGAACACCAATCCATTTGTGATGCTTTTTTTTTCTTAGTAGAAAAGAGTCAATGGAGAATATTTAATAAGCGACGCTTACTTTCTGGATGCGCTTTCTGCACCACTAACGCAGCAGTGGAAAACACTGACGTCTGCTCAGCAAACTGAAAATCCCATTCACTTTGCAGGGAGACGCAGGGACGGATCTGTTTTTGGTGCAGTTTAAAAACAAACCAAAAAAAAACGCAGCATCAAAAATAAACAGTGTGAACATAGTGTAAAACTGCCAATAGTTACTTTAACAGGAGCTGATTTGTCCAGTAACTAGTGATGATGTGCAAACAACACATAGAACAAAAGTTTTTATCATCTATATATATTCTATACAAAGAGCAGCAAAAGCACGCAGAAATAAATTACATAGAAGACAACCCTGAAAACCAGACCAACTGTTAACACAAAACATACTATCACCTGGAAACTTTTAAAGGGAACCTATCACAGGTTTTGGGAGTTTTTTTGCTTATAAAACCTGCCCGTCACATTTAAGATCATGTGATTGGGGCTCATACAACCCCTATATATTCTCAGCCATGCCCCTGCATACCTTATATACTTCACAGCAGTGTATAAAAGTTGAACGGTCTGATAAGAGTTTCCAATTTGCAATTGGCGCCGTCCCACTTCCATGAAACGCCACCTCTTTTAACTGCATGTAAGTGGATGAAGTCTCTGTTATCCATACTGTGTCTGAAGTATCGATCCTGCTCAGGTCTCCGATTCCACGGAGCAAGACGTCATCCACTTACATGCAATTATAAGAGGTGGTGTTTGTAGGTAGCAGAGGGCGCTGATGCAATCTGGAGACACCCATTGGACCAGAACTTGCAATTTGCATACAGCACTGAGACGTATGAGGTATGCAGGGGCATGGCTGAAAATCTAAAGGGGTTGAAGGAAACCCAATCACATGATCTTACAGGTGATGGGCAGGGTCTATGAACAAAAAAATTGTGACAGTTTACCTTTAAAGAAAGCAAAGCTCACCAAGAGAAGCAACTCTACTCTACAGCATACGTTGTCTATATCTGATTGATCATATACCTTTCATAAAATATACTAATCATTAAAGCAAATCAATGTAAGTCTATGATGTACCAATAATTCAAAAGTCAAATAATATGTAGTATTAACACTTAATTTTATCATTCATATTTCTTATAAAACCATTTAAAAGGGAATCAATCATGACACTTGAACAACAGGAATCAGACATTGGATGTGAGGTTTCAGCCAGGTATATTTTATTCTGAAACACTGGGGCGTTTCAGAGTAAACATACTTTGAAATAGTGGCCAGGGACTTCGGGTGTCAGGTGCTCGGTCACTTTTCCCTGCCCCATCCAGGTGACTAACAAGGAGTAAAGCCCCAGTCACACATAACGATATCGTTAGAGAGATCGTTGTAACTGTGACGTTACAACGATCTCTCCAGCGATGTCGCTATGTGTGACATCTAGTAACGATCAGGCCCCTGCTGTGAGGTCGCTGATCGTTACATTCTGCTCTGGGTCATTTTTTGAGTCGTTTGTTTCCCGCTGGTCAGCACGCATCGCTGCGTGTGACCGCGAGAAACCAGCGATCAGTGACCTCACAGGGCTAGTTATTAAGGTAACCACCAGGTATCCAGCCAGCGCGCGCTGTCTAGATACCCGGTGATTACCATGGTTACCAGCGTCCCCCTGCTTAGCACTGCCTGTAAGCAGGGAGAACGCTGGTAACTATGATAAACAGCGGATATCTAGGCAGTGCGCGCTGGGGCATCCGGACAGCCCCAGACCGGATCACGCCGCAGTGTGAAGCCGGCCTTAGAGTCTCACAGGGAATGCCCTGTGAGACTTATTCAGTGTGAAGAAGTCCCTGACATGTAAGGTTATAATAGCGTTTTTCACAATGTTACTGAACACTTTTTTTACACAAAAGGATAGCTGCTAATGATCTTTAAGGGTGCAGGGACAGGTATTAATAGAGTTGGGGTCATTTGGAGGGGTCAGGTTCCCTTTAAGTTTGTGTCTTCATAGATATATGGGGTAAGGCTCAAATTTGGGTAAAATCCAGTCCTGAACGGACATACATATATAATTTTTTAAAGTCAAGCCAGCTTTGGGGAACATCTGTGGGTTTGCCCATCATTACTTAGTAATATTACATATAAATATTTACTTATGGCAAATACTCAATGAACATTTTGTTTCCCTCTTAAATTTTACATATTAGATGCGATCTGCCTGGCCACCTATTAAATTACTGGCAATTGTCAAATATATACTGACTGACGGTCGTTTAACATTCTAGATTGTTCATGATAAACGCCCTCTTGGGCTGGCTTCACACTGGCGTATTTTTTAATCTGAGAGCATGCAGGAAAAGCCAGCATGCCCTCCGATGCCCCTGCAATGACACACTGGATGCACCTGCACCCTCTGCTGTAGCATCTGTTTGTTTATTTTACCGGGATCTGGAGAATGGTAAATTACATGCCCCTAGACAGCGTTCACAGTTCACAGAAACAGACCGGAAGTTCGGATCCACCGGGATCCAGACGTCCGGTTCATTTCGTGTCACAAAGGCCCCCATTCAGATTTCACACGAGGTGCCCTGGATCCGTGTAGTTCCAAGGCTTCACTTTTTTTTTTAAGAAGGACAAGATTGTCCCAAATGCTTGTGAACTACACCTGCATCCATACAGATCCGGGGCAAACTGGACACAACTGGATGCACCCGCAAGTGTCTCCGGAACTACTGAAAGTCAATGGGGCCAAAAACTAATGCAGGTGCGATCCAGTTTGTGACAGATTCACAATGATGGCGAAAATCGGCCAGTGTGAAACCAGCCTTAGACATACAAATAGACTTCCATTTCTGATTATAGAGTACCAGAATTATTACATTCTAATTAGAAACATTAATAGTATAAAAACAAAACATGACTTACTTGGACATCTTCAAACTTTTCATCGACTTTGGAGGTGTATTGGACGCGGAACATTGTGGATAGGTTTCCAGCACTGTAGTAAAGCAAAATCTGCAAACCCTTGTATCCAAAGGCCACCTCACTGACATGACAAAAGAAAGAATGATGTTCACCAGGAATAACAAAACATTTACTTAGATTATAACAGATCTATATATGCGATAACTAAAAGGGGACGGAAAATCCTTTAAAAAAACACAAACCTTAAAGCCTCCTATATAACCATATGCAGGGTGGGGAAAATGTAATTTTGTACTCACAGTACAATCTAGTTGAGTTATTTTTTTTTCCTATTTTGCTGTTACTTCTATAATAGAAACATATTAATTGGTTATCTTTCTATAGTACTTACTCATCTCCAAATATCTGGTGGCTGAACTCTGGGCTAAATGATGTACTTTCATCATCAATATCCTCAGGGAAGCGCACTGGTATAAAGTAGATGTAAAGTGTTAGAAAAACAAGTGTACATACAAGAAAGCGAGAATAACAAAAGGTTTTATGTCAAGTATTGCTTGTACACCTCTTCTTATAACATTGCTGCCGCTCAGCTGTACAGTATTGATGTTTGGGGTTTTGGTGGGTAAAGCAAAAAGAAACCCACCATGATAATGTGTGTTTACTATAAAAGACTTGAAGGTACTCTCATGATCATAGAATGACTGTGCAAACCAAGTACAGGTGCTCGGTGCACCATGGCAGAGGTAATCATTTGTATACATCTTCCCTCTTGCTTGTTTTCCCTCTGTCTCTTCCCTCCTCTGGCTTTATGAAGCCAAAGCTGTCAAAAAAGAGAAGGATATAGATGGAAAACAAGCAGATGGGAAGGTGGATTTACACGATTACCTCGCCATAATGAACAAAGCGCCTGTACTTGGTTTGACCAGTCATTCTATGCTGACAGCGTCCCTCTAACCCCTTAAGGACTGAACCCCATTGTATATTAATGACCGAGTCTCATTTGTTAAGTCTGACCAGTGTCACTTTATGAGGAAATAACTCTGGAACGCTTCAATGGATCCCAGTGATTCGGAGATTGATTTTCGTGACATGGTGTACTTCATGTTAGGCCTGTTTCACACTACCGGTTTTTTTTTTTGACCCGGGGGAATGCGGGTAAAACCTGCATCCTCCCGGATTTCCCCGGACCCTCGGCAATTGTAAAACTGGATGCACCTGCACCGATATTATCACTGATCCGTCTCACGGTGCAGGAGCAGACAGTTGCATCCGGTTGTGTAACTTTTTTAGATGGATCCGGTGGAAAATGACATATCCCCTAAGGGGTTGTGTCGTTTAAAACTGAATTCTGGGCATGCGCAGTCCATAGAGCACCCCTCTTAATTTAAAATGCATTGCCCCGGATCCGGGTGCTTCCGGGTTTTAAATGTGCATCCAAAACGCAACATTTTACATTTTTGGAAATGGAAAAAAAACTTGCGACACCTGGATCCGGGGTGACCCTTGGACAACTAGATGCCCCCGCAAGTTCATCCATCCCCATTGAAAGACAATGGGGCCAAAACAGATGCGAGTGCATCCAGTTTCAACTGAATTCATACAAAAGAACGGTAGTGTGAAACCAGCCATTTTGGTCGATATTATTTGTGTTTATCTAAATATCGAAAATTTGGCACATTTTTTTGTAAAATTTCACCGTTTTCTAACTCTGAATATTTTGGCTCTTAAACCAGAGAATTGTATCACACAAAATGTTTAATAAATAACATTTCCTACATGTCTACTTTACATCAGCACAATTTTTTTTTCTTTTTTGGAAGTTAGAAGGGCTCAAAGTTCATCAGTCATTTCTCATTTTTCCAACAAAATTTACAAAACCATTTTTTTAGGGACCACATCACATATGAAGTGACTTTGATGGGCCTATGACAGAAAACATCCAAACGTGACACCATTCCAAAAACGACATCCCTCGGACTAGTCAAAATCACATTCAAGACGTTTATTAACCCTTCAGGTGCTTCACAGGAACTAAAGCAACATGTATGGAAAAAATTAAAATGTTACTTTTTCCCACAAAAATTATATTTTAGCCCCAAATTTTGCATTGTTACAAGTGTAAGAGGAGAAAATGGCCCAGAATATATGTTGTGCAATATCTCCGGAGTAATCCGATACCCTATATGAGGTGGAAATCTATGGTTTGGGCACAAGGCAGAAATCAGGACGGGAAGGAGCAGCATTTCATTTTTGGAATGCAAAATTGGCTGGAATCAATGGCTGACACCATGTCGTGCTTGGAAAGCACTTGATGTGCTAAAAAAGTGGAAACCCCCCCACAAGTGACCCCATTTTGGAAACTAAGCTCTCAAGGAATTTATCCAGGGTGTAGTGAGCATCTTCAACCCATTGGTGCTACGCAGAATTTTTCTAATATTGGGCCGTGAAAATAAAAACTGAATTAGTCCTTACCGGTAATTCCTTTTCTTGGAGCCTTCCACGACAGCATTGGAGGATGTCGTCCACGCCCTATTGGGGGACAGGAACACAGAGAGGTTAAAAGCCCCTCCCCTTCCTCCGCACTCCAGTGTTTACCAAGATCACCCTTAGCCATGGATTACCTGATACAAACCGGAATCAAACACCAACAAGGGGGGGAACTGATGCTGTCGTGGAAGGCTCCAAGAAAAGGAATTACCGTTGCAACATCTTGGGAAGTGGCGGGATTGGAGGAAATGCATACACCAACCGGAAGTCCCAGGGATGGGCAAAAGCGTCCAGCCCCCGAGGATGGTCCAACCGCGTCAGGGAGAAAAAGGTTGGCACCTTTGTATTCGAGCCCGAAGCGAACATGTCGATCGAAAGGACACCCCACCTGTCCGTAAGAGAGCGAAATACTTCCGGATGGAAGCACCATTCTCCTGGGTGGACCTCTGTGCGGCTCAAGAAATCTGCCTGTACATTGGCCATTCTCATCAGATGTACTGCCGGAGAGAAGATGGCATACTGCCCACAAAAAGAACAGTCTTGCCAGCCCCTGCAAGTGTAAGCCACGAGTACCTCCTTGGTACCGCAAGAAAGCAACCGTAGTCACATTGTCTGACAGGACCTTGACATGATGACCCCAGAGAACGTGAGCTGCAGCAAGAAGCGCTTCCTCCACTGCCAGAAGTTTGAAGACTGGCGACTGACCGAGCGACTCCAAATCCCCTGGAACGGTGTGCGAACTACCATCGTGCCCCAATCGGAACCGCCGGCATCAGTGGGAACTGAGGTCACAGGAAGGTGTCTGGGATTCATCCCCAGGAAAGCGAGGTTACCACCCGCCCCGGGGTCCGGACGTCTGTCCCAGGAACTCAGTATGTGTTCCTGGAGCAGTCGGGAAGGAGCCTGAGCCCATGTTACTGACTGAATGCAAGCCATCATGGCCCCTAACAGGGACATTGCTTCCCGCAAGGAGGGCGACCTCCCTGCCCGGAAGCAGGTCAGATTCACGCGGCGCAAAAGCTGATATGCCGCAGGAAGGAACGAGGTCTGTCTGGAGGAGGCCAGCAAGACTCCCAAAAATTGACGTCGGGTTGCAAGCACCCGTTCCGATTCCCGAAGATTGGGTACCCATCCCAGGGACTGAAGAATCTCCAATGTGTTGGAGTCCTTAGTGCGCAGAAGCACTGCCGAAGGAGCCACCACCAACATGTCGTCTAAATAGGGAAGCACACATATCCCCTGGGTCTGGATGAATGTGATCGCTTCCCCATGAGTTTGGTAACCTCCGGGGCCGACGAAATCCCAAAGGGCAGCACATTAAGCCGTGAATGGACCGTCCCGCCTGCCCCGGAGATCGTGAATCGCAGAAAGTGCTTGTGGGACGGGTGAATGGGGACATGAGAATACGCGTTCTGGAGGTCCACAACAACCTGGAGTAGCGCCCCTGTCCCTCCTCTCCAGGAGGAACCGGGGACCCCACACCCGCATCCAACAGGTGTCGCAGACCCAACAAGAAAAACCGTGCGAGAGTCCCCCTGAAGAAGGGAGAGGACTCGAAGACACGGAGGGGCTGGCTCTCGAATTCCAAGCGTAGACCCTCCCAAATGGTCGAGAGGATCCAAGGGCACAAGGAGATTGCTTGCCACTGTGGCAGAAACCGCAGGAGCCGCCCCGCAATGGGGAAGGCGACCTTGTTTAGGGGCGGCTGGTGATGCCGCTGCTGGGGGAGCAAGATATTACGGGTCTTCTTCCCGTACTGGAATGCCCAGCGACCAGACTTACCCTTCCCTTTAGACTGGGAGGGTTGGCTGCGCTCAGGCCAAAAGGACTGCCTCCGAAAGGGCTCCTGTTCCGGGAGACACCTTTTCCGGTCTGACACCTTTTCCAGGATGTCATCCAATGTCCTTTGCAAGGGGAGGCCACACAGCTGGAGCTTAGACGTGACCTCCCCATTCCACCTTGTAAGCCACACTCCCCTGCGAGCTGTGTTAGCCAACACTGCGCACCTGGTGCCAACGCGGAACGACTCAGCAGAGGCATCGGCCAGGAAGCCCGCAGCACGTCTCAGAAGTGGAATGGAGTCCAAAGCTCCTCCCTGGGAGTACCCTGCAGGATGAATACTCCCAGCTGGGTGAGCCACTTAAAGAGAGACCTGCTCACATGTAGAGGAAATGTACACCGTTAAAGACATAGCTGCCGCCTCCCAGGATTTTTTGAGGACACCCCATTTTACGAACGAGGGGGTCCTTCAACCGGGAGGAATCTTCAAAAGGCAACGCGGCCTTATAGGCTAAGCTTCCCAAATGGAATACTGCCATAGACCTTCATGTTAGAAGTCCCATTGACTTTATAGAGATTTCCATAGAGATTCCCATTGGGTCTCTCATGAGGTCTCCCATCCAGCCCGTGACTGAGGCTCCTGCTGCTTAGCTTCAACAGTGTGTCAAGGGCATGCACAATGGGTTTACAATAGCAGCTGATTGCTACCCTGGCCACCTGGATGTCCACCTTCGGGACCTCCCAGACAAAGTCATCACCCTCCAATCCACTCGGATGGGGTGAGCCGCTTAGCCGTCAGGCCTCTGAACATTTAGTCCTGCACAGAAGAAGGGGATTCTACCACCTCTACTCCCATGGTACAATGGACAGTGTCCACCAATGCACCCATGGACGCCGTGGAAAAATAGTAGTGTCCAGATTCTCACGTCTGGACAGAGGCAACAGCGGCAATATCCTCGCCGTCCTCTAACGCTGAGCTCTGGCCAGCCTCCATGAGATCCACAGAGTCACAATCCTGGAGCTTCCTCTCTTACGGAGGGGAAGGCCCGGACGCTGCAGCAAAACCCTGCAGTGCCGAGATAGAAGCCTGCACCTCTTCCCTAACGGATTGGAGCTCCTCAAGCAAGGATGGGGAGTCCATCCTGACAACCCTGTCAGTCATGGCCGACACCTTGTTGTAGGAAGAGGGAAATTTTGTGCCGCAGCCACATTATTGCTCCCTTTCACAGACGGCCCTTGTCTCCCTATAGACAAAAAGGGAAGAGAAGGGGGTCCCAGTGTGAGTGCAGGGCTTAAATAACTCTACCCCTTGTGACCACCCCCAGAAACACTTACATGAGCTGGGGGAACGCTGGGCTCTGCAGAAGCAGAGGTGGAAGCCTATCACCCACCATGTGTCAGGGATCAGCCTTACCTGGGTGTAGCTTCCGGCGGGTACTTATCCAGAAGTACCGTGCCCCCAACGAGGAACACCTGTTCCCTCCCTCCTCCTGGTCACCGGCCGCGGGCAGTAGCCGCGAAAGTCCTGCTGGGTTCCCTGGAGCCGCGCCCAGCCTGCCACAGCCCTTACAGGAGCCGCCGCCCGAAACCGGAAGTGCCATCCCGGAACCGGAAGTGCCACAGCCGAAACCGGAAGTGCCACCCCGAAACCGGAAGTGCCTCCGCGGCACCTCTGATGCATGCCCCAGGGACCGCAGCTGGAGGAGGGAGACGCCGGAGAGCTGAACAGGCCTCCGGCGTTGCAATACACGGCCTGCTTTGCCCCGTAGGACGCAGGAAGGCCGGATGGTCCCACCACGGGAGCCCCGAGAAGGAGGAGGAGGCCGCCCCCGACGTCCATCCCTGGCCCGGCTGTAAGTACACCCCAATGCTGCCTCTGCCGGCCTGACAGCACTGGAACCTCTCCATGCCCCAAGGGGGACAGGAAGACACTGGAGTGCGGAGGAAGGGGAGGGGCTTTTAACCTCTCTGTGTTCCTGTCCCCCAATAGGGCGTGGACGACATCCTCCAATGCTGTCGTGGAAGGCGAATGGAGAAATATTACGTTTTTTTTCTCAATCAAAATGATGCTGAAGGCCCACATTTTTAATTTTCACAAGGATAATAGGAGAAAATAAACCACAACAACTTGTTATGCAATTTCTCTGGAAACTACTTGTGAGGCACACTGTAAGGCTATATGCCCACTGTGCATTTTTGGTGCCTTTTTAGATGTGTTTCCTGCAACAAAAACGCAGCCCCCACAGTTTTGTAATAAAAGTCTATGTGATTTTACAAAATCTGTGCCCACATGTGAATTTGTGGGTGCTGCAATTTTGGTGCAGAAATCACTTGCGCTTTTTCAAAGTCCCTGCAATTAAGTTGCCTGTTTTTGGGCTGAATAGACTCCATAGACTCCATTCTACCCTAAAAAACAGCATCACAAACACATGGGTATTTCCCACAATTTGTTTGTGATGCTTTTTTCAAGCGATTTCTGCATCACAAACACACCAAAAGTCACCCTCCCCGGCGATCCCACGGTGAGCCCCCGGTAATCTCCGGTGTTTCTTGCTCTGTGAAAAACTACTAGAAAAAAGCAGCATCAAAAAAACCTTACCATCCATGCCAAAAACAGAAACCAAGTGCACTTACAGGATGCAGTCAGAGCCCACATGTGAAGCAAACCCAGCTGCAGGCTGATAAATCACCTCTACTAGCAAGATGTGGGAGGCGACCGGCCATGCATACACTGGGCCTGCATATAGCACCATTCACACTGATACATATGATGCAGAGTATCTGAAAGCTACCCAAGTGCACTTGGTTTCTGTTTTTGGCATGGATGGTAAGGTTTCTTGCTCTGTGAACAGCGGCTGAAGGGCATGCGGGAATCATCCTATCAGAGCTAGAGACTGTGCACCATGTGACAGGCTGAGTCCTGGCATGACAATGCAGAAATCTACCAGTGTACGGAGGAAGAAACACCGGGGATCACCAAGGGAGGGGAGACATTGTTGTTTGTCTGTCTGTCTCTGTGTGTGTCAGTCTGTCTGTGTTTGTGTGTCCCCTTAATTGGGCTGTGTTTTTGTGCTTTTTTTTTTACATGCACAAACGCAGCACAAGCACAATACGTTTGTGCTGCTTTGGTTGTGTTTGTGCACATATAAACGCAGCACAAAAAAGAAGCACAGTGGGCACTTAGCCTAAAGCTCAGAAAGGAAGGAGCGTCATATCGAACTTCAGATTGTCATGTCATATTGGCAGAGCCTCTGAGGTGCCGTAAATGATCCAATTTTACCAACTACACCTTTTAATTAAATCATCTAAAGGCCCAGTTACACACACATAATTGTGCATATATTGTTCGCAGATCTCTGGTTGCAGTGAAATCATGGACACATTGTTCTATCTTGTGGCTGTGTACAAATGTAACAATGTGTCCATGATTTCCCTGCAACCAGAGATCTGCAAACAATATCTGCACAATTATCTGTGTGTGTGTAATGGGGCCGTCACACGCGTCAATGTCGTCAGCAATCTCATCGCTGGCGACATTGAAGGCTGATTGCCTGTGTGACAGCTCACCAGCAGACTCACCAGCGATCAGTGGACCAGCGACATCGTGGAAATGATTTAAATATCGTTTTCACGATGTCTTGCTCCCGCTGACAGGCTGTGGTAAGCGGGAGCAGGTTGGTCTCCAAGGTAAACTGCGGGTATACCATGGATACCAGCTCCCAGCGCTTGCTGAGAGGCGCTGGGAGCTGGCTTCTCGCTCGTCTCCCGGTGTCACACACAGCGATGCTGCGTGTCCACCGGGCGACCATCGCCAGGTTTTAGAGCAGGTTCTAAAACCTGGCGAGCATCATCCAGCGATTTATCGCTGGTTGATGCGCCCTGTCACACACGTCAATATCGCTGCAACGTCATGTGCAGCAGCGATATTGCACGTGATATTGATGCGTGTGACATCCCCATAACTGGGCCTTAAAGGTGCAATGAGCATATTGACACCACATACCGTAAGTTTCAAAAAAAGTTTTCATTTTGGGCGGTGAAGAAAAAATAATTATATTTTTACTACAAATTTTACATTTTCACAAGGGGAATTAGGTAAAAATTAACACAACTGTTACACAACTTCTTGTGAATGTGACACTATCCCATATGAGATTATTCAGTACCATTTGGCTGCACAGTGAGACTTGGGAGGCAATGAGTGCTATTTGTCTACATCTGGGTGTCGTCTCCAGTAGCTGTACACACCCGAAAAAAGTGCATGACAGAAGACACGGTGACTCCGTCTGCACCGTCAGTTAATCGCCCCGTTAGCACATATGTCCTAATTCCGTTTTGTGGGGAGTTCAGACGTAAGCCCTGACAGCACCACTGAACGGGGGACAAAATGCTGTGTGAAAGCAGTCTTGCTGCGATCTTTGGGAGACAGAATAAACAATTACATTATATTGATTTATTAGTCAATGTGTTTCAGGGCTCCCTGGCCCCTTCCTCAGAACAAATCAATATATTGCTATGTTTCAGAGCGTTTCAGGAAGCCCCGAAACATGTCGACTAATAAATCAATATTATATTCACCCTTTGACGTTTTGTGGAATATGGCAGTGCGTTTCTGGTGTTACACACCCTTGTCATGATTAAGGGAGTGTAACACCTGAAGAGCATACCCATGTGCAGTGCTAAACGCTGTCATGAGGGATAAATGATGTGTAATGTGCTTATGAAGCTGTAACTGAAACAAAAACCCGTTCAGATGAAGCTGGATTTCTCTCCAATGTTCTTTGTGAAGCCCGAGCCAAAGCAGTGGCTGTATCTGTACTCTGGATGGTGTTGAAGAAGATTGGCGTGTATTATTTGAAACACAGTGATATAATAGTCAGTGTCCTAAGGGCCGCTTTACTCACACCAACTTCTGTGTCCAACTTATGAACAGATCTCTGGTTGCAGTGAAATCATGGACACATTGCTCCATTTTGTGGCTGTGTACAAAATGGAACAATGTGTCCATGATTTCACTGCAACCAGAGATCTGTTCAGAAGTTGGTCACAGAAGTTGGTGTGTGTAAAGCAGCCCTGAGGGTACCTTTACACGCCGCTACAACAGGATGGATACAACCCGCTACAGGCTACGATTGTAGCTTGCGTCGTCAATATAGCCCGTAGTAGCGGCGTGTGAAGACGGTAGGAGGCAGCCGGCAACAGATACATCTGTTTCCGAGCACTGCTCTGAAACAGGTGGCTACAAAGCCGATTGCAGCGAGCTGTATCGGCGTGTAAAGAAGCTACAGAAGGGATGTCTATACACCAGGCGATGTACCTGGTATGTAGCTGGGGCGTGACACAGGCTCCGGGATACCGCGCCCCTTCAGCGATCATTGGAGGAAGCTCCTGCATGACGACTGGTAGTCACTGCATAGGGAGGCATATTTAAGGAGCTGACCAGTCACACTACACAATTGCTCGAGCGTCATGTATTAAACAGCCTCCTGCGATGCCTGCCCAATCATCATGTTATTGCTTTGTCCTATCAGCGTACGGATGTCTCGTACTCCACAATTGTGGCACGCCTATGTGCTGTCCCTGCTGCACCAGGTCCGCCCATATTAGCTTGTTGTAGCGGTGTGTAAATGAGGTAAGGTAAGCTACAGATGGCTACTTGAGACACCCGGCGATGTATCTAGCTGTAGATGTAACGTAGCGTAGCGCACCTTGTGGCGGCGTGTAAAGGTGCGTTTACCGTTTGTAACCGTTTGGCCGTTCTCGTGCACGTAAAGTAGCGGGTTGTATCCATCCTGTTGTAGCAGCGTGTAAAGGTACCCTTACAGGGGTGATCCAGGAATTTTTTTTCACTATGGCAAAGAACTACTTGCCTTACAGCCAGCTCCCCTCTGCTTAACTATGGTAAACAGGATGGCAGTGCAGTCACACCCCATCTACACTGCAGCTGGAAACAGGAAAAATTGCTCTGTTGATGTGGAGCAACAATCGCTGGCAGAAGCAGTCAGTCACCGCTCTGTGCCAGATACAACAGGCAGGTAGCTCCTTTTGTTAGCAACTACCTTTGTGTTAGTTTTTACGCACAAAGAATAAAAAAATTCCCAGACTACCCCTTTAAAGGATAACCCTCATCATCATAGATGGATATAGTGCTTGTAATAATAGGTAATTTTCCAATTTGCTGCTTGTCAAAATTAGCAGCGATTCTTTAGATATTAACATTCCTGTTTACAGCTTGTTACCAAGGAGACCGACCACTGCTGCCGTCTTCCATGTAAGCACAATGCTAATGCATAACTGAATTAGCAGGTCACAGCGCACTCCAGCAAGCTGTCAAACTTCGAAAAAAACACTTAAAAGCTCAATCAAAAACTGCTTGCAAGTACTAAGCATGTTCTGCTGTCTACCATAGCAGTGGTGGTCAGTCTACAAGGCGCCAAGCTACTAACATAAAAATAAGTGCCAAAGGGGTTGCTTGGTCTCCTGATGAAAGTCTGAAATTACTCTGTGTTTCTGCTGACACCTAAATCCTGACAGTGTGTGATTGACATGCTGTCAGGAATCACCAGTTCCACAGGTGAGAGCCGACAGTCACTTGACTGCGAGTATGCGACTTGCGGCCAAGTTGTTTACACGTGTGTGGCCTCAGTCAATACAAGTGAATTGAGAGACATCGGTCATATTAAATCCACACATAAAACCTGCATATAAAATCTTGAGCGTGTGCACTGCTCGCTGTCAGGATTCAGAAGGCTGGACAACTCCTTTAAAGGCTGCACTGCTTTTGGTAACGTAGATAGCACGCATACCTTAATGTCTACTCACCCAGTTTTAGCTTGATGACTTCATTTGTGTTACATTTATATTCAGCCAATTTCTTTTCCATACTATTGAGAGCTAAGACAGAAAAACATTACAATAAATTGGTGAGGAATAAGCAAACTAGTGAAAACTAAGACATCAGAAGTTTGTAAACCTCCTTGAACAAATTGGAGAAACAATTTTCAGTCTCAGAAGTTTCTGCAATGTGTGAACAAAGCCAACCGTGCACTTATCACAAGTGTCTCCAATAGAAAATAGTACTTCTTGCGGGATAATGTTCCACTACTGACAGACATGTTACCCAGAATATTATATATATGCGTAGCATGCACAACAGAAAATGGGAAATTATGGAAGAAAATTAGATTAAACCCCATGCTCAGTATCCCCCTAAAGTGATGTTCACATCACATCTTTATGCCAGTTTTGACTGCACGGGGGGCTGATAGGGCCATTGACTTCAAGGGGCAAAATATGAAACTTTGGACTCTGCTCTCTTGACCCAATTTCAGACGATCTATCTCTTTAGCCATACATAACACAAATGTAAATGTAGTAATAAAGTTAAAACACAGCCGGCGTTAAAAATAAAATGATGTAGGTATAAGATGTTGTGTGGACAAAGCGCAGTGCTACTTACTTTCTAATAAGATTTGGATATTTTTACATGGTATGTTCCAGGAAAGTGACAGTGCTTTTATTTATTTTTGTTTTGTATTCTGCATGACGTTACATAGGGTCTGATTACACTTGTGAAAGATGCGCCAATTTTATGGTTAATTGGCATTTATCAGAAATTCCTTATTTACATGTATGACAGCCAGAAGGTGAAGTGAGGCTGATTTCCATGGAGTGGAGTAAAACGTTAAAGTGCTCCCTCTAAGCTTGCTACAATTTGCAGAGAAATCATTCAATTTCTTACTAATGTAATGGTTCTCCATTTGCTGTATAACTCTTGATTATACACCTGTACAGATATTGCCGGAACAGCGACTGGTATGGAAATCCCAGTGTGAATGAAGCCAAATAAATATTTTTGGTGACACTTTGGCTAATAGGGGAGGAGTCCGGATCTACTGTAATAACTTTGTATGCAAAAAAATTGTGAAATCTTTAGGTTTTGACCATTGTTTGTAATGGTGTGATATCAGTAGTGCGCACTACACACTCATCCTCCGTGTACACTTCACCCCAGGCATTTGTGATATTTATGTTTGCTGCTGTGAAGTGTTTGAGAAACAAAAGTGTAGGCAGCATTCCCTTAAAAGAGAACTTGTCGTGTTCTTTTTGTTATTAAACCGGCCCCAACGTTATACAGGTCATGCACTGTGCATCAAACTAGTGTTGAAAAAAAAAATCTTGTATTTAGCATTAAAAAGCACTTAAAATGCTTAGATGTTTGCATTAGGTATCTGCACAGTCATCAGAGAGGATACTTCAGCTGGTGTCAGTCACAGCAATCCACATTCAGTCATGCAGTTTTTTTAAATGTAGTCACACCCCTCCCCCCATTTTGTAATATATTTACATCACTTAAGTACCTGCAGAAATTCATTAATGCCGTAAAAGGTCCTGTAGTGATGTCACGACCATGTGACTAATGGGTGGAGCCAAGTAGGCCTGAAGTGAAAGAACCTTTGGGCTAAGCTCCACCCATTAGGGTCACATGGTTGTGACCACCACAGGTTCTGCAGTGATGTCAATCTATTATAATGCAGGAGTGCATGACAAAGTTAAAACAATATCATGAATAAACTTGAGTGACAGTAACCAAAAGCTCCTCCCCTACGACTGAAGCCAGGTATGTGTGCAGTCCGCTCAGCATATAGTCTTTTTTAACCCCCTCACTGCTGGGCGATTTTCCATTTTCCACCTTCCCTCCTCTTCTTCCAAGAGCCATAACGTTTTTGCTTTTCTGCCAGTATAGACATATGACAGCTTGTTTTTTGTGTGATAAGTTGCACTTTTGGATGACATTATTTATTTTACTATATAGTGTAGTGGAAAACAGGAAAAAAATTGAAGGTATATAAAAGTGCAAAAAAAATAGTGCAATTACACAATTGTTTTGGGGGGGATTTATTCATCATGTCCACTATATAGTAAAACGAATGTGTAAGTATGAGGACTCAGGTCGCTACGAGTTCATAGATTCGAAACATGTATACTTTTACTGTTATACAAGTGGTGAAAAAAAAATTCAGGGGATTTGTAAAGATGGTGATACCAAACGTGTTTTGGATTTTATTTTCAATGGGGCAAAAAGGGGGTGATTTGAACTTGTTTATGTTTTAAATTTTCTCTGTTTTACACTACCTCTTATGGCTCCTCAGCATTGTACAGGGCAATCGCTTGTGTTATGCAGAGATGATTCACAGTCCCTCTGCACAGCACAAATGATCACTTTCTGCCAGCGATGTCACTCGGGCATCACCAGCAGGATGTGATTCATGACTGTATTTGAAGTCATCACTTCACCCTGTGCTGGCATGGCAACGCATTGAGGCCCCATCATGCGTCATCCGGATAGCACATGGACAGTGACTATGTATACTTACCCGTCTCCAGCGATGCTATCATACTTGTTTCCAGGTCCGCTGTAGCAGTCAATGCAGTGAATATTTATGAGCTTAATGAACGGTCCGGAAGTGAGAGGGACTAGTGCATTGCTGGAGTCAGGTAAGCATATAATTTTATTTTTTTTTTTAAACTAAAATCTCTTTGCTCAAGCCAAACCACCGACTCAGACTCCCTCACACATGGCTCATTATTACGTGATAAATTTATTGTAATACAATGGTAACATCAGGCTTTGAATTATGATACAATAATCAAGATATTTAGATATAATCCATAATAATAGTCCCAAATTATTACGTATTTCAGCAGTTAACTCAGACTCCACAGATGTCACACGGATGACAACCATGTGCGGAACAGTTAATTGCCCATTGACCTCAGTGGGTCCATGTGTCCGCCCAACAATGGACGTCTTAATATGAAGCACAGACACACGTCTGCCCCGCACAGAGACACAAACACGTGAACATGCGCCATAACATTAGTGCATGTGTCTCCATGTCTCTGGCATGTGACTGCACACGTACCGGAACATGGACGTATTGTAGAGGCCTACAGACCCCATGAGCAGCAGTGTGGGCCCAGTGCTGGACCCGGGAGTGAGGCTCAGCTGTGGCCGGGGCACAGGGGGTGAAGCCTCTGCAGCAGGTGATGGCCTGTGCCGCTGGCTCTGGTATATGAATCTCGTCCTACCTCCAGCAATGGCCGCTCACAGCCTGAGAGATCCCCACAGAACATGAGGCACAGGGGTCACTGAGGCCGCAGGACCGGCAGTGTGGAGCCTGCACTGCACTCAGTGTATTTGGCGGGAGATGGCGCAGGCGGGCAGTAACGTGACGTGTGAACGCGCCCCCTCCCCGGTCCTGGCCGTTCCCCACTCTCAGTCCCCCGGGCCCCGCACACTGTGGGCCGCTCCGCTGTAATGAGCGCTGCTCGCTGTCCCGTATCCTGCTCTATAAGCGCCGCTGCCCTGCAACTTACCCGCCATGTCTGCTCATCTGCAGCAACGTCAAGAGGCCGCAGCCAATCAGAGCGCGCGTTCTGCCGAGCACGTGACATCGTGACGCGCTTCCGCTTCCTGCGGCGGCCGCTGGCTCACCAAGCTTTGCGCGGTCTCCTAGCAACCGCCTAGTTTGCTGAGCGGGCAGTGTCCTGTGACTGGGGAGCTCTTTAACCCCTTCAGGACCAAGCATTTTTGTTAAGACCCAAGGGTTTTTTTCTTTTTTGTTTGGCTCTCCACATTGCGAAGGCCATAACCTTTCTTTCTTCCGTTATGTGGAGTATGAGGACATAGTTTTCGTTCTAAAATGTTGCACAAAAGCTTAAGAAAAACGAGCATTTTCATTGATGCAAAATTCAGCCATTTTGAAGAGTTTGGTGCAAAACCATCAGAATCCTGTCTGTGCATGGTAGAAGAGCCAACCAGGCAGCTCTCTCTGATGTCTCCCTGTGTGGAGTCCACTGGGACGGGGTACTCGGTACCGGACCGGGGCACTGCTGGTGGATTGTGTCCTGGGATCTCACAAGTAAAGGGATATTTACGAGGGATAAAGATTGTCGTGACGCCACCTACGGTTGTGGTCAGTAATGGGACCATCGCTGCAGCGCTGCTCTGCCAGGAGGATGGATGGCTGCAGCCAGATGGATGAGCCCGCCGCGGGTCGGGCTGCTCCTGGCAGGGTAAAAGGTGTAATGTACAGTTCAGAATACCTGGAATCGGACACGGACACTCAGGCAGGGTTCACCGGGTTTACTTGTAAGTCTTTCAAGCAATGCACAGTACAGTTCTCAACACAGTTCAGTTAACTCCGGTAACACTGAGCCCTCTGCAGCCAGGCTGTCGCTCTGAGACCCCGCACTCCTTTTAAGTGTCCTTTCAGGCTGTTCTCTCCCTCTCTGTTCTCTCTCCGGATTGTATGGCGGCAGCTCGGACCCTTGTGGGTCCTCGTGGTTGCTGCTGTGCCTCCAACCCCTGTGTTGGGTACTCCAACCTGAAATTGAAGCTCCCCGTCGGTTGCCTGGGAAGCCGGAATATTGCTTCAGTAACCCCTCAGAGCCGACACTCTGGTATGTGCCTAGCCTGCAGTAACCCTATCTTCCAAGGTGTTACCAGGCTCCATCTAACCCATGTGATTTCCAGCACAATTAGGGAAAACTACTCTGCGGTAGTTGGTCGGTGCTGCCGTGTTACTCAGACTCGGTGATACCGGCCCGATCTCTTTCCTCACACTCCCCTGGGATGCTGGCTATGGACGAGCTTTCTCTCCATGATTTCTATGACTCTGTGGATTCTGCGTTCCAGGGACCCAATCTCACCGGGATGTGTCACTTTCTTTCTGGTGTCTTTACCTCTCGGCTCACTCTGGCCTACTAACTCCTTCCTCCTCCTTTCCTCTACTTGAACTCTCTGTCATCTAATCTACATTCTTCCCACCCACTTTCTCTAAACCCACCACCCCTTGCCCGCCTAGAGTCCCGGGCTCCGGGTTGGGTGCCGCCTCTAGTGGGTGTGTGTGTGTCCGTGAGGGTGTTTGTTGCACGCCACAAACTATCTCTATGCCTGGCTGCAGTTCCCTATGTGGCCACCTGGTTGCAGGGGCGCCACATTCCCCTGGAGTTAAACCGGCTTGTCCACACGCCGTCCGGCATGGATTCCCCTGAAAAAGGCATTTTATTTTATAAACAATATAACATATAAATACTTTTCTTCCATTTAAGGAGGCACGGGTCTTGTAACGTTACATTAAGTTAACTATGTACATTAGTTCCACGGGGTTTCTGCTTAGGAGGCCTGGATTCGCTACACCAGGCACTTGCTTTCCCTAACTTAATGTGTCTGGGCGTCATTCCAGTTCCTCCACCCATTTGGATACGCTACGGGTTAAGTGCAACAGTTCCTGCACGCATATAAAACACATTAAATATTCACATTATTCTCTAAAACATTACTTTTCCTGTAAAAAGTATAAAACTTCAAAAAGCACCTAACTATCTAAAAAAAAAAGTATAAAAGTTCCTTAAAAAGTGCAAAACATTCAAAAAGGTACAGGTGCTTCAAATGCAGTTTCAAGTTCTGCGCACAGTCTCAAAGTGCAGTTTGGTCTTAAAACCAATGGGGAGCATACCGGGTGCTCAACTATATACAAAGAGAGTTTTTATCATATCATCATCTATGATAGAAATGTCAACTGACATATAAAACAGACAGGGGGGAAAGCTATCGCTCATTCAGGATTGGGAAAGGAGCCAATAAGGACCACATCATATTCACACTTACAGTTTCTTCATGATGAATCCTTTTTCTTCAATTATTTTGACAATGTGCCCCTGGTGCCGTGGAGATCTTTGCACCTCTTTATTGCGTCGGGCCTCTGCTTTCACCTCTATAGTGCGGGCTATCATGATCTGCTTTTGAACTTGCCACTCTACCTCCTTCTTCTCCCACTTGAGAATGCAGCGTTGCAGATACTCTTTCCAAGTGATAATTTCTGCAGGGCCTATTGGGCCGCCAGGGTCCCCAAGGAAACCCATAAGATCATCGCTGGCCTTGATCCTCTCCCACCAGCATCGTAGATGCTCCCCTCTCACCTCTGATGTTACAGGCGCGGGTATCAAGGGCTCCAGCAATGGCAACCATCCCTCTTCCAGGGCTCCTAGTGGGCCAGTCATTCTTGGAGCAGGTCGCGGTGCAGCACTGGGAACAAACACGTCCACGAGGGTCTCAGTGTGACATTCCTCCTCTCTCCGGGTGTTACTGTAGGCTCCAGCCCGGCCGGGCTGCTCGGACAGGAACTGCTGTCTTTGGTGCACATCTATCTGAATCCGGGTCCTCCGCTCAGCTTGGACCCGGGTCATCTGCAGGGGCAGCAGCCGCATTATACCCCGCCGGGTATCTCGGACCTCTGGACGCTCTCTGCCGCCTTCCGCCATGCTGCCTCGATCACTGTTGGTCTTTCCCTGGCCGGGTTCCTCCACTAACACTTTCTGTGGGCCCTCCGGGATCACTTCAGTTCTTTCAACCGCAGCACACCCCTCGGCATCCTTCTCTTCCGTCCGTGTGTACTGTAATGGTGACTGCTCATCATCTGGTTTCCTGTCCTGCCTTTCCGGGTCGACGACTTCGTCTTCAGCTCCCACCAACTTCTCAATGGTGAGGCGGGGGCTCTTCTTTGGGATTGATGGCTGGCTCCCCCAGAGTTAAGGGAGCCAGGGCGGGCCTTTCTTTTCCCGCTTTGGACCGGGCCGGCCCACGATGGGGGGTCTGGGCACGCCTCCCCTGCACATGGCTTCAGGCTTCCATGGCCGCCATTAAGCTCAGATTTGGCGGGAAAAGTCCAGAACACGATTTTTAGGCACACGGGGTCCGGTTCTTTTGGACCGGGTCCATCCTGTTCGTGACACCAAGTTGTGTGTCTGTGTGAGTTGTGTGTGTGATGTGTCTGTGTGAGTTGTGTTGGTGTGTGTCTTCTGTGTATGAGTTGTGTCTCTGTGTGTGAGTTTTGTCTGTGTGTGAGTTGTGTCTGTGTGTGTTGTGTGGGTGATGTGTCTGTGTGAGTTGTGTCTCTGTGATGTGTCTGTGTGTGAGTTGTGTGTCAGTTGTCTCTGTGTGAGTTGTGTCTCTGTGTGTGTGTTGTGTGTGATGTGTCTGTGTGTGAGTTGTGTGTGGGTGTGTGTCTTCTGTGTGTGAGTTGTGTGTATGTGTACGTTTTCTCTGTGTGTTTAGATATATTTTGAGTATAGTGATGTGTGTGTATATACACTTGTCCTGCATGCATGTTATGTGTATATGATGTGTACCTGCTGTGCATCTGTTATATAGCATGTATATACTGTCTAAGGACATATATGATATGTGTCTGTGTGACTGTATGATGTCTATGTAATGAGCCTATCTTGTCCAGTATGTGTGCTGTATACATGTATATAATGTAATTTAACCCCTTCACTACCTTTGACGTACATAAAGTTGTATCCCTGCCTTTGATACAGGTTCACACACTGAGCACGCATCAGTCCCCGCACATAAGGATGGAGGACTGTTTCTGCCTATAGGAGCACCGCTCTGCCGCCATCATTGTGTGTCTGTAGTTTGTTCCAAGTTGCCATTGCCATTAATGATCCTTGTTCTGGATTCTTATGTGTGGTTCTTGTATGTGTGTGTGATGGCGCTGACATCCTTGTGTTTAGACATTTTTATTTCTATTTCTTTAAATTAAAATGTCCATGATTGTACTAATTTGACAGAATAGATATAAATCTGTGTGAACTAAATTTATTTACACCGATAGAAATTTTTTTTACTTGGGGGGGCGCCATTTTGTAGTTCGCCTCAGGCAGCAGAGAGGCTAGGTTCACCCCTGGTGCAGGCTGTCAGCCAATGACACACACACACTTTGTGTGCAAAGTGCATTACTTGCACACAAGCAAAGGCATGTGTCATTGGCTGTGTATGTCACATGTCCTTGCCCTATAAGACCCAGCCATTTTCCCAGGGATAACTAGATGAACTAAGTCTCCCCGCCGCCTGACTGAGACAAAGAACGGGGGGGGGGGGCTAGTCCGCTAGTCCAGGCAATTTTTTTGGGCTAGTATCAGTGTCTGGCAGACAGTGGTGTAGCCCACTTGTGAACCAAGCTGCACCGCCTGTCTTGTTCAGACTCGTTTTTAACTGCACCTAGCCCAGGTGATAGTTTTGGGCCTAGTAGCAGTGTCATTTAGACAGTGGTGTGTAGCCCACTTGTGAACCAAGCTACACCGCCTATCTAGTTCAGACTACTTTTTAACTGCACCTAGCCCAGGTAACAGTTTGGGCCTAGTAGCACATTGTGGTGTGTAGCCCACTTTGAAACACACTACGCCGCCTGTCTAGTTCAGACTCATTTTTAACTGCTCCTAGCCCAGGTAATAGTTTGGGCCTAGTAGCACTGTTTGGCCACTCAGCTCTGCTCGATTTCCATCAGAATTTTTTTTTTTTGCCAACAACTGCAGAGTTGCCAATTTGTTCACATACAAAATGAGTGCACAAAGCCTGCTGCTGGTGGAAAGGGAAAAAAAAGTTTGTGTCCGTGGGGTAGGTGGTAAAGCAACAGTAATATCTTCTGAAGAAAGACCATCTTCCAGCCAACATAGATGTTACTTCTTTCCGTGGACAATCTGATATGATCCCTTTCGTACGGACACGAGTCACACGACGATCACTACCAATTGTAGATGAGGCACAAAAAGAGCAGACGCTTGAATGGATAGCAAGTGCTTCATCAAGTGGGCTTTCCTCCACCTCAACTGCAACATCACAAATACACCAGTCCTCAGAGGTTTCACCCCAATCACACTTGCTTCCTCACAGCTACCAAGATCATCCCAAGCAGAAACACCCCACAGCTAAATGGAGAACCTGTCATGCGCTGACATTGCTGGATGCTGCTGTGTATGTGTTTGTCTTTAAGAGCTGCATGGTTGATAGTTGTGAAGGTCCTGGCCTTCTGTGTTGGGCTCCAGACCTGCATTCATATTAGGTTCAACTGCTGGTTGAGGGGTTAATGTGTAACTCACCTGAACTCCCCACCCCCTAGCCTTTAAGGAGGCTCTCCTTCCACCAGGTGGTGCTGCTGATAGAGTTTCACTCTATGCCTGGAAGCTGTGCTGTGCTGACCTGTGTGTTTGTGTGTCTGATTTCCTTTCTGTTGGAGTTGCTGTATCCCAGATCTGTGGAGGGAGATGAGGGGGAATAGCGCAGGGCTGGTGGAGGAGTTATAGGGAGAGGCTCTGAACATTCTCACCATCAGAGATACCTTCGGGATCAGGACCATTCAGGGTTTCCAGACTAGGGTCAGACTAGTTTCCCTGATCACCCTGCCCGTAACTGCCATTCCCTTATCAGTATTCTTACTACACCGTGACAGAACCAAAGAGGAGCCTGGTGAGCCCAAATCACCCTGGATCACTGGAGGGCTAGGCCAGGAAAGCCAGAGAGCCGGCTCTGTAGAAGTGACTGGGGAGACTTCACGACCCTAATCACGAAACAACCCGGCGTGGTACGGGGACTCTATGACCCGCCACCTACTTACCGCCAAGGAGTAGGAACACAGCCATCGTACTAGGGCTAGTGACTCTGAAGCAGAGGGAATAATCACTAAAGAGCCTGTGACAGACCGAACCCGTGAGCGAAGACATTGAGAGAGAGACAAGCAGGGCCTGAAAGGTTCTTTGAGGGGAGCAATGCAGAGGAACCATCTGAGCTGCAGATTAAATTGGATAGGTGTAAGAACTAAGACTGAAAACTGTGAATTGTAACTTGTCTGCTAAGAACTTGAACCTGGTAAACTCAAAAGTGCTTGAGACTGTTCCTTACCGCGCCACCGCAAAGTCTCCCACCTGCGGAGCCACATCCCTGCTGTCGCTTGTGTGCTGACTGGAAGAAGCTGCAGGAGTGGAACCGGAGCAGCCTCCAGAGTACGCAGCCCTCACACTATACCTGCCCCGGGACACCCAGCCCTACCTGTGGAGGGCTTACCATCTATGCTGCCCCTCATCACTGTCCCCAGTAGGAATACGGCAGCGGTGGTCACATTGACCACATACTACGGGTGGTGTCACGACAACCTCCCATGTACATATTCCCTTTTACAACTGACACCCAGGCCACAGACCGGGTCACGACCCCCGTGACTCCCCAGTGACAGCAGCGGCGATCCGGTTCCTGAGTAGCCCATCGGGCTGGGGGCGCCTCACTCACACAAACTTTTCTCTTCCCTGCTGAGAGCAAGCAAAGTACTGTAATATACAGGTGTGAAAAAAGGTCAAGCAACGCCCATGTATACGCAGTACGTGGGTATTCTATGACCATCCTCTTCACCTGCACATTACAGCTCTTTGCTCTGTCTTCAGGAGGGCAGAGAAAAGTGCGTGTGCGCAGGAGCATAATGGAGGATACAGTGTGTGGATGACGTAGGATGCATCATCCACAAGATGGAGGAAGGCAATCAGAAAAAGAAAGGAGGCACCGGACCAAGCCCTGGGACACCAATGAGACCGGACGGCCCCCAGGTGAGTATAATAAAAGCTGTATTTTTGCATTATACAGATTGGTCTGGGAAGTACCCGTATATACTCGTGTATAAGCGACCCGTGTATAAGCCGACCCCCCTACTTTTGCCCCCAAAACCTGGGAAAACCTATTGATTGTGTATAAGCCAGGGTGACCCCAGCACAGTATACACCCCCAGCAGTGTGGTATACAGGCCCCCCCAGTGGTAGTATACAGCAGCCTCCCAGTGTAGTATACAGCAGCGTCCCCAGTGGCATATACAGCCAGCAGTATATACAGCACCCAGTGGTATACAGCAGCCTCCCAGTGTATATACAGACCCCACCAGTATATACAGCAGCCCCAGTGGTATACAGGCCCCAGCAGTATATACAGCAGCCCAGTGTATACAGCAGCCTCCCCAGTAGTATATACAGAGCCCAGCATATACAGCAGCCTCCCAGTGGTATATACAGACCCAGCAGTTATACATCCCCATGGTATATGGTTTTTTTTTTGCCTTCCTCTGGATCAACATGTTAGGCTATGGGTTGAACTAGATGGACTTAAAGTCTTCCTTCGACCTTAAAACTATGTTACTATGTTACTATATAGCAGCCCCAGTGGTGTGGTATACAGCAGCCCCAGGGGTATATAACAGCCCCAGGGGTATATAGCAGCCCTAGGGGTATATAGCAGCCCCAGGGTATATAGCAGTCCAGGGTATATAGCAGCCCCAGGGGTAGATAGCAGCCCCAGTGGTGTGGTACACAGCAGCCCCAGTGGTATATAGCAGCCCCAGGGGTATATAAGCAGCCCCAGGGGTATATAGCAGCCCCAGTGGTGTGGTATACAACAGCCCCAGGGGTATATAGCAGCCCCAGGGGTAGATAGCAGCCCAGGGGTAGATAGCAGCCCAGTGGTGTGGTACACAGAAGCCCCAGGGGTATATAGCAGCCCCAGGGGTATATAGCAGCCCCAGGGGTAGATAGCAGCCCCAGTGGTGTGGTATACAGCAGCCCCAGTGGTGTGGTATACAGCAGCCCCAGGGGTATATACCAGCCCCAGGGGTATATTGCAGCCCTAGGGGTATATAGCAGCCCCAGGGGTATATAGCAGCCCCAGGGGTAGATAGCAGCCCCAGTGGTGTGGTACACAGAAGCCCCAGGGGTATATAGCAGCCCCAGGGTATATAGCAGCCCCAGTGGTGTGGTATACAACAGCCCCAGGGGTATATAGCAGCCCCAGGGTAGATAGCAGCCCCAGGGTTAAGATAGCAGCCCAGTGGTGTGGTACACAGAAGCCCCAGGGGTATATAGCAGCCCCAGGGGTATACAGGCCCCAAAATGCTGGCACTCGCCCCCCTCCTTGTAAGCCCCCCCCCTGCTGCTTAACTCACCATCCTGGTCTTCTGCACAGCGCCGGTCTTCGGTGCTCTGTCCTCCATGCTCCCGTCCTCGCTGCATCCGGGATCCCCAGCCGTCGCACGATGACATCATCGTTGCTGCGACGGCGGGGATCCCGGATGCAGCCGGACGGGAGCATGGAGGACGGAGCACCGACGCTGTGCAGAACACCGGGGATGGTAAGATAAGCAGTGGGGGGGCCCTTACACAGAGGGTGGGCGAGTGCCAGCATTTGGGGGCCAGATATGCACTGCTTCCCCTGCCGCTGATTGACAGGGGGAAGCAGTGCATATATAATGAGCGGTCCTACTTGATGGGGCGCTCATCAAGCAGCCTGCCCCCGCCTCCCCAGCCTCCACAGCCCCCACCACCGTATTGACCCGTGTATAAGCCGAGGGGGAGACTTTTCAGCCAATTTTTGGCTGAAAAACTCGGCTTATACACGAGTATATACGGTATATACAGCATTCCAAAATACTGTATATAAGACCTTACTGATTATGGCTGCAGCTTATGTGCAAAAAAACTGCTGACTGCTTCACTTTAAATGCTTTAAGTTCTAAGAAGTGTTCAGAACATGGAATTTACTCTCCATGGGGTAAAATCTTGAATGAGGTTTGGCAGTCGTGTGGTATGTAGGGTAGGCAGATGTACAGTAGATTGATCCGACACGATTGTATCACTGGCTTTTTTCAATTTTTTGCATTTACAGTACCTTATTTATTTGTATTCTTAATAAAAGAAAGCAGAAACAGTTAATAATTATTATTTTATTACTTGTGCTGAAAAGTCTTTTCACTTGAATTTATAGTTTATAAGTAAAAAGGTTAAAGATATCAGATAAGCTGTTGCTCTGAATAATTCCACTAGTGGTAATCAGTGGTGTAACCGGAGCCTGGCGTGCCCCGGTGCGATAATTAGACGGGTTCCCCCCCCCATCCTCAGGGGTGCATCAAACCCTCACCATGGGTGAGGAGCGGGGGGTGGGGTGCTGCTAGCTGAGGGTAAGGAGCAGGGGGGGGTTAATACTACCTCTACAGGCTCCCCAGTCTGTGGAGCGCACAGTGCAGGGTTGGGAGACGGCAGCACATCAGAGGAGGGGCGGGATCAGGAAGCAGGAAGCTTCCTTCCCATCACCTCCTCTCCTCCGACACACGGAGTGTCGGAGCACAGCTCCGGTCGCGGGGGGCGGCTGGAGGTGCGGGCCCCCCTAAAGTGAGGCGCGGGCCCCCCTACAGGTCCAGGCCCGGTCTCAACCGCGACCGCGATCGTTACGCCACTGGTGGTAATATTGAACTGGGCTACACTTCTATTTTTTCATATATTTAGGGTTGTTTGTGAGTAGGGAAGCTTACCTGTATTTTAGGCTCTCTGTCATAGTTTGGGTGTTTGCAAGAACAAAAAAGGGTACCCGATGCATCTTGCCCTGCCTATGTGTTATCAATGATAAGTAGGTCAACATCATTCTCTATTTCATTGGCAATACTGTCCTTGTGTATTGTGAGTAAGGAAATATCAATGAACCCTGATTGGGGACTAATGACCTCTCCCATGAGGAGGAAACATCGCCACATCCGCTGGTCCTATATAGGAGACGTCCTAGCCCATTTATTGACGACCCCTCCAATGAACACAATTACTTTGGCTGGTAGTTGACATATTGGGTCATATCCAGTGGAGTAACTTGAAGCTCATGAGCCCTGATGCGAAAACTCCAACGGAACCCCTAATTATTACAAATCTGTAACAGTAATAGTCTTTTTGTATACGCCAAAGGGACTTTTGCGGCCCCCTAGGCTCCGGGGCCTGGTGCAATTGCAACCCCTGCACCTGTTGTAGTTACGTCATATCTAATTTCTAACTTTACCTTCTAGAGTTTCTCTTTTTGCTGGAATATCATGTCATGAAGATCTCATAGTTTGCAAACATCTCTTAAGGCCCCGTCACACATAACGACGCACCAGCGATAACGATATGCTGAGATTGCTGGTGCGTCGTTTTTCACATCGCTGGTAAGATGTCAAACAGGTATCTCACCAGCGATGTCACCAATGACTTCAGCAACGATCCAGAATTATACCAAGGTCATTAGGAATTGTCACTCAATAGCGTAGCATTGAGATCGTTGGTCATTGTCCCTTTCAAACGCAACGACGCAGGAATGACCTCAGGGCAGTATGTAACGATCAACGATCTCAACAGCAGGGGCCAGATTGTTGGTGCGTGTCACACACAACAACATCGTTAATGGGATCATTCTTGCGTCACAAAATCTGTGACGTTACAACGATCTCGTTAGCGATCTCGTTATGTGTGACAGGGCCTTTAAACTGAAATGCATTTGCAATGATTGAATTATTACCCATTCTGCATACTTAATCCTTCTCACAGTACATCTCGATCTGTCGGTGAGCCAATTGCTATGTAGCGTTAGCCAAAAAATAGCTTTATTGACTGTATACAATATAATAAACAATCCCGGAGGAGATCACAGAGCAATTTAGTCTTGTGACCTATATTTGCCTTGATTGCTTTATAAAGAGAAACATACCAGGAGATTGTTACTGGAAAAGCCTGTGGTGTCCTGTTTCATCTTTCCCGAAGACATTAATTTGTCTTTCACAGCAGTTGGAAGAATATAGATCCCTTGCTGAGGTCTGTTTGCAAAGCTGTAAATGTCAACACTGTTAAATCATGGGCTGACTAGCAAATAATAGAACAAACTGATAATGTTTTAATGCGCATGATCAAGATGAAATACACTATATGGAGAAAAGACTCAGGACACCTCCACATTACACCATGAAGAGCTCTTCTGACCTCCTACTCTAAATCCATAGGCATTAATATGGAGTTTCCCTTTGTAGCTATAACAGCTTTTGCTCTTCTGGAAAGGTTTTCTACAAGATATTGGAGATGTCTGTAGACTTTTTTTTCCAATTCATCCAGAAGAGCATTTGTAAGGTTTAAGTTGGAGGAGTGACCGGACTCACAATCTGTTCTAGGTCATCACAGAAGAGTTAGGGTCCTGTTACACGTAGCGATGTTCCAGCGATCCCACCAACGATCCGACCTGGCCGGGATCACTGGAACATCACTGTGTGGTCGCTGGTGAGCTGTCAAACAGGCAGATCTCCTCAGCGACCTGTGTAACGACCTCGACATTGTGGCAAAGAATATAAACTAATCTTTTCCACGATGTCGAAGTCCTGCTATTGTATACTGATAGGCTGGGGTAAGCGGGAGAACACTGGTAACCAGGGTACACATCGGGTTACTAAACAAAACATGCTGTGCTTAGTAACCCGATGTGCGCCCTGGTTACCAGCGCGCTGTGCTTACTAACCTGATGTGTACCCTGGTTACCAGGCAACACATCGGGTTAGAGGGGCGTCACAAATGCCGATGTATGCTGCCCAGCGGGAGACCGACGACCAAAAAATGGTCCTGGCCATTCCGCAGCGATCAGCGAGCTCATCGCTGGTCGCTGCTGCATGTCACATGCAGCGACTTCACTAGCGAGGTCGCTGCGACATCACACAACCTGTGACGTTGCAGCAACATTGGTAGCGATGACGCTGTGTGTGAAGTACCCCTTAGATGAGAGGGTTGGGCTCACAATCTCCATAGTGGGCTCAACACAAAGGTGTTGGAGGAGAGGCCGGGCTCAACATTCTCATTTTTCATATATTTGAGGTGTTTGGAGTAGGAAGCGTTGACCTTATTTTAGGTCTCTCTGTTATTTTTGTTTGCAAGACAAAAAAATACGAGCATTTGTCCTATGTGTTCACAATGATATAGGCAACATTTCTCTTTTATCTGGCATGATTGTCTTTATTGTGAGTAAGAAAATCAAATAGTTGAACCTGTTGGGGATAATGATCCTGCCCCAGAAAAACATCGCACTATCCTAGCTGGTCTATATAGAAGACTCACTAGCCAATTCTCCTTTGCGGTCCCCCCACTAACATATTCACTATATGCTGTAGTTACATAATTGCACCAGTGGATGGAATTGGAAAAAGCTCAATGAGCGCAACTGGTCAAAACTCAAGACGAGCCCTAATTATTAAATCATGTACAAATGCTTTTTTAACCAAAGAGATTTGCAGCCCCATCTCCGGCCTGTGCAATTCAACCTGCACCTTTTGTAGTTACTTATTAAGTTCTGAACTTTACTTCTAGAGTTTCGTCTTTTGCTGAAAATCATGTCATGAAGACATGTTTGAAACATCGCTTAACCCGTCACACATAAACGCGACAGGATAACGATATGCTGAGATGTGGTGCGTCTGTTTTCACATCCTGTAAGATTAAACATGTATCTCACCAGCGATGTGCACAATGTAGCATTCAGCACGATCAGAATGTTTTCCAAGGGTCACTTAAATTGCACTTTATAGCGTAATGCATGAGATCGTGTCATTGTCCCCATTTTCAACGCGAGAGACAGGAATGCCTAGGCATGATGTACATCAAGATCTCACACAGGGGCCAGATTGTTGTGACTGTCAACCAATCAACACTAATGTGCATCCATTCTTGCTCCACAAAATGTGTGACCGTTGACAACGTCTGTTAGCGATTCTCTTTAGGTGACAGGGCCTTAATGAATGCATTTTGCAGATTAATTATTACATTCTGCTACTACACCTATCTCACAGTAATACGCGATCTGTCGGGGATGATGCCAATATGTATGTAGCTGTAGCAGAAACGAATACTTATATACTGTTACAATAAGACTGACTAATAAGCAATCCGCTGATGAGGATCACAGAGATATTGTGCTTGTACCATATTGCTTGGATGCTTTTGGATATACATCCTGGTAGAGATTGTAACTGGGAAAGCTGAATGGTGTCCTGTTCATACTCTCCCGAAGACGTAATTTGTGTTCACGAGCAGTTGAGATATAGTCCCATGTCTAGGTCTGTCTGCAAGCCAGCAAATAGTAGCAATCACTGTAACTCAGCTGACTGACAATACTAAACAAATCGATGTTATGCTGGTTGGCATTCAAGTAATACACTTTATGAGAAATGGCTCAGAACTCCCATTACACCCAAATGAGCTTTTCCTCCATCACTAAATCTAGCATTAAAGAGTTTTCCCTTATTTATTAAAGCTTTGCTTTGATACGAAAGGTTCTTACTATCAGTAGAGATGTCTTGTCAACTAAATTTTTTTCAAATTCAACAACAGTACATTGAAGTGTTACGTTAGGATACCCCTGCGGCTCAAATTGTCTAGGTTCAACAAAAGTTAGGAGGCCTGGTAAGTAGCGATTTCCAAACTCGTATCCCACCAACGATCCGCCACTGCCGGTAGGAACATAATGTGTGTCAGCGGTAGCTTCAAACAGGCATAGTTCCTCAGGACTGTGGTGCATCCACGACCTGCATTTGGCAAATATCATCATCTTTCCACGATCTCGAATCCTGATGTACTACTATGCTGGGAGTAGAGCGGCGGCACTGGTAAAGTCAGTTACTAACTGCTGTTGTTAGTAACCGTCGACGCTTGGTTACCAGTCTGGGTCCTGTCTCAACTAACCTGAGTGTTCCACCCGGTACCAGGTCAACACACGGTTAGAGGGCGTCCGCAAATGCGAGTTACTGCTGTCCCCAGACCGAACCATGGTCCTGATTGAGATCACCTCAGTCGACTGGATCTCTGTCATCACATGCCGATTACTAGCATCGCTGGACTACCTGCGGCGCGAAGAGATGATGTGTGTGAAGTCCCTTATGAGAGGGTGGGCTGACATGCTCAAGTGTGTCCCACGGGTCGTTGTGAGGAAGCCAGGCTTAAGCTGCCTCATTCTTTGTACATAAGAATGGTGTTTCATCCGGTTACAGGTCGGCTGAATGAGTGGAAGTCTATGTATTAACAAATTTCCACACTATCCTTATGAACTGTTTTCATTGTGACCTGGAAGATATGAGCTTTCCTAATGGTACAGTTGAATTGACTTGTCAATAACGGTCTTGTTGCGACTAGTTGCTCTTGGAACTGGTCGATTCAGCCTCCTAACCTGATAAAGTTATGGCCAGTCAGCAAGGCAGGTAAGTTCGGCCCGTGAAGGCTATCCGTATAGAATGAGACGTCGTTAGGGCTTGAGATGCTGTACTCTCGTTACGCATCAATGGTAGTTCTGTAGTTCGGTCCCACTCGTGAAGTTCCATTCTCCACTGTCTCTAAACGCCCGGGTGATGAGAATTAGCAGACGAATTTACTGCTGCCTCTATGCAAGAGTGGCTAATATTTGTATCAAATACCCCGTGTCATGGGACTGATACAAAAGTATTATTACATGTGTCCATGCTTCCCCAAATCAGTAATCACTCACTGGCACCAAATCAGTTCTGCTTCACTTTGATTCTCCCAAGTTTCAATAAGATTGTCCTTATTTAAGGACATATTCTTACTCTAACATTCTTCCATTTTCAAACAGTAAGAATACTTGTCTTTTCAATCGGGAAGGAGTGGTTCGAAACGCTATACATGATGGCCCAATAGGCGTATTTAAAGGAATACGGAGTGCTGCAGTCATTTGATTTGACACTACTACATTATCACTGCTTCATCTATTATCTATCTATCGTGGAAAAGTCTTGAGGTCGCCACTCCTTTAATTCGAGCTATATGGGCTTTATCCCAGAACGACGTTTGGACCATGGTCTTTTTCAGCTTTCCACAGCCTACAACTTCAGCCCACACTGCGCATGGGCGGGGGTATATGACTCACTCCTGCGGAATGACGCGATTCGTGTCATAGCAGGCTTACCTTACTGGCGGGAGAGCGGAGCACTGATTACAGTATGGCATAGCATTGACGCCTATTAAGGAGTGTATAGGCAAAGATGGCAAGTCTTTTGGACAAGACATATAGCCACATTGTATATCACATAAAGTAAGTTTAAACATATTTCTACCTTTCACAGATGCTTTTCTGTCACCAAATAGATGTCGCATTAGTGATTGACTCACCGTGGCCGGCGGACTCCGGTTGATACAGGCGATTCTTCTCCTTCCTTGTCACGGGTGGACCGCGCCTGCCGGTAGTGGGGCCCGGTGTAGTGCAGATCAAAAGTGAAGACGTCTTACGGGAACAGATTAAAGGGGTTTAATTTGTTTTCTTCGTGACGCCACCTATGAGTAGTTCGGTAAGGGCTACCGACGCTGCGGAACCTCCGGGGTGATGGACAGCAGCAAGATGTTACGCTCCCCACAGGCTGAGCGGTGATCCCCGGGGCTGGAGCTGCTCAAGATGTTGTGCGGCAGCTGCGGTTACCTTTAGTTAATGACGGACAGTTCATAAGGAGACACGGACACAGATAGTCTCTGCAACGGTTCTTTACTGTAACCAGCAGGCAGTACATGGCTTACAGTGGTTGAGTAGAAGACCGGGTGGACTCAGCAGTGATAGTGCTCCTCAGAGATCCGCAGTGTACCTCCTTTCTACCTCCTTAGCTTCTCTTGCCAGCGTCGCCCAGGAATACCAGGTCGGGTACGGGGAGGCTGCTTCAATGCCCTATCCATGATGTACGTTCTGGATGCTTTGGGGAGCCTTGGGTCCCTCAGTGGGTACACCGCTGGTTAGACGACTGGAAACTGGCTGGTGGTGGGGTGCTCCTGTAAAGCTGATCCTCCACGGGGCTGGTTCGCGTGGCAGAGGTGAACTGCTGCCAGCTTCGGTACCAGTGAACCGGCTGTGAGTTGTGGGCACGGGAGTCTTTTAGGAACCCGTGTAGATATGCCCCAATCCCGGTAGTTAAGGCCTCAGGTGCTGACACCCGACCGGTGACGGCCCAGGGGCCCGCACGAGGTGCGGAGCCCCCGCTCCTCTCCAAGTTCTGTGTTCTAGGTTCTAGATTCCAGACTAGACTCGACTAGACTGTGTAGATTATTCTCTGTGTTCTCTTACACTACCCTAACACTCCACCCACCAGGACCTAGGATTGGTCCTCTGTTCTAGGTGTTGTATGCTGGGTTGGATCTCAGAGTTAACTATTGCACTGCTTTGTCAGAGAATATTGCGGCTGCAATACTCCCTTGTGACGCACCTCGTTGCGGGGCGCCACACTCCCCCTTGGTTAAATCAGCTTGTCCCCAAGCGTCAAACTACTCACATTACAGAGGTTTTTACATTTTTATACATATATGACACACTTTTATTAAAAGAGAAAAACAGGTAAAGGTATGCTTTGGTGATATAAGCAAAGAAACAGGTTAACACATTGCGCGGACTCGGCGGGCGGTCGGCTGTCCTTAGAATAAAAGTTCAGGCTGTAGCCGCCAAGTCGCGGTGTTAGGGTGCAAACAGGAAGAAGTCTCGTTTAATAGCAAAGTTCAAACAACAACAGTCACTTATGGAGGGCAGTGTTCCGGACCCGTATAGCGAACCACCCATCGCGGCATATATGGCGCTCATAGGTTACAATGTCCCCTCTATACAAGTCTCGGTTTGGATGGCCTCGCGGTAGTGCGATTCCACATCACGGCGCCCCACAAACACTTCAGTACTCGCACCCTCCTCCCATACGAATCCCCACCCGGTGGACAAGTTAAATGTGCTTACCCACCCGGTTTTACGGAATAGTTCAGGCAGTGGAGATTGGCGGCGGGCCTCGGCACGAGCCTGCATGTTGGCTTGCAGTCGAGTGTGCCACTCGTCTCTCCGGATACGACGTACCTCTTCGTCGGAGTGATGCGGCGTGTGGATAAAGTCACTACGGCGTGCTGGTTGTTGAACCGCTCGAGCTTGGTGGGCAGTCTGGGATGGAGCCCGGTTCAACGGAACCGGAGGAGATACTGTTGCGGTGGCACCCGACCAGTGTACCCGAGCTGATCGCCCGGCAAAAGGGTTCCTTGTGTCTCCCCAGACGAACCTGGTGTAGAGATCCTCAGGTGAACTGTAGATCTCCTCGTCATCCTCCTCGATGACTACATCAGGCTGCTCGGCTGGCGAAGATGATGGGATGGAATCCTCTGTATCGGTGGGTGGCTGTGCTGCAAGGTTCTCCTCGGGTCGTTGTGCAGGACTTCCAGGCTGCCTGCCTCTTCTTCTGTAGCAGTAGGAAGTGGTGTTTCAATCCCGGTTATCAGGTAGGCCTCGGCAATGGCAAGGGAAGCCTCCGGTACGGGATAAAACAGGCGACTGTCTCTGTAGTGGTGGAACATGTTGCGGGTTCCTCAGTGGGAACCTGGTAGAGATCGAGTTCTTCCATGGAGCGTGTTATGAGCTCCGGCTCAAGAACGGGGTCGGTTGCGATGTTGGTCGCTGGAACGGGTCGAGTTGCGGCCTCCACCGGAATGACACAGTCTATTGGCTCAGGTGACGGAGCAGGACAGGTGGTAGGCGAGGGTGAGGCGGTCGAGAAGCTGGTGACGTCGTCTGGGCTTGGAGAAGCTGTACCCGGTCGGCTCTGCTGCATCGCATGGTGTAGTCGTCTGCCTAGGGTCGCGCTCCAGCTGCGAATCGTCCATTCCACTGTCTCTAGTAACCGCACCCGGAGGTCTTGTAGAGCCTCTAGCCAGAAGTCGGGGCTGCCATCTATGGTAAGGGCAGGATCCGGACCCGGTTGGCTGACGGCTGCTCTGGCCTCCGCCTCGACCTCCCGCATCAGGTCTTGGAGTCTCATGCTGGCCATTCTTCTCGGAGGGAAACCACACCCGTTCAACCAGTAAGACGTTCTGGTAGAGCTGGTGAAGAAGTCCTCTCTTTCTGTCGGTGTGTCTATGACACTCCCATTTCCGCTGGGCTTTTGTAGTCCAATCGTGGGAAAAGTCTTTGGGGTCCGCCCCCCTGGTTGATTCGAGCAATCAGGGCGGACAAAGAGTTTGGCGCCTTTTGTCTTTAGCCCTCCCACAGTGAGGGGGGGGTTGACTCACTCCTGGGCTTCACGTGGCGGCTTCTTGTGGCGGGAACGCCATCTTGGGCGCCATCTTGACCCAATGGTGTAAAGGCGGGAAAGTTCTTTTTAGGACGAACAAAGTCCAATTGTAGACAATAAAGTCCAGTTTAAGCACATTATACCCGTTGGGTAACGGCCTGCTCGTATCCTGTTCGTGACGCCATTTTCTGACTCACCGTGGCCGCGGACTCCGGTTGATACAGGCGATTCTTCTCCTTCCTTGTCACGGGTGGACCGCGCCTGCCGGTAGTGGGGCCCGGTGTAGTGCAGATCAAAAGTGAAGACGTCTTACGGGAACAGATTAAAGGGGTTTAATTTGTTTTCTTCGTGACGCCACCTATGAGTAGTTCGGTAAGGGCTACCGACGCTGCGGAACCTCCGGGGTGATGGACAGCAGCAAGATGTTACGCTCCCCACAGGCTGAGCGGTGATCCCCGGGGCTGGAGCTGCTCAAGATGTTGTGCGGCAGCTGCGGTTACCTTTAGTTAATGACGGACAGTTCATAAGGAGACACGGACACAGATAGTCTCTGCAACGGTTCTTTACTGTAACCAGCAGGCAGTACATAGCTTACAGTGGTTGAGTAGAAGACCGGGTGGACTCAGCAGTGATAGTGCTCCTCAGAGATCCGCAGTGTACCTCCTTTCTACCTCCTTAGCTTCTCTTGCCAGCGTCGCCCAGGAATACCAGGTCGGGTACGGGGAGGCTGCTTCAATGCCCTATCCATGATGTACGTTCTGGATGCTTTGGGGAGCCTTGGGTCCCTCAGTGGGTACACCGCTGGTTAGACGACTGGAAACTGGCTGGTGGTGGGGTGCTCCTGTAAAGCTGATCCTCCACGGGGCTGGTTCGCGTGGCAGAGGTGAACTGCTGCCAGCTTCGGTACCAGTGAACCGGCTGTGAGTTGTGGGCACGGGAGTCTTTTAGGAACCCGTGTAGATATGCCCAATCCCGGTAGTTAAGGCCTCAGGTGCTGACACCCGACCGGTGACGGCCCAGGGGCCCGCACGAGGTGCGGAGCCCCCGCTCCTCTCCAAGTTCTGTGTTCTAGGTTCTAGATTCCAGACTAGACTCGACTAGACTGTGTAGATTATTCTCTGTGTTCTCTTACACTACCCTAACACTCCACCCACCAGGACCTAGGATTGGTCCTCTGTTCTAGGTGTTGTATGCTGGGTTGGATCTCAGAGTTAACTATTGCACTGCTTTGTCAGAGAATATTGCGGCTGCAATACTCCCTTGTGACGCACTCGTTGCGGGGCGCCACAGATACTATGCTGAGGGACATGTTTGGATAGCTTAGGAGGCGAATTGGGGGTGACAGGATCCCTTTAAGATTAGTAACCTCATTGATATCATGTCAAGGCTGTAAGTGTGGGGATTTCTGCATGTGGCGTTCATACTCAATATTAAATAAATTGAGATGTTGTATACATTTTGTTTCAATTCTTCTATCTTTCTCAAGTTCTAACATGTCTATCAACAATTGATCCTGGGATTTCTATAATTCCACAACTTTTCCTTCTCTGTATTGCAATTTCAATGTAAAGGAGTGTACACTAGATAGATAAGAAAGATAGATAGATAGATAGATAGATAGATAGATAGATAGATAGATAGATATGTGGCGCCCCTGCGGATCCAGTCACCACAGAGGTACTGCACCCCTGTTAGGGTGTAGTATCCCACTCACTGGTAAGGGGGGTACAAACAGGTACCGGGACACCCAGACCACACTAGGAACGATTGTAGTGGGGTTGGGTTGTGAAGGAAGTAGTTGGAAGGAGCACTTTGGGAGGAGTAAGGCCAGGGAGAACACACATAGATGACGTGGGACACATGACAGAGGGTATAAAAAGAGTGGGAAACATCTAGAACGCAGGAGACGACAGTGAGAAAGAAGACAGTTGAACAGAGGTGGAGAGTGACCAGCAGTGGAGAGGCAGTAGAACAGCTGAGGAAAGGCCATTGAACACCAAGGTCGAGTTGGAAGGAAGCTAGAGAACATACGCCTGAGAAGTGTCTAGAGGACTGGAGCAAGTTGGAGCTCGTCCTAAGGCCGAACCCTAGAGCAGAACACACAAGTGGTTCCAGGAGGAAGAGGGGGTCCCAGAGGCACAGGAAGTGAGCAATCCACTTGTGGGTCTTGTATCTATTGTAAGGCGCAGACAAGTGGAGGGACTAGGCAGCAAGGGACACCGGGAACCCAGAAGACTAGTGGAGAAGTCCAGTCTCAGCTAGCAACCAAGGAGGCTGTGTGGCACTTTCATGGTGACACGGCCGACAACCGCGCACATCTGCTGAAAAGGTGACAACCATAGGGCTAAGGGGAGACACTGCAGGGGAACCCCTAGGAAAAGCCCACAGTCACTGGCTCAGAGCTCTGAGTGGCGAGGCGCAAGGCAGGACGGGCATGGCAAGTGCTGTGTGAGACGACCTGGAAAGGACAGAGAAGGGGGTGCCAGTTACATACCATCCTACTACCAGTGAGTAGCTGGATCCCTACCTCCCAAAACCCAGTGTTCAGCGGGCTGCTGCACAAAGACTGTGAGTAAAAGAACTAAAGACTGCAGCCCACTGTGTCTGTGAACTTTCTTAGTGCGTCTAAGTCACCATAAACACAACTACCAACTCACTTAGGTAGATAGAATATTTCCCCATTTGGCAATACTTGTGTTTATTTCAGATTTTAGCTCTGTTGGGAGGTGAGGACTTGACTGGACATGACAATAGTATTTTTCTTTGTTAACTATCAGTTTTCTTTATTTATGCTAATAACATTACAAGATATGATTGAGTGTAAAAAACCCAAACCTTCCAATGTACCACCTAAGGGTAATGTCACGTAGTGACAGCGCCCCAGAAGCCTTTAAATAATAGACTGTGCAGCATCCCTGTATATGCTTTACCCAGCAAGCTGTAAAAAGTGTTTCTTGTTGTCCAAATCCTTCATTATTCTATATAATATCCCTTTTTGAATTATATAGGAAATATGTCTGATAGTTATAGTTAGGCAGCACAAGTACCAATGAGTGTTTCATATTTTATTCTCAATGTGGATGAAAGTTCCTATAGTGTCTTGAAGGTGAACCCTACATAAATGTTAAGAGTTTATTCTGCTCTGAGCAGGGGTTCTTCACACTCCATGTGTTGAGCACAATCCACTTGTTCAGTAAGGTTCCTATGATTAATGTAACTAACCTGATTGAAATAATATAGATTTGCGAGATTGGCTAAGACACATGTGGGCATCAGTACAAATTACGGAGATAGCAGTGAGTGACTAGGCCTTTTCAAGGACATGCTTTTCAAGCCTGCCAAGTAGATTGCATCTGCCGTAGTCATTAAGAGAAGAATACAATCAGCTCTGCAGTGCCATCCGCCTTTATTTTGGAATGAAAATGTTTCAGCAGAATTCAGAATAAATCAAAATACAACGATGTGGGGAATGCTACCTTCTATTAACCCCATGTTACATAGTAGAAAAGTCATATGCAGGGTGTTGGTTACGGTACTTAATTTAAGCTAGCCAACTGATGCAATTAATAGCATAGTCCAATGAAGATACGTGTTTTACTTTTATGACTTTTGTCTTCTAAAATCAGATGATTTTTTGTTAAGAATGTTCGAGTAGAAATAAGGCTGTGTTCATATTACATTTTTGGCCCTTCTTTAACATAGATGATGGGAAACGCGTACAACGTATTACATAGGTGAAATAGAGACTGTGATGGATATCAGATGGTGGTATTCGTTTAAAGGATATGTCATGTATGAAGGCCTGAGCTGTCAGGTAGGACTGCTGAGCACGCACACTGAGCGTTATGAAGACGCTCAGTGCACACCCGGAAGACTTCACAAGGCGCAAACGCGGAAATTACCCCGGAACGGCAACATACACACTGGGGGGGGGGATTTGAATCACAGAGCCAGGGGCGCCAAGGAAATCGATGATGATGCCCAGCGGGGCATGATTAGAGCAGGGAGGCGGGAGACGGAGCCCTGAAGACCGCCCATGTCAGTCTATGGACGTAGACTGGATGCCTCATTACCATGGAAATATGTAAAGGCCGCTTCACATGCTAGGATATAGGTGAATGAGATCGTACCTATGTCACGTGACTGCGATCCTTCCGACATCGTTGGTGCGTTGTCACACACAAGGACATCGGTAACGATCCTAAATTTGGCAACACGCCAGCGGTGCGGAGAAGAATGTATGAACGATGTTAAATAGCGGCAAGAATAGGAGAATTATGAACGAAATCATTCAAAAAGGTGTCACACTGAACGATGTTGCTGCTTCACAGATCCTTAATTGGACGACGAATGATGGATTTGAGGTCAGGATCTAATTTTTTGGATGAACTTTCCAACGATTTTTCCATCCTACATCATTCGTTTACACGCAGGGACGCACAAACGATATCGTTAGAAAGTTCACAAATCCGTGACGTTTCAACAATATCGTTAACGAGATCCTAGCGTGTGAAGCAGCCTTAAGTTACTAAGTCATTTTTTTACAAAGATTATAGTGTAGTTTTAGCTCAGAGAGGGTGTTTAAAGATGTGCTAGCAAGGTGCAGGGACAGGTAGTGGTAGGTCAGGGGGCTAAATTGAGCTGACAGATTCCCTTTAAGATATCATGTGCTAAAAATCTACTGTGGCATAACAGTGGGGGGACAGCAGCGGATCCTTGCGTTAACCATAGGAAAAATATTAAAGTTACAGAGATCTCCTGACATTAAAACTATGCAACTGAAGTCATGATACCCAATTGCAAACAAGTCAACAAATACAGATTTAAAGAATCCCTTACACTAAGGTCTCACGTATTTTCAGGCTTGAGTGCTATCTGTCCATAAATCAGATCACTCTGGGACCAATGATATTCAATGAGGTAGTGCCTATGAATTAATTTTTTTACACTCTGATTCAGCGTGTGAAAAAAAATCACAACTTCAGTGATATGCTTCTAAGAATCTTATGGAACTCGCCCATTCAAGTGTATGTGTGGCGCCCCACTGGGTAGGCCACCACCAGAGGTACTGTACTCCTCCATTAGACGATTAGACGGAGAGTTGTGCCTCTGGTCTCCAGGTACTGGGACGGTGCAGTTGAGTTTCACAAGCACACATACAACACTTAGGACCCCAGGATGGTGGGTGGACTCAGAGGGTGGACCCAAGCATAGCCGGGAGGGAAAAGTGAGGTGCAGGAAAAGAACAGGAGTAGAGAGTAGTAAAGGAGAAAGAGAAACCATCAGAGAGGAGTGCAGTGGAATGGAAGTCGGAAGTGTAGGGTCGGTCTGGTGCCGACTCCCGCGGGCTGGAGCATGAGCACGCTCACCCCGGAGGGAAAGGACTCACCATAGCCGGGACTCCGAGGAACAGGCGTTTCGTCTTTCTCCTTGTCACGGGAACCGCGCCTGCCGGTAGTGGCGCCCCGTGGTCCAGATTCAAAAGAGTTGGCTGAACAGTTAAAGGGATTGTTTCGTGACGCCACCTGTGAGAGTTCCGGTGATGTCCACCGTCGCTGCTTGGGCTTCCGGGGGATGGAATGCAGCAAGATGGGAGCTCCCCACAGGATGAGCGGGAGTCCCCGGAGCCAGGAGCTGCGCAAGATGTTGTGAGGCAGCTGCAGTTACTTTCAGTATGCGGAGATAGACAGTTCATAAGAAGGCATGGACACTGTTAGTCTCTGTAACGGGTAATTTACTGTAACCAGCAAGCAGTACATGGCATACAGTTAACGGGTAACGGACCGGGTGGACTCAGCAATGACCAGTGTTTCTCAGAGCTCCGCGGTGTTCCTCCATTCTAAGCTAGTTGTGTTGCCGTGGTTGCCTTGAGGTGCCAGATCGGGTACAAGGAGGCTGCTTCAATTGCCCTACCGGGGAATTCTGGATGGATTTGTGGAGAGCCTTGGGTCCTTTGGTGGGTACTCCGCTGGCTAGACAACTCTGTGTGTGCGGCGGTGGTGGGGTGCTCCTGTAAAGCTGTCCCTCCACTCCTGGTTTGCATGGCAGTGATAAATGACTCCCAGCTTCGGAACCAGTAATCCGATTGTAGATGGGCACGGGGATGTTTTGACCCGTATGCATTAGCCCAAAGTCCGGTTGTTGAGGCACCAGAGTAATGGCGCCCAACCGGGGGTGATGGCCAGGGGGCTGCACGGGACTGTGCAGGCCCCCTCTCCTAGGTTGCAGAGCTTGTTCTTCTTGCTCCCTTCTCCTACGTTGTTCTTCTCTCAACTACACACTACCACTACACTCCACCCACCAGGACCTTATTGGCCCTCTATGCTGATGTGCATGTAGGGTATGGATCTCTGAGTTAACTGTGTCATTGCTTAGTCAGAGAATATTGCTGCTGCTAGCTTGGCTGCAATACCCTCCTGTGACGCACTCGTTGCGGGGCGCCACAGAAAGACCGAGAGTTGTAGAGGAAGAAGGGAGCACTTGGGGTACGGAACAAGTCGTAGATCCCCGTACATCTGTATCTGGCGAGACAGACGGGCTGGTGGACGACACAGGGACCCTGCCCTGAACATGGCGCGGATGCTTCAAGTCCGAACCGTTGAACCGGAGGCCCCAGGCTTCTAATGGCAGCTGTGGCCGAACACCCGACTCAACTCGGAGAAGGCAGCCGAACCAAGGAGCAGTGCCCGGAAGGGGTACAACAGAGTACCCATGGCTGTCGGTACCTGAGCTCTGTGCTGCGGAGGCGCTAAGTAAGGAGCGGCGAGATGAGCTTTTAGTGCGAGGGAACCACCAGAGACAGAAACACCTAGTGAGAAAGGAAGGGACACCAACTGAGACTTGACTGCACTGACCTGGTTCTGGAGACAACGCTGAACCGGAGCTTGGCAAGGGAAGTACCCGGCGGCCATGCTGAAACAACTGAGTAAAAGTAACAGAACTCCAGCTGTGGTGTGTGAGACTTTTCTTAGCAGCGATCACTGGCTGTAGAAGCCGCATGAGTCAGGGGGTGCTGATGACCTAATGAACATCTGCCAAGGTACGAACTGACTCCTCTATCCTACTGCCCTGGGGACCGCGCACCACCACCATCCACGCTGCCGGTCACCGTCCCCAGAGGTTCTGAAGCAGCGGCGGCCGCCCTGGCCGCGTACCGCAGGTGACGTCACGAATACACCTTTCCCTAGTCATTCCCTGTCATCTACCCCCGTTTATTAAAATGACACTGGTCTCGGCCCCCGTCTGTCCCCGTGAAAAGAACTGAGAAGTGAAAAACAACGAGCTGCCCGGTTCTCGAGTACCCCTGGCCCTGGAATAAGCGTGTCACATGTGTTCATTATAAAAAAATTATATACTAAGTGTCTCATTTTTTTTTACATATCTCCTTCGCTATAATGCTAATCTATATTATTTTATATGCATAATTGCATAACTTAGTATTCAGAGAGCGGCAGTCTTTTTTTGTTACAATACAGGGAGTAAATTTGCTGCAACACTGAACACAATGTGTTATGTTTGTTACAATGTGTTATGTTCAGATGTGCACCTGTACTCATTGCACATTAGGGAGTGCCGCAGTTTTTCTCTTCGTTAAATAAATTAGGCAGCATTCCGATGAGATTTCAGGACCGACATAAAGGAGAAAGTGTGAAAACTTTTTTTAATATTCTGCACCTCCAAGAAAAAAGGACCCCACTCTGATCAGAGTTGATCAGTCTGATTAGCATAATTAAACCTATTTTCCTGGATGGAGAAAATATGGTTGGGTGAACCTACCCTAACTCTATAGACATCATGTAAGGCAAGAAATATATAGAAGGCAATACGGCACTCCTGAGTGATGAGGATGATGATGGGTAGTGTATTCCAAGAGACTTTATTTACTACATACAATGCGTTTTGACCAGTGGCGTAACTTGAAGCTCATGGGCCTCGATACAAAAGCTCCAATGGGGCCCTCAATTATTGCAAATGTTTAATAGCGTAAGTCTTTTTCTATAGACCAAAGGGACTTTTGGGGCTCCAGGGCCCAGATGCGATTGCAACCACTACACCTATTGTAGTTACACCCCTGGTTTTGACTCAGCGGGCCTTCATGTATTACACTGTACCTGAGGAAGGCTCACAGAGTTGAAACGTGTTGTATGTACTAAATAAAGTCTCTTGGAATACACTACCCATCATCATCCTCATCACTCAGGAGCGCCATTTTGCCCGGTATATATTTCTTGCCTTACAAATTGCCTTTGAAAGCCCCACACCGGAGCCTTCACAAGTATGCAGGAACGTGCTGCAGACCAGGGGAGCACAAAAGTGATCTACAAAGTGGATCTACTGTATGAGCAACACGCTTAATAGGTGAGTGCAATAATACATCCTGTGCACTTCCCTCTATTTTCCTTTCTACACTTAGATGCTGCGCTCTCCGCTTTCTCCCTGTGCTTTCTTCTTATACATCTATAGACATCACGCTTCTTTGAGATAGAAATGGAAGTTGATGCTCCTTAATAATAATAAAAGGTCCAATAGGTTTACCTATAGTAACATGAAAATCTCAATCCTATTACAAAATGTTTGTCTACGTTGGTAAATAATTTTTGTATTTTTTTGTTGAACATTGCCTAATCTAAACGAATATTTAAATATCCTGTGTGGATTATCATGAAAGTAGCAAAAAAAGCACAAATACAATGCACATAGTGGAAAATATAATTACCCCAAAAAATGAATATTGAAAAACAGAGTATTTAGTCTTCCTTAAGAACATGTGGCACGCAGGAAGGAGAGGTGGCTAAGAAGAGCGGAGGAGCATAGGTATAGTAGTCAATCATGATTAAGAGCAGAGGGATTATCAAGGGAAGTATTTGAAGACCAGGTTATAGATGCACAAAGGCCAACATGATAAAATGATGCATGAGCGACAGCGAAGATTTGGACTTTGATTTGGGAGGAAATGAGAAGCAGAAAGGATTTGTATAGTGAAGTACCAGATGAAATGTGCTTTGATAAGTGAAGAAGTTTGGCATCCCTGTTTGGTAAAGAATGAAGTGGGTAATAGCTGTCAAGGAAATACCACCAGGGGTTTGTAAATTCCATCAAATCCACCATGGGAGATGTTCTCTAAATTGTAAGCAGAGGAGGCTTTTATATTGGCAAGCCATGGATCCTATTTTTTTGGACTCTCTCACATAATTTCCAAATTCTTCTATAAATAATAATTTACACAATACCACCCAATACATTTCCTTTAATTGTTAAGCAACTTTGAGAATGTTTTATTTTCTCTGCTAAGCTTTCACTGATTTTGCCTAAAAGTATGTTTTATGTTTTCTTCTCGATTCATGTCAATTGACATCTCTTGCTTTACGAGCGGTATATTGCAGACGGCTGGATAGTAAATGGTAGAACTGTCTGCTGCAGGATGATATTGTCACGTGTGTAGCGGATGAGAGAAAAGAACCAGGTCTGGTCTTTGTCTTGGGATTCCGGACTAGCCCTATTCCCGAACGTACCACAGATGGTGAGGAGGTTCAGGCAACCACCCTTTCCTTCTACTCCTCACACCAGCTCCGTACTACTCCCTTACCTCCCACCACGGACAAGGGAAAACAACAACTTCCAGGATTTAAGCGCAAAGCCCTAAAGCTTAGCAGTACACTCTAACTTCAGCTTGCTTTGTCAGAGGAGAGAAACTTTATCAGTGATGCGCTCTGGAGAAAGGGGAGGCTATTCAAAGGGCAGAAGCGTGATCACCTGATCAACTTATACCTCCACCTGCAGAGCGCGCACCACACATTCAGCAACTCCAACTTCAATATCAACCCAGACTGAGTCAAAGGAATGAAAAACTCTGGTTTAAACAACAGCAGAACAATTCACGTGGACTGAGGAGCAGTCAACACATGACGGATATTGTAAAAATGTCCTGAGTCCTTTCTGATGTTTTACAACAATTTGTATAACAAAAAAAAAGACAACAACTTAAATGAAACTTTCAGAATCCTCCTAGACCAATGTTCACTTCAAGCTTTGGCAACTCTTGAGCTTAGTGGTTAGGAAACTTGAGCAATGTATCCATGGAGGGCAATCTGCAAAGGTGAGGGACTGTCCAGCATTTAAGACGTTCCAGTTGTAGAAAAGCCAAGAAGGCTAGGGTTAAATCCTAGCACTACAGGTCCTGATTAGGTGCACCTATGGTAGATGGCTATTATTAGAACCAGTAAGTATCACTGCTGCTATACCTGAAAATAAGCATTGTCTGTATTTCTCGTGGGTGAGACTGTGCTCCTTTATAGTGCCTGTCCTGAGAAAGGACTGTTCTTTTTTTGTTATTGAATGTTTTGGATGAAGAAAAGTTGTTTAAGTCATGTTGAAAGTTTATGCAAGAAAATAAACTTTGAACTGTTTTTATACAGAAACTCGTACCTGTGTGGACCTCAACAGATACCAAAGAACTTGAATCCCCGCAATTGGTGTTTGAAAGTGGGCCAAAAGTCCCAAGGAGCACAGGTGATTATAGTCTAAAGACTGAAAGGCAGTTACATTGCAAACAGTGTGAAAACATGGAGGGGAATGTTAAACAATTGGTTCAGGTTTAGCAGCGTTTACAGCAGCAGCAAATGGATCTCCTGACAGAAGCTGTCCCTGGCCAGGGAGACGGCACTTTCCGCCACCGAAAGGAACAGTATCCATGTAAGGTAAACAGTATGGGAAGTCTCGTAGAAAATTACTCTGGAGGATGACGTTCGAGGCTTTCCTGATGTCTTTTAGGGGGTAGATTTGAAAAGGAAAGCACGGCACTACTGTCAGTATATAGTGGGTGCTCAGGTAGGTTTCCAAACCATCGTACTCGTACTAATTCAGAAGATGAACAATGCACACCAATTGTGGTGAATAATTGTTATTTTTATTCAGAAATTGTGGTTTCCAGTTGGTAAAATGTTTCAGTCATGTCCAGTCTTCATCAGTTACGTGAACTGGGGCCACACTATCTGTACGTGCGGCTCTGTGACCAGCGATGTTCATAACAGCGGTGGACACTGTCACAGAGCCACACATCCAGGCAGTCTGGATCATCTTCCGGAACTAATGATGGTTGGACACGACCGAAACAGCTTTACCAACTGTAAACCACCATTTTTTAATAAAAATAACAATTCTTCCCCACATTTGGAGTGCCTTGTTCATCTTCTGTCTTTGAAGGGAGAAACTGGCCCTAGAAAAATGGGCAGAGGTACTATCCCATTACCTTACTGGGGAGCCTCACAAAGCATATTATGACCATGCACTGCAGGATGTCAAGGAGTACAGCAAGCTGAACGCGCAGATAATTGTCCACAATTGGCCAGGATTCTGGAATAGTGATCTGTTTTGTCGAGGAACCAAAGTGAGGGGGCTAGGTAAAAGAGTGCCTCCTCAAGGCCCAAGGGGAAAGATTCAGGGGTATAATTTGTTGGCTTGAGTGAAACAAATTAGACCTGAAGATTGGGCAGGCACATGTGCTAGGGCCCACAGTGGAGGGATAGTTCCTTATTAAGTGAGAGGGTTCCTATGAGGTGGTGAAACGGTGGAAGAGTTCAACTTTAAGGGCTCGGACACACTCATCAGAGTTTCACTGTGGAGACTCTGAAAGGGCTGGAGCAGTGACCCTGAACGACTAGGGACTCTATGCCCAGCAACTGGATAGTGGGAGGAGCCAGGTGGTGGGTAGAAAGTTAGCGAAGGATGTGGTTAGGGGAGGTTATAAAAGGACACAACACCAAGTCCAGGCGAGCAGTGAAGTAGAGACCAGACCAGTCAGCCAAGGGAAGTTCAGTCAGTAGAAGGAGAGGTGAGAATAACACCAGACAAGACTGTGAGGACCCGGCGGCCTGTGCCACTATGAGGCTAGCCTGGGTACAAGGCTGTAGACCATGGGAAGAGAAAGAAGGAGTCCAGGTGTGCATGAATTAGCGAGGACACTGTGGGGACTGGGTCGGAACCAGAGTTTCGGTTCTGCTGAAGTGGCCAGGACCCTGTATGCTCCAAACATGAACCCCGGTGGGGTGCGAGGTCTTTATATTCCGAGACCCAACCTCCAGCGCAGTGAAGAGAAGGCCGTCGTACTAGGGCTACGGGACCCGGAAAGTCACCCACATAAAGCCTGTGACCGCTGGATCGTAGCTAGCGTACGAAATATACCGAAAATACCTGAAAGAGACATGAAAGGGGGTGATGCAGACAAACCATCGCTGCTGCTTAGACCACACCGGAGCCGCTATTGAACGGTTGTAAACTTTACCATCTGTCGAGAAAAGAGAGTAAACCCGGTTAAAGCTCTATGCTGTCTGAAACTGTATTTCTTTCGCCTGAGTGGAGGTGGACCGATTTGGGAATTCGGCAGCTGGAGACTGTCTGTGACTGTGAACATTGCACCCCTGCACTACACTAGACTTTACGGTTGCCCTGGGGACCAGCTCTACCCGTGGAGGGCTCAACATCCTCTCTGTTACTCCCATCATCCCCGGAGGTCTCGACTGCAGTGACAGCTACCCATGGCCGCACACCACGGGTGGCGTCACGTTAATTTCCAAACCTTATTTTACCCCCAGCCCTTTTATTGACGGCCCAGGGCCACGGAGCCGGGTCTCGACCCTTGTGACACTCCCAAAGCAGAACTGCAGCCCGGTTCCGAGTACCCCACAGCTCTAGTGGGCGAGTCATCTACCTCCTGTATGAGGTACTACATGGCACTACCCCCTGATTCAGGTACTACATGGCACTGTCTGCCTCCTGTATTAGGCACAACATGGCACTATCCCCTGTAACATAGTAACATAGTAACATAGTTTTTAAGGTTGAAGGAAGACTTTAAGTCCATCTAGTTCAACCCATAGCCTAACATGTTGATCCAGAGGAAGGCAAAAAAAACCCATGTGGCTACACTAAGCTCCACATTGGGGGAAAAAATTCCTTCCTGACTCCAGATATGGCAATCAGACTAATTCCCTGGATCAACGCCCTATCAAAGAATCTAGTATATATAACTGGTAATATTATAATTTTCAAGAAAGGCATCCAGGCCCTTCTTAAATGTTAGTAGTGAGTCACTCATTACAACAGCATGTGGCAGAGAGTTCCATAGTCTCACTGCTCTTACAGTAAAGAATCCACGTCTGTGATTATGATTAAACCTTCTTTCCTCCAGACGTAGAGGATGCCCCCTTGTCCCAGTCTCAGGCCTAAGAGTAAAGAGATCATTAGAAAGGTCTCTGTACTGCCCCCTCATATATTTATACATTATTATAAGATCACCCTAAGCCTTCGTTTTTCCAAGCTAAATAACCCCAAGTTTAATAACCTGTCTTGGTATTGCAGACCCCTTAGTCCTCTAATGACTTTTGTCGCTCTTCTCTGGACCCGCTCTAATTCAGCTATTGCAAAATATAAGAGGGGGGGACAAGAGGCGCAATAGTGCCCTATCACTAGTGACACTAGTGTACAAATGGTGATGCTGTGTGGCCGCTCACCTGGTCCAGTTGTGGTCCCCACAACTGGTTTGATTGCGTTTTAGGAATCAGTGTTCCAAGCTGCTGCAGGACCTCCACCTACCACTGGACCGTGGTATTTTCCAAGGAAGAATGATGGGAGTGATGGTGTGTCACGGTCCGCGCTGCTTCTGGATTCAATAAACTCACCAAAGAGCCCAGCAATCTTTCATCCTCTTTATTCCTTATTCCTACGCGTTTCAGCGCCACACCCGGCGCCTTCCCTGTCCCTGAGGAAGGCGCCGGGTGTGGCGCTGAAACGCGTAGGAATAAGGAATAAAGAGGATGAAAGATTGCTGGGCTCTTTGGTGAGTTTATTGAATCCAGAAGCAGCGCGGACCGTGACACACCATCACTCCCATCATTCTTCCTAATTCAGCTATGTCTTTCTTATACACCGGAGACCAGAATTGTACACAGTATTCTAAGTGTGGTCGCACTAGTGACTTGTATAGAGGTAAAATTATGTTCTCCTCATGAGCATCTATACCTCTTTTAATGCATCCCATTATTTTATTTGCCTTTGCAGCAGCTGCCTGACACTGGCCACTAAATGTGAGTTTGTCATCTACCCATACACCCAGGTCTTTTTCAGTGACAGTTTTGCCCAGTGTTTTACAATTAAGCACATAATTATACCTTTTGTTTCCTCTGCCCAAGTGCATGACTTTACATTTATCCCCATTAAAGCGCATTTGCCATTTAGCAGCCCAAGCTTCTAGTTTACATAAATCCTCCTGTAATATAAAATTGTCCTCGTCTGTATTGATTACCCTGCAGAGTTTAGTGTCATCTGCAAATATTGAGATTCTACTCTGTATGCCCCCTACAAGGTCATTAATAAATATATTAAATAGAAGCGGGCCCAACACTGACCCCTGTGGTACCCCACTGTTACATGTGACCCATTCTGAGTGTGTTCCATTAATAACCACCCTTTGTTTCCTATCACTAAGCCAGTTCTTAACCCACTTACACATATTTTCCCCTATCCCCATTGCCCTCATTTTATGTATCAACCTTTTGTGTGGCACCGTATCAAAAGCTTTTGAAAAGTCCATATACACCACATCCACTGCATTTCCTTGGTCCAGTCCAGAACTTACTTCTTCATAGAAGCTTATCAGATTAGTTTGACAGGAACGGTCCCTCGTAAAACCATGTTGATAATGGGTCATGAGGTTATTTTTGTTCAGATACTCCAGTATAGCATGCTTTATGGCATTACCTCTTGTATCAGGTACTATATGGCATCAGGGGCGTAACTACCGGCATAGCAGACGTAGCGGTCGCTTTGGGGCCCGGCCCTTGTGGGGGGCCCGGACCCAGCGCCGCTACGCTGCTATCCGGTCAGCTACAGGCCCCCCCCCAGTAGGTATATACAGGCCCCCCACTCCTCTGCTGCACACGTCACCTGTAAAGGAATACATCATACTTACTTATCTCTGCCGGCTGCCGCCGCTCTGCACCGCGCTCCGTCTTCATCCGGATTCTTCCTGGTTGTGACGTCATTGCCTCCACCCGCCGGTCACAACCAGGAAGAAGCCAGATGAAGACGGAGCGCGGTGCAGAGCGGCGACAGCGGCAGCCAGCAGACATAAGTAAGTATGATGTATTCCTTTACAGGTGACGTGTGCAGCAGAGGAGGAGTAGGGGGCCTGTATATACACACTGGGGGCCTATATATTCCCACTGGGGGCCTGTATATTCCCACTGGGGGCCTGTATATTCCCACTGGGGGCTGTATATACCCACTGGGGGCCTGTATATACCCACTGGGGCCTGTATATACCCACTGGGGGCCTGTATATACCCACTGGGGGCCTGTATATACCCACTGGGGCCTGTATATACCCACTGGGGGCCTGTATATTCCCACTGGGGGCCTGTATATTCCCACTGGGGGCTGTATATACCCACTGGGGGCCTGTATATACCCACTGGGGCCTGTATATACCCACTGGGGGCCTGTATATACCCACTGGGGGCCTGTATATACTCACTGGGGCCCTGTATATACTCACTGGGGCCCTGTATATACCCACTGGGGCCCTGACTGTATATACCCACTGGGGGCCTGTATATACCCACTGGGGGCCTGTATATACCCACTGGGGGCCTGTATATACTCACTGGGGCCCTGTATATACCCACGGGGGTCCTGACTGTATATACCCACTGGGGGCCTGTATATACCCACTGGGGGCCTGTATATACCCACTGGGGCCCTGAATAACCCACTGGGGCCCTGTATATACCCACTGGGGCCCTGACTGTATATACCCACTGGGGCCCTGACTGTATATACCCACTGGGGCCTGTATATACCCACTGGGGCCTGTATATACCCACTGGGGGCCTGTATATACCCACTGGGGCCCTGTATATACCCAATGGGGAGGCTGCTGTATACCACTGGGGCTGCTGTATATACTGCTGGGGCCTGTATATACCACTGGGGAGGCTGCTGTATACCACTGGGGCTGCTGTATATACTGCTGGGTCCTGTATATACTACTGGGGAGGCTGCTGTATACCACTGGGGCTACTGTATATACTGCTGGGGCCTGTATATACCACTGGGGAGGTTGCTGTATACCACTGGGGCTGCTGTATATACTGCTGGGGCCTGTATATACCACTGGGGAGGTTGCTGTATACCACTGGGGCTGCTGTATATACCACTGGGGAGGTTGCTGTATACCACTGGGGCTGCTGTATATACCACTGGGGAGGCTGCTGTATACCACTGGGGAGGCTGCTGTATACCACTAGGGCTACTGTATATACTGCTGGGGCCTGTATATACCACTGGGGAGGCTGCTGTATACTACCACTGGGGAGGCCTGTATACCACACTGCTGGGGGCTGTATACCTATGCTGGGGTCCACCCTCGGCTTATACACGAGTCAATAGGTTTTCCCAGGTTTTGGGGGCAAAAGTAGGGGGTCGGCTTATACACGAGTATATACGGTAAACTGGGTGGCGTCAGACTGTTAACACTGATTCGGTAAGGGGGTGTGTCTTGAAGGGGGCGTGTCATTGAGGGCGTGTCTTGGAGGGGGCCCCGTTCAAAAGTTTGCTATGGGGCCCTGCCAGTTCTAGTTACGCCCCTGTATGGCATTACTCCCTGTATGAGGTACTACATGGCACTATCCCCTGTATCAGATACTTTATGGCATTACCTCTTGTATACTATATGGCACTACTCCCTATATCAGGTACTACATGGCACTAGCCCCTGTATCAGATACTTTATGGCATTACCTCTTGTGTCAGGTACTATATGTGACTACTCCCTGTATGAGGTAGTACATGGCACTATCCCCTGTATCAGATACTTTATGCATACCTCCCAACTTTTGAAGAACAGAAAGAGGGACGGTCGATGCGGCGCACGTAGTGCGCCGCGCACATTTTTAGCCCCACCCCTTGCCCCGCCCCTGACCACACCCATTTACAAGTGACGGACATTCAGATGCCCTTATTACTATTAATCTTCTGATTATTGCATTTTTGCTGCATTTTTTTGCCTTTTCCAATTCATTTGATGCATTTTAGTGCCATTTAGTACTGACAGCACAGACTATGGGCTGCCCCATCATACAACACAGCAGGACGGCTGAGACTAGTGCCTGCCCTGCAGCATTGTGCAGTTTATAGCCAGGGATGTGCAGTCAGTAATCAAACCTCTGACTCCGAATCCTCAGTTTCCCTGAATCCAACCCCACCAAAATGGAAACCGTCTCAGACTCCATCTCCACAGTCATGGTGTGCAGCCGGTAAGCCAAACCTCCGACTCCACCAAAATGGACACCGACTCTGAGTCCACAGTACTGTGTATAGCGCCCCCTGATGGCAGGCTGCCGTCCACAACAGGATACAATACTAGCTCTGGGGATGCAGTAGGGAGATGGGAAAAAGTTCCACAAGGTGAACTATCACTGCAGCCTCCACCAGTCGGGCCTTTATGGCAGAGTGGCCCAACAGAAACCTCTCAAATGAAGAATTTAATTTGAGTGATCCGTTTTATGCAGCGTACTGCAAATAATGGATCAAAAAATGCAGAGTCTGAATGTAGCCTATATATCTCCATCCTGGTATATATGGTCCCCATCCTGGTATATATGGTGTCCCTTATGGTCCATTCGCCACAGAGGTACTGCACCTTAGCCAGAGGTGTGGTACCTCCCCCCCACCCCTGGTAAGGAGAGGGCACTACCCGGTACCCACACATCCGCATCCAACACCAGCCCACTCTAGGCCAGGGGTGCTGAGGCAGAAGAAACCCCATGATGGGCAGACCCCATCCCTGGCTGGAGAAGGGGATTAGTAGGTGGAACAGTTAGAATGTAGTGGAGCACTAGGAGGTAGGCAGTGACAGTTGAGAGTGGGAGGAGTTAATCCAGACAGAAACAGGAAGTGCGCAGTCAGTGAGTCGGACCCGGGGACTGGAGTTGTGAGTAGCTTGTCCTGGGGAAGAGGATGGAGAGAAAGTTGGACCCGGGGACTGGAGCCAGACGAGCTCGTCCCAGGTCAGAGAGGACGTAGAGTATATGCAGAGACTGAGAGGGAGCTCTGAGTGGAGGGGGAGCACCTCTGGGTCGCCACAGAGCCCTGTGTGGAGGAACCCCGTTCCAGTGATTGCCTGGAGGGACTTGCTGGAGGAGCTAGGCCACAGAGGGGACCGGCCCCAGACTAGTGGAAGACTTTAAGATTCAGCTAGCAAACCCGGAGGCTGCAGTATCTTAATGTGCAGCAGCCAAATCCGCACACAATCGCTGAAAAGGCAGCCGCATAGGCTCAAGGGGACAAGAGAGACGTCACCCGACAGGACCCAAGCTGCTGGCTCTGGACAGTGTGTGTGAAAGGCAGGAGGGTGAGAGCCAGCGCAGTGAGATGACCCGGAAAGGTACACACAAAGGTGGTACCAAACAAGTGCCACCAATCTGCCTAGAAATGGCTGGATCCCTGACTCGGAGTACACAGCACCCGGCGGGTCGGCGTACTTCAGAAACTGAGTAAACTGTGAAGACTGCACCCTGCTGTGTCCCCTGATTTATTTACTGCACGACCTGCCCTGGGTTACACCTGTGACCACCATCAATAGACTATAACTGCCCTGGGGTCCTGCTCTACCCGTGGAGAGCTGTAACATCCCTGCTGCATCACCCCAGTGGATCTGAACCGCAGCGTCGGCCATCCAATTGCTGAATACCACAGGTGGCGTCACAAATTTAATCCCATATAAATAACCCCCATTTTTATGACACCGCCAGGCTCACGGAGCCAGGTCACGCCACCATGACATTCCCCAAAGAGAACTGAACTGTTCGGCCCGGTTCCGAGTACCTCACGGCCCTGGTGGGCGCGTCAGTATACATGTCCCTATTTTTCTCTAATTTAAGAAAGTATTCTACTCAACTTTCTTCAGCTCCCACATCACCCAGTGTCCTCTGTAACAACGCACAGCTGGTAGCTGACATTGGAGTGTGCGCCTTGATGCAAGAAGTGACTGTCATGTGCTGCCCTGTCACGGTACCGCAGACGTCAGCTGTCAGCCACAGTTTGGCCGTCAGCGTGTATCACAGTGCAGGAACCTAACGGGTCTCTGTACATCAATGCGCTTCAGCTTGATGCATGTCCTCGGATGCACATCCAGCTGCAGTACGTGCTGGGGTCGCCCGGGCCCCTGTATCGCCAGGCCTGGTCTTGACCTCGATCCTTACAATTATGTAGATACTGAACAGAAATTGTTTATTCTTTTATTAGTGTTGTGAAAAAAATTCAGAAATTTGTAATTAAAAATACATTTTTGCTTGTGTCATTTTCCAAGATCTGTAACGTTCTTAATCTTTATGATCCGGGCTGTGAGGGGAGGTTTGTTGTGCCCTGTGCTGACATTACTGATACCATGTGGCTGTAGATCATATACTGATTGGCTGTTAAAGCCATTCATCGCAAGGTGGAGGAGGCAAAAAAATATATAGGATTCTGGCGATTTAATTGTTTTTTGTTACGCTGTTTACCAATCACATTCATTTATTTTGGATTTTGAGAGGACTTTTATGAATGCAGTGATACCAAATATGGGGGGGATTATTTATGTTTTGCTTTTTATGGGAAATAGGGGTTGGTTATAAATTTTTGTTGTTTTTTCCCATATGTTTAAAAACACTTTTTTTTTTTCTCTGTACTGTAAGGGTACCGTCACACCTAGCCATATCGCCGGCGATCCCATAGGCGACGCACGTTTTTGCGTGTCGCCCGAGGTCGCCGACGCCCATTTACACGGGGCGACACCTTAGGCGACGCTCAGGCGACGACCTGACCGGAAATTGCCTGAGCGTCGCCCAAGCCCCACAGGCGATTAAGTCGCTGGCGGCCGCACGCGTCACACAGAGCAACCACATTAGCGATGTGGGCGTAATTTTGACCCGCATCTCGGAGATAGGCGTGAACATTATGCTGTGTGACGCCTCGAAGAAATGTGATTGGGTGTCTGATGCAGAATTGACATGTACGGAGACAATTGTGTTGGTGTTAAAAAGAGACATTTGGCAATGGCACATCTCTGCACTTTGTAGCACACAGTGGGGCATCAATGCGCTGCTTTTTAATAGAATGTACGCTCCTGGGTATGGCCCCTTTGACATCTGCGTTTTATGCTGATGGCGGCAGTTGCAGTTAAAAAAACCGCAACTGCCACGATTACCGCAAGTGTGACCGCACTTGCGGCAAGCACCATACAATGTCTATGGGGCTTGCGGCAGGTGCGGCAAGTGCGCCAAGTGCGGTTTCGGCACTTGCGGCATACTGCGGTTTTTTCCCAGCCGCACCTGCCGCAAGCCCCATAGACATTGTATGGTGCTTGCCGCAAATGAACCGCAAGTGCGGTCACACTTGCGGTAATCGCGGCAGTTGCGTTTTTTTTAACTGCAACTGCCACCATCAGCATAAAACGCAGATGTCAAAGGGGCCTAATACACCTTTCAGCACCATGGAAAGGAAGACTACATTAATGTGGGACGCACACATCATCAAATAGGACGCCGAGGAACAAGACTACCAATCGTAACGCTGGAGCTGCCACCAATCCACGCGACCGCCGGAGATAGTAACTACGCCCTGAAACGCCTACTGAATAGTTTTGGTGATGTGTGCTGTCGCCTTTCACATCGCTCATGAGATGTTACACAGGGCGATCAGCGCACATCACCCAGGAATGGTCGCCTGGTTTCACATCAGAGCACTCAGACGTGTCGCCATCGCCCATTTACATTAGGCGACGCCTTAGCGTCGCCTGTGGAATCGCCGGCGATATCTCCAAGTGTGACGGTACCTTAATAGTCTCCTTAGGGGAGCTGAAGCTGTATCTTATCGCTTCTCCAGAATGCAGCAGTGCTACAGCCGCTATGTAGAGTGAAAATCATGTTCTTCTATGAACACCACATAAACGCTGGCCCTCACACAAGAACCGTCACGATAGGTATGGAGGTCTTCAGCAGACCCCTGGCTGTCATGGGAACCCATCACATCCTCAGACCTCACACAATACCGACGCAGCCGACATCTCCTGCCGGGACCGACGTGGCCGACGTCTCCTGCCGGGACCTACATCTCCTGCCGGGACCGACGCGGCCGACATCTCCTGCCGGGTCCGCCATCTCCTGCCGGGACCGCCATCTCCTGCCGGGACCGACGCGGCCGACATCTCCTGCCGGGGCCGACGCGGCCGACATCTCCTGCCGCGGCCGACATCTCCTGCCGGGGCAGACGCGGCCGATGTCTCCTGCCGGGGCCGACGTCTCCTGCCAGGACCGACATCTCCTGCGTTCACTAGTCTGTGGCCCCTGCGCAGCTCCTGCTCCCTCTTGTGCAGGTGCGAGGGATGAACAGACTGTGGAGGACAGAGGAGATGTCAGTCATATCAATCAAGGCAGGAGAGATGGTAAATCAGGATCACAGTGAGCGACTGTCAGACATATAACTCTTGTACCCGGCTCAGCCTCTTTCTCTATTTTCTTTAACACGTAGCGTATTTACCACTTTTTTTGCAGTGGCGCTTTTTTGCACAAAAAAACACAACTGCATTCACACAGTGCGCTTTTCCCAGCGCGCTTTTCCTGAGCCCATTTTATAATGCGACCCATGGGAAAAGTGCGCTGAAAAAAGTGCAAAGAATTGACATGGTCGTTCTATTTGCATGTGTGCTTTGCAGTGAAAGCGTGCGCACATCAAAGAGCAAAAATATGCAACGTGTGAAAGCCATAGCTTTTGCTGGATTGCTTATCCAGTGTTGCGTTTCACTGCTTTTACAGCAGCACAAAATAGCAGTGCGTAGATGCAGTAAATACGCCACGGGTGAAGCCTTACTCCTGCTCTCTGTTATCAGCTTCTCATTTCCTGCCATACTGGTCACTGGTTTTAGTTCTTCATCCAGTGTCTCGTTCTCCAGGGTCATATCTAGGGGAAACTGGTGGGGCATTTGCCCCGACGCAGCAGGCAGGGGGGCGCCGCTGGACCTCCTGCTGCAGTGGCCAAGGACGGGTCTCCCCGCCAGCCGCCTGTTACGCCCCCCTGCATTGTTCTCCACCAGCAGACAGAGCTGCACACTACATCCACGGCTGCTCTGTACTGACAGGACCTGTGAAGATGTCACATGGAGGGGAGGAGTCAGGGGTCACATTATCAGCTCCTCAGTGTATGCAGGACTCTGCTGTGCTGGTTGTTATGGTGCAGGATAAGGTGAAGGTTATGTCAGGAGGGCTTTACAGTGTGGATGTAGCAGAGCCGATATTGTACTAAATGTACAGAGCTAAGCTGTGGGCGTAAGGAGTGGAGCTGTGTCTCCACGAGGTTTATGGAGCGGAACCGCGTGTGTACGTGCCTGCATCAGTGCACGGTGAGGAGCTGCACCTGTATGAGGTGTACAGAGCGGAGCCGTGCCTGTATGAGGTTTACGGAGCGGAGCTGTGTCTGTGTACGGAGCGTAGCTGCGCCTGCATCAGGTGCACGTAGCGGAGCCGCACCTGTATGAGGTGTACGGAGCGGAGCCGTGCCTGAATGAGGTGTACGGAGCGGAGCCGCACCTGCATGAGGTGTACGGAGCAGAGCTATGCATTTATGAGGTGTACGGAGCAGAGCTGTGTCTGTATATGGTGTACGGAGCGGAGCCATGCCTTTATGAGGTGTACGGAGCAGAGCCGTGCCTTTATGAGGTGTACGGAGCGGAGCCGTGCCTTTATGAGGTGTATGGAGCGGAGCTGTGCCTGTATGTGGTGTACGGAGCAGAGCTGTGCCTGTATGAGGTGTACGGAGCAGAGCTGTGCATTTATGAGGTGTACTATTAATCATGTTTCATCGGCTTTGGAGAGTTTCTTATACCAAATATACAATTGCACCACTAACTGCTTTTCTTATAAATGCTTTTATTAGTACATAAAGAGTAAAATTGCAGATATAAAGTGCTGAGTTTCATATAAAAAATCTTGGAGTTACATGGATAAGGATAAGAGGACATGGAGGGGTTAAAGTCCTGCTCCAAACACAGTAAGGCAAGACATGGTAGCTTTTTTACAACACAGATTCTGTGATACAGAGAAATGCAAACCAGGTTTTAGGGCTTTCACCCATAGTATATAGAAGTTCCAGTCTATAGTCCCTTCTCAATATACCATTTACTAATCCCTGGCTCAATCCTGTCAGCATTAACTAGCACATATCACATATTTCTTAGTATCATGCTTACCCATGCCTGCTGCTTGTGTGCCCGGATGACCTCTAGGGGACGCCCCAACGCGTTTCCCTGATTGCTTCCTCAGGGGGCATGTCTTTGGCTATGTCACCCCCATCCTATATACCCCCCACCACTACCGCCCACCACCTGTTTACTATCACGCCGCTCCTTGCCGCACATGTGAGGCCGCGTCATCCCGAGCGGCGGTTTCCGGCATTCATCCACAGGAAGTGCGTCAGATGACGCTACTTCCTGTGTGTCAGAAGCCTTTCACCACAGCCCGGTGATGCGCGACTGCGCATGCGCGGTCCGCAGACGCCATTTTAGAAAAGGGCAAATTTGCCCACTTTCTTTTCACTACTGGTCTCTATTAACCATACCCTTTTAAGAGAAAAGCATCGCTTTATACTGCATATACGGGACATTTTACAAGGCATACTCCAAAACATGGGCATGTACAACAATATAAGGGAACGAAGTTCCATATTTCCTGATGGTGTAACATTTCTTCTTTTCCTCCGCCCCATATATAGAAAGCCCGGATAGTCCCATTGTAGAAAGCGATTCCACTTTGTTTATAGTGTCCAGAGAGATTTATTTTGGTAGGCCATTGTGTGGGGGAATACAGAACAGCTAAAAACATAGAAAAAAGACAAATACAAAACAGTTAAAACCATATCATTAATTATCCTAAGAGGAACCCTCAGGAAACTGGGGTTCCACAGCATGGCAGAGAGCCGAAACATTGTATGCAGAATCAACCAAAAGACAAAAATCCATTTTTTTCCCCATTGGTCAGACGTAAATCACCCCCCATTTTTAAATTGGAGAGGGAGATTTGGTCCGCCAATGCCTCTAAAGGCGTAATAATGCGCCTTTATGTTTAGAGATATGAGGAAAAGCTTAGTTTTTCATTCAGTCCACCCGGGACTGCGTCCCAAGGCGAACTATCCATTGACATTCCCTCCTCTCAAGGGCTTTTTTGTAGTCCCCACCCCTTGCTCCTAAATGACACACGTCAATCGCTTTAAATTTTAGGTTGGTTGCGTCGCAATCATGTATGGATTTAAAGTGGCGGGGTAGAGTTTTTGCTGCCCCCCTGGGGTTCTTCCAGTGATGACAAGGAGGAAACGGAGCTTGGACTTACATGGGGATTAGTTGGAGGACTTTTCGGTGGTTTCTTAGGTGGACTTTTTGGTGTATTCTTTGGAGAGCCGGTCTGAGGGGAAAGATTCAAATCAGGGACCCCAAGTGGTCCGCTTCATAACAACATATAATGACAAATGGGATGGGATTAGGGGTATTCTAAAGAGACACTGGGGAATTCTGGGACTGGTACCGGGTCTAAGCGATGTAGTTACTGAACGACCAATGTTGACTGCAAGGAGGAGCAGCAGCCTCAAAGATATGTTGGTGCATAGCCACTATGTAAGGGAATCTAAACCTATAGTGAGTGGGAGTAGAAGGACTGTGGGATTTTATCCGTGTGGCTCATGCCTGGCATGTCGGAATATGGAAAGAACTAAAACATTTACAGCGGCCAATAATGGACGCATATATGATATCCGACATTACCTAACATGCACAACTAAAAACGTGATATATCACGCCACATGTCCATGTGGCCTGATATACATTGGCCTTACATCACGGGAATTCCGTGTCAGAGTAAGGGAGCATGTTAGGGACATAGAGGCAGCCAAAAAAATGGAACATGATGATCCCAATCTAAAAACTCTACCCCGCCACTTTAAATCCATACATGATTGCGACGCAACCAACCTAAAATTTAAAGCGATTGACGTGTGTCATTTAGGAGCAAGGGGTGGGGACTACAAAAAAGCCCTTGAGAGGAGGGAATGTCAATGGATAGTTCGCCTTGGGACGCAGTCCCCGGGTGGACTGAATGAAAAACTAAGCTTTTCCTCATATCTCTAAACATAAAGGCGCATTATTACGCCTTTAGAGGCATTGGCGGACCAAATCTCCCTCTCCAATTTAAAAATGGGGGGTGATTTACGTCTGACCAATGGGGAAAAAAATGGATTTTTGTCTTTTGGTTGATTCTGCATACAATGTTTCGGCTCTCTGCCATGCTGTGGAACCCCAGTTTCCTGAGGGTTCCTCTTAGGATAATTAATGATATGGTTTTAACTGTTTTGTATTTGTCTTTTTTCTATGTTTTTAGCTGTTCTGTATTCCCCCACACAATGGCCTACCAAAATAAATCTCTCTGGACACTATAAACAAAGTGGAATCGCTTTCTACAATGGGACTATCCGGGCTTTCTATATATGGGGCGAGGAAAAGAAGAAATGTTACACCATCAGGAAATATGGAACTTCGTTCCCTTATATTGTTGTACATGCCCATGTTTTGGAGTATGCCTTGTAAAATGTCCCGTATATGCAGTATAAAGCGATGCTTTTCTCTTAAAAGGGTATGGTTAATAGAGACCAGTAGTGAAAAGAAAGTGGGCAAATTTGCCCTTTTCTAAAATGGCGTCTGCGGACCGCGCATGCGCAGTCGCGCATCACCGGGCTGTGGTGAAAGGCTTCTGACACACAGGAAGTAGCGTCATCTGACGCACTTCCTGTGGATGAATGCCGGAAACCGCCGCTCGGGATGACGCGGCCTCACATGTGCGGCAAGGAGCGGCGTGATAGTAAACAGGTGGTGGGCGGTAGTGGTGGGGGGTATATAGGATGGGGTGACATAGCCAAAGACATGCCCCCTGAGGAAGCAATCAGGGAAACGCGTTGGGGCGTCCCCTAGAGGTCATCCGGGCACACAAGCAGCAGGCATGGGTAAGCATGATACTAAGAAATATGTGATATGTGCTAGTTAATGCTGACAGGATTGAGCCAGGGATTAGTAAATGGTATATTGAGAAGGGACTATAGACTGGAACTTCTATATACTATGGGTGAAAGCCCTAAAACCTGGTTTGCATTTCTCTGTATCACAGAATCTGTGTTGTAAAAAAGCTACCATGTCTTGCCTTACTGTGTTTGGAGCAGGACTTTAACCCCTCCATGTCCTCTTATCCTTATCCATGTAACTCCAAGATTTTTTATATGAAACTCAGCACTTTATATCTGCAATTTTACTCTTTATGTACTAATAAAAGCATTTATAAGAAAAGCAGTTAGTGGTGCAATTGTATATTTGGTATAAGAAACTCTCCAAAGCCGATGAAACATGATTAATAATAGATATGGGAGAGCCCTAATATATTCTGATGATCATTCATGTGTGACCAAGTCTTATAAAACATTTATGAGGTGTACGGAGCGGAGCCGTGCCTGTATGAGGTGTACGGAGCAGAGCCGTGCATTTATAAGGTGTACGGAGCGGAGCCGTGCCTTTATAAGGTGTACAGAGCGGAGCCGTGCCTGTATGAGGTGTACGGAGCAGAGCCGTGCATTTATGAGGTGTACAGAGCGGAGCCGTGCCTTTATAAGGTGTACAGAGCGGAGCCGTGCCTGTATGAGGTGTACGGAGCAGAGCTGTGCATTTGACGTGTACAGAGCGGAGCCGTGCCTTTATGAGGTGTACGGAGAGGAGCCGTGCATTTATGAGGTGTACGGAGCGGAGCCGTGCATTTATGAGGTGTACGGAGCAGAGCCGTGCATTTATGAGGTGTACGGAGCGGAGCCGTGCCTTTATGAGGTGTACGGAGCGGAGCCGTGCATTTATGAGGTGTACGGAGCGGAGCCGTGCATTTATGAGGTGTACGGAGCGGAGCCGTGCCTTTATGAGGTGTACGGAGCGGAGCCGTGCATTTATGAGGTGTACGGAGCGGAGCCGTGCCTTTATGAGGTGTACGGAGCGGAGCCGTGCCTTTATGAGGTGTACGGAGCGGAGCCGTGCATTTATGAGGTGTACGGAGCGGAGCCGTGCATGAGGTGTACGGAGCGGAGCCGTGCCTTTATGAGGTGTACGGAGCGGAGCCGTGCATTTATGAGGTGTACGGAGCGGAGCCGTGCCTTTATGAGGTGTACGGAGCGGAGCCGTGACTTTATGAGGTGTACGGAGCGGAGCCGTGCATTTATGAGGTGTACGGAGCGGAGCCGTGCCTTTATGAGGTGTACGGAGCGGAGCCGTGCATTTATGAGGTGTACGGAGCAGAGCCGTGCATTTATGAGGTGTACGGAGCAGAGCCGTGCATTTATGAGGTGTACGGAGCAGAGCTGTGCATTTATGAGGTGTACGGAGCAGAGCCGTGCATTTATGAGGTGCACGGAGCAGAGCCGTGCAATTATGAGGTGTACGGAGCAGAGCCGTGCATTTATGAGGTGTACGGAGCAGAGCCGTGCATTTATGAGGTGTACGGAGCAGAGCCGTGCATTTATGAGGTGTACGGAGCAGAGCCGTGCATTTATGAGGTGTACGGAGCAGAGCCGTGCATTTATGAGGTGTACGGAGCGGAGCCGTGCATTTATGAGGTGTACGGAGCGGAGCCGTGCATTTATGAGGTGTACGGAGCGGAGCCGTGCATTTATGAGGTGTACGGAGCGGAGCCGTGCATTTATGAGGTGTACGGAGCGGAGCCGTGCATTTATGAGGTGTACGGAGCAGAGCCGTGCATTTATGAGGTGTACGGAGCAGAGCCGTGCATTTATGAGGTGTACGGAGCGGAGCCGTGCATTTATGAGGTGTACGGAGCAGAGCCGTGCATTTATGAGGTGTACGGAGCGGAGCCGTGCATGAGGTGTACGGAGCGGAGCCGTGCCTTTATGAGGTGTACGGAGCGGAGCCGTGCATTTATGAGGTGTACGGAGCGGAGCCGTGCCTTTATGAGGTGTACGGAGCGGAGCCGTGACTTTATGAGGTGTACGGAGCGGAGCCGTGCATTTATGAGGTGTACGGAGCGGAGCCGTGCCTTTATGAGGTGTACGGAGCGGAGCCGTGCATTTATGAGGTGTACGGAGCAGAGCCGTGCATTTATGAGGTGTACGGAGCAGAGCCGTGCATTTATGAGGTGTACGGAGCAGAGCTGTGCATTTATGAGGTGTACGGAGCAGAGCCGTGCATTTATGAGGTGCACGGAGCAGAGCCGTGCAATTATGAGGTGTACGGAGCAGAGCCGTGCATTTATGAGGTGTACGGAGCAGAGCCGTGCATTTATGAGGTGTACGGAGCAGAGCCGTGCATTTATGAGGTGTACGGAGCAGAGCCGTGCATTTATGAGGTGTACGGAGCGGAGCCGTGCATTTATGAGGTGTACGGAGCGGAGCCGTGCATTTATGAGGTGTACGGAGCGGAGCCGTGCATTTATGAGGTGTACGGAGCGGAGCCGTGCATTTATGAGGTGTACGGAGCGGAGCCGTGCATTTATGAGGTGTACGGAGCGGAGCCGTGCATTTATGAGGTGTACGGAGCAGAGCCGTGCATTTATGAGGTGTACGGAGCAGAGCCGTGCATTTATGAGGTGTACGGAGCGGAGCCGTGCATTTATGAGGTGTACGGAGCAGAGCCGTGCATTTATGAGGTGTACGGAGCGGAGCCGTGCATTTATGAGGTGTACGGAGCGGAGCCGTGCATTTATGAGGTGTACGGAGCCTGTCACCACACTCCTCTGTGTTCTCTGTTATCATCACCCCTTGTGTTATCCTCAGCCTGTGCTCCCATGTCTTTGATACCTTTGTGCTGTGCTCCTGTCAGTTCCTTCCAGTCACAGGCAGTCAGTGATCCGGGCTCCAGTGTGGAGGCAGAGCCTCTGTCTCCCGGCTGCTGCTGTGCTGATGCTTCCTCCATTGCTGGGGAACTTCACAGAGGCCGCGCTGAGCCGGGATTGGATAACTGAGTTCTGTCCCCTCTACACACAGGGCAGGAGAGAGGTCACACGACTCACTCTCTGCACTGTGATTGGGTGCTCAGTCCTCCCTATGTGCTGCTGTGAGGGGGCGTGATTGGCAGCCGGAGGGGGCGTGGCCGGCAGCTAGAGGGGCCGGCGTGCAGCAATCAGTGAAGTGCCAGACACCGGGACACTTCTAGTCCCGCACGGGACAGCGGGAAGCCCGGACTAAACCGGGACTGTCCCGCCAAATCCGGGACACTTGGGAGGTCTGCATAAAGACTTTATGGCATTACCTCTTGTGTTAGGTACGATATGTCACTACTCCCTGTATGAGGTACTACATGGCACTATCCCCTGTATCAGGTACTATATGGCATTACTCCTGTATGAGGTACTACATGGCACTATCCCCTGTATCAGATGCTTTATGGCATTACCTCTTGTGTCAGGTACTACATGGCACTATCCCCTGTATTAGGTAATATATGGCATTACTCCCTGTATGAGGTACTACATGGCACTATCCCCTGTATTAGGTACTATATGGCATTACTCCCTGTATTAGGTACTACATGGCACTACTCCCTGTATGAGGTACTACATGGCACTATCCCCTGTGTCAGGTACTATATGGCACTACTCCCTGTATGAGGTACTACATGGCACTATCCCCTGTATTAGGTACTATATGGCATTACTCCCTGTATTAGGTACTACATGGCACTACTCCTGTATGAGGTACTACATGGCACTATCCCCTGTGTCAGGTACTATATGGCACTACTCCCTGTATGAGGTACTACATGGCACTATCCCCTGTATTAGGTACTATATGGCATTACTCCCTGTATTAGGTACTACATGGCACTACTCCCTGTATGAGGTACTACATGGCACTATCCCCTGTATTAGGTACTATATGGCATTACTCCCTGTATTAGGTACTACATGGCACTACTCCCTGTATGAGGTACTACATGGCACTATCCCCTGTATTAGGTACTATATGGCATTACTCCCTGTATTAGGTACTACATGGCACTACTCCCTGTATGAGGTACTACATGGCACTATCCCCTGTATTAGGTACTATACGGCATTACTCCCTGTATTAGGTACTACATGGCACTACTCCCTGTATGAGGTACTACATGGCACTATCCCCTGTATTAGGTACTATATGGCATTACTCCCTGTATTAGGTACTACATGGCACTACTCCCTGTATGAGGTACTACATGGCACTATCCCCTGTGTCAGGTACTATATGGCACTACTCCCTGTATGAGGTACTACATGGCACTATCCCCTGTATTAGGTACTATATGGCATTACTCCCTGTATTAGGTACTACATGGCACTACTCCCTGTATGAGGTACTACATGGCACTATCCCCTGTATTAGGTACTATATGGCATTACTCCCTGTATTAGGTACTACATGGCACTACTCCCTGTATGAGGTACTACATGGCACTATCCCCTGTATTAGGTACTATATGGCATTACTCCCTGTATTAGGTACTACATGGCACTACTCCCTGTATGAGGTACTACATGGCACTATCCCCTGTATTAGGTACTATACGGCATTACTCCCTGTATTAGGTACTACATGGCACTACTCCCTGTATGAGGTACTACATGGCACTATCCCCTGTATTAGGTACTATATGGCATTACTCCCTGTATTAGGTACTACATGGCACTACTCCCTGTATGAGGTACTACATGGCACTATCCCCTGTATTAGGTACTATATGGCATTACTCCCTGTATTAGGTACTACATGGCACTACTCCCTGTATGAGGTACTACATGGCACTATCCCCTGTATTAGGTACTATATGGCACTACTCCCTGTATGAGGTACTACATGGCACTAGCCCATCTATCAGGGTTATGACTGGCACAGGACTTCCTGTTCTTTATTTTCTCTCTTTTAGGTAAGTTCTTGCCCCCAGGACAATGCTGTGAGTCCAGCTGATCAGTCCCTGCTGCAGCCTGGAGGAGATGTAACCTTAGCCTTCATGGCTGACGTTACTTAGTGACACAATCAGTTGTCTCCACATATAAATAACCTGCCCCTTCTGGCCGGGCTGTGAGGGAAGGGGGAGTCTGCAAAGGAGACACCCTCCAGAGCAGCAGAGGGGCCCGTCACACACAGGGCAGCAGCAGCTGAGGGGCCCGGAGCAGAGGACGCGCGGCCCCGAGCTCCCGGGAGCGCGCCTTCAGCAGCTCTGACATCACACAGCCTCACCATGGCGCTCAAGGTGACTCCAGCTCGCTGCTCTTTTTGCATAATTGCTTCTCCATGCTTTGCCTCTTCCCCTACCCCAGCGGCCACAATGGCAGCGGCCTCCGGCCCCTGGGGGCCCCTGCATGCAGTGTGTGGAGCTGGGGCCAGTGTGGCGCTGCCGGGCCCTGCATTGTGCTGTCACCCACCATCCAGTGCTTGTGTGTGTCCTACCTGCCCATGGCACAGTGCCCTATGTGGTGCCCGCTATGTGCCAGGATTAATGACTGGGTGCAGCCGGGGCATGGTGCTGCCATAGACCTGTGGATATCACACTGTGCCACCTGATAGCTTCACACCTGGCACCTGCCCATTCCTAGCTTGGAAATACCATGTCATTGTGATGAGGAATTTTTTTAATTTTTTTTTTAATTGTATCAGAAGTCATAATATATTGCAGGTCATAGCTAAAAATAAATGCCATGTGCATAATAATAAATTATTACATAATGCAGTGTTTAAAGGTTTTTCCTTTTTTATTCTCCTTTTTTATTGTTTTTTGTAAGGTATATTATTCCCCGAAGGCTGCATGCCATGGGTATGGTCTTATGTGAGTGTGTGTTTTTTGTGTGTCTGTTTTCTCATAGTTTTCCTGGTAGAAATGGAAATAGTTTGAGAATTACATCTGAAAAATAAAGATGCATTGAAATTCATGGTGTTTTTTTTTTTTTAGAAGTGAGAAGAAGCTGTGGTGCATGTTCACACACTGCACATTTGCTGCTTTTTTGTTGCTTATTTCCAGTGGTGTAGCTTGAAGCTCGTGGACCCTGATGTGAAAGCTCCAATAGGGACCCCAATTATTGCAAATCTGCATTAGACTTTTTATAGGCCAAAGGGACTTTTGGGCCCCCCCCAGGCTCCAGGTCCCAGGTGTATTGCGACCCCTGCATGTATTGTACCTGCTTATTTCTGCATCTGTCTTTTTCACCTGAAGTAAAGATGAATGGAATCAGATTTCAGCCTTAGGCTCCGTTCACACGTTACGCATTTTTGAGCACTTTTTTGTGCGCGCTTTTCAAAAATGCACAATGTGTGTCTGCGTCTGTCGGCAAAGTGAATGTGAAATTCGCTTTGCCGTACAGACACAACGTAATTATATGCAGCGCTTTTATGGGAGAAAGCACGGGCGAAAAAAGAATTGACATGTCAATTCTTTACACTCCTGCGCCCGTGCTTTCGCCCGTATTTTGCCCATTATTCCCACTGGAATTACGCATCTCCATTCAGACGATGCGTAATTTCATAGGGAATATGCCGGCCCTGATGTCACACAGGGGAGGAACAATCCTGTTCCTCCTCCCCTGTGTCACATCTGTCACAGCCCCTTTGGGTTTCGCAGTGTATTGATATACACTGCGAAACCCAAATTAAACTAAAGGCCGGGTTACACGCAGCGACATCGGTACCGATGTTGCTGCAACGTCACAGGTTTTGTGACGTTGCAGCGACGTTGCTGCATGTGACATGCTGCAACGACCAGCGATGAGATCGCTGATCGTTGCGGAATGGCCGGAACCATTTTTCAATCGTTGGTCTGCCGCTGTCATGCATGCATCGGCATGTGTGATGGAGGCAACAACCAGCGACGACCAGTGTGCACCCAAGACCCTGAACGATCCCAGCAACCGTCGGGTGTCGGTGCATCGCTGGGTGATCGCTGGTGAGATCTGCCTGTCTGGCATCTCACCAGCGATCACAAAGCGAAGTTCCAGCGATCCCGATCGTTGGTCAGGTCACTGGAACATTGCTACGTGTAACCCGGCCTTTAGCGAAATGAAAAATGTGTGAAAAATAATAAAGAATGAATCTTCCGCCTGTAACGACCTGCCAGGGCCTGTGAACGCTGATTGGCTCGCTCGCGGTCATGGGATATGTGACGTCCTATGACCATGAGCCGCCAATAAGCATTCTTGGAAGGTCCTGGCAGGTCAATACCTGCTGCAACCGGCTCATGAACACCCGGCGCAGGGTAAGTATTCATTCTTTATTATTTTTCACACATTTGCTTTAATTTAATTTGGGTTTTGCAGTGTATATTAATACACTACGAAACCCAAAGGGGCTGTGACAGATGTCACACAGGGGAGGAGGAACACGATTCTTCCTCCCCTCTGTGACATCACTGAAAAAGTAGCCCCGTAAAAAAATTCAGTGTGTGAATGCACCGCGTTTTTTTACGGGGCTTTTTTGCGCAGGTGCAAAACTGGAGAAAGCGCCCGTGCAAAAAAACGCTATGTCTGAACATAGCCTAAAGAATAAAAATGTCTGCAGTATGGGAATTCACTCTTAAAGGGGTTATTCAGAATTTATCAAAAAAATAATAAAAAAAACGTGCCTAAGCACTAACTGGCAGGTAGCTATCACCTTCTTGCCAGTTCTGCCGGCACCAGTCACCACCAACACGGAGTGGGCACAGACTGCTCCTGTTGGTGATATTTCAGCTTCCGTTGACGTCATGACTACAGAGGGTCAGATTCTCCCTTCTGTCGACGGGTGTCAGAGCCGACGTCACTCTGATTGACAGTCGGCTCCGCCAATCAGGTAGCAAGGAGCTGGCTGTCAGTCAGCAGGAGACCAGCTGTCAAGCCTCTTCCACAGAGCAGAGCGGAAAAGCCACCTCTGCTCTGTTTAGCCGCCACGAGTGGTCTGTGATGGCGGTGAATGGTGCCGGGCACAACAGGCAGTTAGGTGGCGAATAACTACCTGTTAGTGCTTGGCCACATTTATTTTTCTTATATAAATCCCGGATATACCATTTAAGTTAGTGTTTATCAACTCCAGTCCTCGAGAGCCGCCAACAGGTCATGTTTTCAGGATTTCCTTAGTATTGCACAGGTTATAATATAATCACCTGCACTCATGATGATTCCAACCCCTGTGCAATACTAGGGAAATCCTGAAAACATGCACTGTTGGCGGCCCTCGAGTACTGGAGTTGGGGACTTTTGGTTTTAAGGCCGGGTTCACATTTGCATTTTGTCAACGCAGCATACCGAACGCAGCCAAACGCATGAGCACCGCATTCCTATGTTTAACATGGGAACGCATAGTTGCTGCGTTTGGGTGCGGTTGCGTTCGGATGCGCATAATTTATGCGCCGTCTGAAGCGCAACCTGTTGCATTTTTTGTGCGTTCATGGGCGCCTGTTTTATAAGCAAGTGCACAAACAATGCAAAAAAAAAATACTAGGGAGAGAGAAATGCAGCAAAAATGCACAGTTGAACAGGAGATACAAGGGTGGGGGAAAGCTGCAAAAATGTAGTGTGTGAACAAGCCCCAAGGCTCTGTGCCCGCGCCGAGTATTTTGTTTCCGAAATTTCAGCACCAAATCCATACCTTGTGGCAGAAAAGCGCACCAAATCCACAGTACGTTTTTTTGGTGCTAATATGGTGCAGATTTGTGTCTGCATTTTTCATAATCAAGTGAATGGCTTAAAGAGAACCTGTCAACCCCCCTGGTGCATGGCAATCTAAATGCACCACTGAATGCAGCATGCCTGCTGCATTCAGGGAAGGGGTCCCTCATGGCTCTAGTTCCCCTGTTCGCTGAAAAATAGACTTTATAAATCTCACATATAGTGAGCCCGGAGGGCATTCCTTCTTATGGAGTCAGCGCTGGGACAGAGGTTTTTCTTTGCCTCCGGCTGCTCTGCGCTGCCTCCTGCTGCTCTATTCCTCCTCCTTATTGTGTCCGCCCCCCTCCTCACGGTGGTACCATCTGATGAAGACTGATGAATTACTGTCGAAACGCGTAGTAGCTGTGCAATGAGCCAATAAAAGTCTGTTTTAATCTAAAACCTGTCATTTTATGTGATCATCTACCCCAGCGCTCCAGAAGCCGGTATGCACATTTTCTTTCTATTGCGTAAGAACAGAAGCTTAGACGTCGGAGCAGGTGAGGTTGTGGGCGGACACAATAAGGAGGAGGAATAGAGCAGCAGGAGGCGGCGCAGAGTGTTCGGAGGCAGGGAAAAACCTCCGTACCAACGTTAACTCCATAAGGAGGAATGCCCTCCGGACTCACTATATGTAAGATTTATGAAGTCTATTTCTCAGCACACGGGGGCTAGAGCCATGGGGGACCCCTTCCCTGAATGCAGCAGGCATGCTGCATTCAGTGGTGCAGTTAGATTGCCATGCACTAGGGGGTGACAGGTTCTCTTTAAAGGTCTTAAATATCAGCTGCACAAATTGACATGATACAAATTTTTCTGCAACAAAATACGCACCTTTTCTGTAGTGTAAAAAATGCAGTGTGGACACAACAATCCAGAATTCCCATTGACTTTGCTGGCTTGCCTATTTCGGGCAAATCTGCATCAAAATCCACAAGAATATGCATTAAAAGCAGCACATTTTCATAGGCCTACCAGGGTATTCTCCAAGCCTGCATAGGCCCACCAGGGTATTCTCCAAGCCTGCATAGGCCCACCAGGGTATTCTCCAAGCCTGCATAGGCCCACCAGGGTCTTCTCCAAGCCTGCATAGGCCCACCAGGGTCTTCTCCAAACCTGCATAGGCCCATCAGGTCTTCTCCAAGCCTGCCTAGGCCCACCAGGGTCTTCTCCAAGCCTGCATAGGCCCACCAGGGTCTTCTCCATTCAATCCATTGGGTTGCGGGTCATCCTCTTTGCCTTGTTCCTTCTATTCTTCCTACCATGATGTCCTTCTCCAGTGATGTCTACTCATCTTATGAGAAGAGCAAAGTCATCACTTGAGGTTCCTTGCTTCCAGTGACATATCTGTCTTGATTTTTTCCAAAACCGATTTGTCTGTTCTTCTTGCCATCCATGGTACTGATGTTGATTCTTCTTCTGCCTTGTTTCTTTGACCAGGTTTCACTTCCATATGTTATCACTGACCAGACTATGTACGAGCCGTGTCTTTGTTATTCATAGTATACGTCCTCAATATCATTTAGGTGGGGGTCTGATACCCTCCTCCCTCACTGATTAGCTGTTAACAAAGACGAGATGTAAACTGTGTACAGATCTGCGCCACCGCTCCCTCACACTGTGCTGTGACTGCTCCCCGATACTGCAGAGCAGCTCCCAATAAATTGATTAGTATCTGAAAAACCCTATAAGGCTCAGCTCGCTTCTGTGATATTTGTTTTATTGCATGACCAGAAATATGGCAATAAGGGCAATGCCAGACCCCATTCATGATACACAGCACCCAACCAAACTGCCCCCCCATCTAAAATGGGGCCTGTAGGGTTTCCACCATGGTGTCCGGTGGTGTCTTTCCTGGATCCACTGAATTACCATATATTATGCTATAAACCATCATCTCTTCATCATTCATACGCCTTGTCTGGTGGTCCTGCATACTAATAAAGAGCTAACATTGTTTATTTTTGGTAATTACAGTTTACAAAAAGAGCCGATCCCAATGAGCTGAAAACGATCTTTCTGAAGGTAAGACTGGTTAAATATTTTCATTAAAATGAATGGTGTTTATAGCAATCACTTTGCTATTGTGGGTAAATATTTGGGTAATTTCTCCAAACGTTCGTACTATTGACTTAAAGGGAACCTGTCACCTGGATCTAAGCCCCTACACTATCACTACCTGTCCCTGCACCTTCCTAGCTGCTCCCTATCTATCCCTCTCTGAGCTAAATCCGCCCTATAAAACTGCAGAAAAAATAACTTATAACTTACAGCAGTCCCTGAGGCTGGGGACTGAGAAGGCGGCGCCAGGCTCCATTCTGCCCCTCCTCCATGCAGCAGCACACGCCCCGCTGGGTGGCATTATTCTTTCTTCATCGCCGCCTCCTCCATTTGGAATCTGTGCTTTACACCTATCATGTTGTGGTTATGCGACCTCGATGTGTCCCCTGACCGGGACACAGCATATAGGAGATTGTATCTTCTGCTTGGTAGCAGCACACACAGGGTGAGCTGCTACTGGAGCTAAGTGCTGATTGAAATCACTGACCCCAGGTGTGCGGGTGAATAGGAGATGATATGAGCTGCCCTGGGCTGTGGGGAGGGGGTGGAGTGTGTCAGGACAGCAGCAGGAGCTGCTGGGATTGTATGAGGTTCTACTCGGCTGTGCCCCGGTGTAACAGGCCAGACTAACCCCCCGACCAGAATATACTCGGGGTTTAAAGTGGCCTAGGCCAGATTATACCCCTCCGTATACCACAGCAGCTGTAGATCAGGGCCCCAAGCAACACATGGGGGCCCGAGGCAGCACAAAGTGGCCCCAGGCAGCAGAAAGTGGCCCTACGCAACATACAGGCGCCCCAGGCAGTGCTAGGGCCCCAGGCAGTGCTAGGGCCCCAGGCAGTGCTAGGGGCCCCAGGCAGTGCACAGGGCCCCAGGCAGCACAAAGTGGCCCCAAGCAGCACAAAGAGGCCCCAGGCAACATACAGGGGCCCCAGGCAGTACTAGGGGCCACAAGCTACACACAGGATCCCAGGCTACACATAGGGGCCCCATGCAGCATACAAGGACCCCAGGCAGTGCACGGGGCCCCAGGCAGTGCACGGGGCCCCAGGCAGTGCACAGGGCCCCAGGCAGCACAAAGTGGCCCCAGGCAGCACAAAGTGGCCCCAGGCAACATACAGGGGCCCCAGGCAGTACTAGGGGCCCCAGGCTACACACAGGGTCCCAGGCTACATACAGGGGCCCCATGCAGCATACAAGGGCCCCAGGCAGTACAAAAGGGTCCCAGGCAGCGCATGGGGGCCAGAGGCAGCACACAGGGGCCCCAGGCAGCACAAAGTGGCCCCAGGTGGCCCACTGCCTGGGGCCCCTGTATATTGCCTGTGGTCACTTTGTGCTACCTGGGGCCCCTGTGTGCTGCCTGGGGCCCTTGTATGCTGCATGGGGCCCCTGTGTGTTAGCCTGGGATCCTGTGTGTAGCCTGGGGCCCCTGGTACTGCATGGGGCCCCTGTATGTTGCCTGGGGCCACTTTGTGCTGCCTGGGGCCCTGTGCACTGCCTGGGGCCCTTGTATGCTGTCTGGGGCCCCTGTGTGTAGCCTGGGATCCTGTGTGTAGCCTGGGGCCCCTGTGTGCTGCCTCGGGCCCCCATGCGCTGCCTGGGGCCCCTAGCACTGCCTGGGGCCCCTGGTACTGCCTGGGGCCCCTGTATGTTGCGTAGGGCCACTTTCTGCTGCCTGGAGCCACCTTGTGCTGCCTCGGGCCCTCATGCATTGCTTGGGGCCCTGTGAACGGCTTGGGACCCTGATCTACAGCTGCTGTGGTATACGGTGAGTTATAATCTGGCCTAGGCCTGTTTATACCCCGGGGTATAGTTTGGGCTAGGCCAGAATATACCCAGGGTATATTTTGGCCCAGGGGGGTATATTCTGGGCTAGCCCAGTTTATACCTCGGGTATATTCTGGTCGGGGAGTTAGTGTGACCTGTTACACCGGAATCTGGAGGTCTGTGAATACCTGAACTGTGCCATTAAACTGTGTGCTGTGTGAGTAAATACCTGAGTCACTGCCTTCTGTCGTGCCAATCCTAATCGCTACCTTACAGTGTAAAGTGGGTGGGAGATTCCAAATAGAGGAGGCGGCGATGAAGAAAGAATAACGCCGCCCAGTGGGGCGTTGTGCTGCTGCATGGAGGAGGGGCTGAATGGAGCCTGGCGCCGCCTTCTCAGTCCCCAGCCTCAGGGACTTCTGTAAGTTATAAGTTATTTTTCTGCAGTTTTATAGGGCGGATTTAGCTCAGAGAGGGATAGATAGGGAGCAGCTAGGAAGGCGCAGGGACTGGTAGTGATAGTGTAGGGGCTTAGATCCAGGTGACAGGTTCCCTTTAAGTGAAACAGAAGTATGAAGATATAGATTTGTATGGAGACTTACTTTCGAAAGGCGTTGTGTTTTAAGTCTCATATATGACTTGTGTATTATGGAACAATTCCTATAATATGGTCTCCATGTCTGGCCATGGTGCTAGGACGGGCATACGCAAAAGCTATTAAAATAAAAAATAAGCAACATGTGATTTCAGAAAACGTATTATTTTGCTGGTACTAAAAAACTCGTTTTTTGCACAGCAAAAAATGCGTAAAAAATATCTAGGTGAAAACATAACGAGTGAATAAGCCCTAAGGTGGTGTTCACAGTATGGCTTCACTATTTTTCTAAGTTATGCTGCTTTGACATCAGCGATTTTTGTCAATTGTGGCAGGTCCGGTAATTTTGCTGCATCTGCCGCGTAAAGGATCACTTGCAGCAAGCCTGCGTTCGGCCTAATTCATTCTCTATGGGAATTGCGTTCATGTGCGGCACTTAAGGCTGTGCCGCGATCTGGCAAATCTGGCACTTGCAGCAACGGAAAAAAATGCTGCCAGCAGCCTTTTATATTTTTTTGACTCGCCATAAGTGCAAAACCGCAAGTACTGCACACGTCCGCAAGTCCCATAGGGATGAATTAAGCGAAACGCAGGCTTGCTGCAAGTGTTCTGTGAGGGTGGCTTCACACCATGGTGGTATCCGATCCAGGGCTTTCAGGGATAAACTTGATAGCCCCGGACCGGATCCTCACACAGAACCGGAGGGCTAATATGCCCTCCAGTCCGGTGTGCAGCCGGACGCAGCTGCAGCTGCTGATGAATTAGGACCGCGGCTCACAGGGAGCTAGCTGCGGTCCTGAAACAGCGGAGTACAGTCGCAGGTGTCCGGTTCCCGGATCCTCCCAGACCGGGGCAATCTGGCCCCATAGGCTCCCATGTTAGGGAGCGCCGGATTGCATCGGATCCGGGTGACGGCAATTTGGGGAGATTTTTCTCCCCGGACACACAAAACCTTGCAAGCAACGTTTTTTTGTCCGGTAGAAAAATCCGAATTCTCCTGGATTCTTCCGGAGAGATGGAAACCGGATGGCACATAGCTGCCATCCGGCTCCATCCGGCCCCATAGGACACTATGGGGCCAAAATCCGGTCCGGGGCTGTCCTGTTTACACCGGACTGCGAATACTGAGAAACGTTGATGTGAAAGTAGCCTCATACTGGCAAATTTGCAAATCCGTGTCTATTAGTTTTAAAACTGATAGCCACGTATCCGTTATGGCCTCCCATGTTAACCTATGGGTACGGTTTGGTCCTTAAGTGGCCATCCGTGTGTATCTACATCTATTGGTGTCCGCATTTTTCATGTACCCAGAGACGGAAACTGTTCCGTTTCTGGGCTTCCTCGAAACTCGCGGACACCAACGGACAGACACGGATCCATTGGTGTCTGTATAAATTGAACATGGAGTTTTTATGGAGCACAGATCTGGACGGATCTGTGAAACCAATGGATCCGTAAAACGAATCAGTTTTGATGTACTGAGCATTCCAGAAGCAAGGTACAGCTCCTCCACCTCTATCTCTTGTGACTGATGACCGTTAAAAAAACGTTCCGTGGACATCCATTGACATCCTTTTGCACAGATCCGTGCCTGTCCATGACTATACATGAATTTCATGTAACCACACAGATTTGCAAATTTGTCAGTGTGAAATTGTTTGTTCCAAAAACATAATGCACTGTATAAAAATCTTATAGGCTTCTATATATAGGATCCCCCATATGTCCTTATATTACAATCAGTGTCTAGTTAAAGAACCTTATAAATTAGGGGATACCTGAAACCAACTTGCATCAGGAACCATTTGATTTCCATTTTCATTAGAAAGAAGCATACCTGCTGTATATCTATTCTCCACATTGTGAGCAATACAAACTACTTCTTGTGTTGGAGATTTAGTCAGGACCTTCAAATCCCCATATTAAATTTCTAACATGTTTGATATCAGGTTTAGTTTACTTTTGCATTATTGCATGGAACTTCATGTATTAAATTTGTCCTTGGAGGAAAAGTGACCTTGTTTTTCATAGCAGCTTATCATACCGTAGATCGGCTTTTAATTGATACTTTTCCTTTTGAGACAGGTTTTAATAGATGAGAGCCATAGAATAAGCATGGAAAACAATGGCTAAAATAAAGTTTCACTTGTAGACCTTTTTATGGAAATATTTTGATTGTAATATCCCCTTGATAGTGTAATGTACCTTCTATAACAAAGGTTATAATTATATATGATGACTATACCATGCTTCCCAGTCAGTGAAATAGTATCTGAAAATAAATTTATAATGGCAAAATATTGAGCATACTAATATACTGTTATTAACAATGGTGCCAAATTTGAAGATATCAGTTCTAATATCTGGTCCCAGCAGCTCCCCCTCTGGCTTGTGTGCGGCCCAGGAAAGTTTCGAAATTCTGTATTTACTATTTAATTCCATGTAGTAATGGCCGTATACTCATTTATGAAAGTTTAACTTGATCTTATCCCACTTAGCCTGATTAACAGTTCCTCAGGGTCCCTCCTCCCTGCTTGGATCTCTCCCTGCTAAGTAAATGCTGCAACTGTCATTCAGACTGGGTGGGCAGAGGCTGAATACATTACAATTTGTGAGATAATATCCTTCATAACTGGACTCAGAAAATGCTCATCTTAAAATAAGGATTGTGCAACCATTATAACATGGATTTTTGAAAGAAAGTACACCAATCTCATCAGGTTTAACAGATCTGTTTAATAATGTTTACAGTTTGTATTGAGAAATTTGGTTTAAAGGAGTTGTTCTGAAACATAAATAAATAACATATCGACAGGTAGGGCTGGGCGATTTTGGGAAAAATCAAAATCTCGATTTTATTTTAACCTATGGACGATTTTCGATTTAAATCTCGATTTTTTTTTTCTATTTTTTTTTTATTTTTTTTTTTTGCTTTTCTTTGATGAATAAAGAGAAAAAACTGAACGGAGCAGGTTCCCCAGGTATATAATCTATGAGGGGGAGGGGATATAGGACCCAGGTATAGAATATATAAGGAAGGGGAGGCGATATAGGACCCAGGTATAGAATATATGAGGTGATATAGGACACAGGTATATAATCTGTAAGGAGGGGGAGGGATATAGAACACAGGTGTATATTATAGAATATATAAGGAAGGCGAGGGGATATAGAACACAGGTATATTATAGAATATGTAAGGAGGGCGAGGGGATATAGGACCAGTCACCCAGGTATTATATAATCTGTAAGGAGGGGGAGAGATATAGGACCCAGGTATAGTATAGAATATATAGAGAGAGGAGGATGGAATATAGGACCCGGTCCCCAGGTATAGAATATATAGGGAGGAGGATGGGATATAGGATACAGATATACAATATATAGGGAGGAGGGATATAGGACACACAGGTATAGAATATATGAAGGGATATAGGACATGCGTCTGTGTCATGCGTGACATGTGTCACAGGTATATAATATATAGGGAGGGGAGGGGGATGGGATATAGAACACAGCAGGTATATAGTATATAGCAGAGGGAGAGCTCGGTATATACACATTACACACAATTATACAGTATGGCACCCATGTGCAGAATATTTTTGGCACGAACCGTTTGATCTAAATGGGTCCTTGTGTCTGGTTCTTGCCGGCCAGAACCAGTCAGGTCACCATATGAAGCACACGGGACACACGACCGAACTAACAGAATATGAGAAGATTTACAGCAAAAAGGGATTAAATAAATAGAATCGCAGAGATTTGGGGAATAAAATAAAATGAAGAAGTTGAAAAGTGATAAAATCGTCACATCGAGATGCAAAAACAGGTGGTGACACGACGGTACAGACCGGACAGTGACAGGTCAGGGGGTGAAATATGTGCAGCAGGGACCAGATTGGATTTTTTTTGGGGAGAGGGGGTATATGTGACCCCAAGTTGCACAAAACCCCCTCCCTCCTCCCCCATAGTCCCATAGCTCCTCTGGGGGTCTTGCCCAGTCCTCCGCCACACACAAGGGAAGTCATTCCAGCAACACCCACAGGGAAGCATCACCGGAGCCACAATAGAGAGCCACACACATGGGGAAGCGCCGCCAGGGCCACACACCAGGGGGCCACACACCAGAGGGCCACACACACACAGGGGAAGCACTGCCGGGGCCACACACCAGAGGGCCACACACACACAGGGGAAGCACTGCCGGGGCCACACACCAGAGGGCCACACACACACCAGAGGGCCACACACACACCAGAGGGCCACACACACACCAGAGGGCCACACACACACAGGGGAAGCACTGCCGGGGCCACACACCAGAGGGCCACACACACACCAGAGGGCCACACACACACCAGAGGGCCACACACACACAGGGGAAGCACTGCCGGGGCCACACACCCAGAGGGCCACACACACACACACCAGAGGGCCACACACACACACACCAGAGGGCCACACACCAGAGGGCCACACACACACACACCAGAGGCCACACACACACACACCAGAGGGCCACACACACACACACCAGAGGGCCACACACACACACACCAGAGGGCCACACACACACACCAGAGGGCCACACACACACCAGAGGGCCACACACACACACACACACACACCAGAGGGCCACACACACACACACACCAGAGGGCCACACACACACACACACACACACACACCAGAGGGCCACACACACACACACACACCAGAGGGCCACACACACACACACACACACCAGAGGCACACACACACACACACAACCAGAGGGCCACACACACACACACACACCAGAGGGCCACACACACACACACCAGAGGGCCACACCACACACACACCAGAGGGCCACACACACACACAGGGGCACACACACACAGAGGGCCACACACACACACAGAGGCCACACACACACCAGAGGGCCACACACACACACACCAGAGGGCCACACACACACACACCAGAGGGCCACACACACCACACACACACACACCAGAGGGCCACACACACACACACACAACACACACCAGAGGGCCACACCACACCACCACACAACACACACCAGAGGGCCACACACACACCAGAGGGCCACACACACACACACCAGAGGGCCACACACACACACACCACACCAGAGGGCCACACACACACACACACACCAGAGGGCCACACACACACACACACCAGAGGGCCACACACCACACACACCAGAGGGCCACACACACACACACACCAGAGGGCCACACACACACACACACACACCAGAGGGCCACACACACACACACCAGAGGCCACACACAACACACACCAGAGGGCCACACACAACACACACACACACACCAGAGGGCCACACACACACACACACACACACCAGAGGGCCACACACACACACACACAGAGGCACAACACACACCAGAGGGCCACACACACCCCACACACACCAGAGGGCCACACACCACACACACACACACCAGAGGGCACACACACCACACACAACCAGAGGGCCACACACACACACACACCAAGCCAAGGCACACACACACACACAACACACACACACACCAGAGGGCCACACACACACACACACCAGAGGGCCACAACACCACACACACACACCACACACACACACCAGAGGGCCACACACACACACACACACACCAGAGGGCCACACACACACACAACCACACACACACACCAGAGGGCCACACACACACACACACACACACACACACACCAGAGGGCCACACAACACACACACACACACACACACACCAGAGGGCCACACACCACACCAGAGGGCCACAACACACACCAGAGGGCCCACACACACACCAGAGGGCCACACACACACACACAACACCAGAGGGCCACACACACACACACACCAGAGGGCCACAACACCACACACACACAACCACCAGAGGGCCACACCACACACCACAACACACCAGAGGCGCCACACACACACCCCAACACACACCAGAGGGCCACACACACACACACCAGAGGGCCACCACACCACACACAACACACCAGAGGGCACACCCACCACACAACACACACACCCAGAGGGCCACACACACACACACACACACACCAAGGGCCACACACACAACACAACACAACACCAGAGGGCCACACACACACACCAGAGGCCACACACACACCACCAGAGGGCACACACACACACACCCAGAGGGCACACACACACACACAGAGGGCCACAACACACACACACCAGAGGCCACACACACACACACACCCGAGGGCCACACACACACACACCAGAGGGCCACACACACACACACCAGAGGGCCACACAACACACACACACACACACACACCCAGAGGGCCACACACACACACACACACACAGAGGGCCACACACACACACACACAACACACACACCAGAGGGCCACACACACACACACACAACCAGAGGGCCACACACCAACACACACACACAAGGCACACACCAGAGGGCCACACACACACACACACACACACCAAAAGGCACACCAAAACACACACACCAGAGGGCCACACACACACCAGAGGGCCACACACACACACACCAGAGGGCCACACACAACCAGGCCACACACACACAAGCAGGGGCCACACACCACACACACCAGAGGGCCACACACCACACACACACACACCAGAGGGCCACACACACACAAGGCACACACACACCAGAGGGCCACACCACACACAACACACACACACCAGAGGGCCACACACACACACACACCAGAGGGCCACACACACACACCACCACACACCAAAAGGGCCACACACACACACACCAGAGGGCCACACACAACCAGGGGCCACACACACCAGAGGGCCACACACACACACACACCAGAGGGCCACACACACACACACACCAGAGGGCCACACACACACCAGAGGGCCACACACACAACCAGAGGGCCACACACACACCAGAGGGCCACACACACACCAGAGGGCCACACACACACACACACCAGAGGGCCACACACACACACACACACACACACACCAGAGGGCCACACACACACACACCAGAGGGCCACACACACACACCAGAGGGCCACCACACACACCAAGGGCCACACACACACACCAGAGGGCCCACACACACACACACCAGAGGGCCACACACACACACACACACCAGAGGGCCACACACACACACACCAGAGGGCCACACACACACACACACACCAGAGGGCCACACACACACACACACCAGAGGGCACACACACACACACACAGGGGAAGCACGCCGGGGCCACACACACAGGGACGCACCGCCGGGGCCCCCGGCCGCACACAGAGTTGCACCCACCATCTTCCTCCTGGATCCGGCCTGTGCCCGGGAAGCCCCGCTCCTCGGCCTGTTTTGTGGCGTGCCGGGTCTGTCCTCCGCCATCAGGAAGTGTCAGCCTCCGGCCCGGAGCGGCGCAGGCCGGGAAATACACGCGTTGCTACGACAATCGTCTTAAAGGGCCCGCAGACATAGCTGTGACACAGAGCAGAGGAGCGCTGCCGGGCCCTCACACAAGACAGCGGGAGGCCGCACCGACACCGGAGTATGGCCAGCACCTGCTGTGAGGAGGAACGTCATCCTACACTGAGGATGGCTGCACCGGAGCACCCTCACGTGCTCTAAACAGCGGTCCGGCCGCCATTTTTAATCGAATTTGACGATTTGGACTAAAACCAAATCGTGGCCACAGCAGGGGGGCGAATTAATCGAATTAATTCGATTAATCGCCCAGCCCTATCGACAGGATATGGGCACTTGACAATTTTTAGAGTTCCCATAGAAAAGAATGGAGAGAGCTGCACTTGTGGCCCCACCTCTCTGTTCCTGACGGCATGCATCAGCAGCACTGTTCTACTGTTAGTTGCAGGTTCCTGGCGGTGTGACCCGAATCTATTGGACATTATGGAATAGCGTGTTCAAATTATATGAATGTCTCAGATGGGAGTTACCTTTTTAAAGGGAACCTGTCACCATATTCATGCTGCCCAAACCGCGATCAGAGACCAGATTAATCCAGCCGCCCTCTGTTGACTTTGCCCAGAGTTGGTCTAGTTGATTGACAAGTCTCTTGCTATGGCAGAGACCTGTCAATCACCTTTGGCAGTGCTGGGAAAAACTTGCCAGATATTGTTATTTTCTGAATGGCCGAAACTCTTTTTTTTTTTTAAATCAGATACTTTTTAGTAAACAATTTTTCCGGTTAACAGCACAACAAAAGCCCCCAACCACCCCCTCCATCCCATATACCGATTCCCCCGTTGATCATCCCCAACAGATTCAAGTATTTGAAACTTGGCAAGATGCTGTTTACATGCTTCAATTACCGTACAACATTTATTTGTGACAAATTAGGACAAAAGGAGTTTACCATTTCTATATTTTGCAAAGTACAATCTTGTCTTGTAGTACCCCTAATCCGAGGTAAGGGAGCTACAATCAGGTCAAAATGTATGTAGTTCACTTTTAAGCTGTCCCCACTATTCATTCCACTTTATCCATCCACTATAGATGCTCTGGCATTCATCCCAATATCCAAAATCATACAACTACACTGTCAGTTCTATCTTATTAGAGCATTAAGTATAACTATGGAGTATTCACCATGATACATTCTCCATTTATCCCATATTTTATCAAACTTGTGTAGAGCCCTCCTTTTCTTGTATACGCCTTCCTCCATCTAAATCAGCCAATGCATTCCATCGAGGAATTCTTGTAACCTTGGATGGGAATCACTCAGCCAATGTTTTGCAATCACCTTTTTTATTTGATATAGTGTTCTCATTATCGCCACCTCTTCATTCACATCATTCATTCTTTGATCTTTGCCATTTGTGTCGTAACCCAAGACACAAATGGCAAATCTGTATCAAACACCTGGTTTAGGTATCTCATACACTGGTTCCAAAATGTACTGATAAATCTACACCCCCAGAACATATGCATTATATCCACTGATATTGCCCCACATGTCCCTATACAAAAATGTTGGGGTCCTGTAGACTCTATGCAGCAGGTACAACTGAGACCGTCTTTGAGCTTCACAGGTGGATAATTGATGTATCACCTCCACTATATCTTGAATGGCTGGAACTTTTAATAGAAGAATATACCTTGTTGCTATTGTGCAGCTAGGCTCCAATTCATGCTGCCTGCAGTTTGAACGTGAATCTGCTAACAGGTTCCCTTTAACATAGGTACAAAACAGTGGCACAGTGAATTGTTCAGATCTTTAAACTCTAACTTAAAGGGAATCTGTCAGCAGTTTATTCTCTATATATTCTGAAGATGGCATGCTGTATGGGTTAACACAAAGAATTCAGGGATGCATCACATCACAAAGTGTGTTTTTGTTTACCTTCAATGTTTGTTTTAGCATCAGTAGCTTATCATTGCTCTCAGACACAGCAGCATGTGTACCAGGTCTGATACGCCCTCTGCTGTGATTAGCAGCTCACTGTCTATAGACTTTGCATACAGAGTCTGGTTTGAGCAGGGACAGCTGTCAGTTCCTCTGTATAGCTATATCTAAAAACTTTGATTACTGGGTGCAGCGGTTCTGATATAATAATCAGAGTAACACATCATTGGATTCAGGGTCACTTTGCCTATATTATGCCGCTCTCAGTTAAGTTAGCAAACACCTGCTCCCAGATTCCCTTTAAGCTTAAAAATTCAAAGTCCACTTTTCTTTTATGCCAGAAAATTCAAATGAATCTAATTCTGTAATTTCTTCCATTTGTAAATGTAGCACATAATTCTATATTTTGTATAAACTCTATTGGTGTCTCTTTCCATCAGACAGTGAATTCCAGTCATTTCCTTTGCATCAGTCACTTGGGTTTATTAACACTCTCATGTTGTAACATGTCATTAACCGGTTTCTCCGCTTAGATAGTACATTGCGGTGCCGGCCCACATACCTAAGAGGTCTAATGCAACCTGATTCCTTCCCTGGGGTCCTATCTCCTCTGAAAGAAGGTCGACTGAATGTTATATCATTATAAAGCTTCATTGGAGACTGTTCAGGCCTTTACGTATGATCGGTGACCGACACAATAGGAAATAATTCATTTGTATACATAAATCCTTTTAATGATTATAGACTAATTGCAATGCAAGCGTGTAATAATAGCTCTTTATTACACTATATAACACATTGTTTTATTTGTGACACGTCCAACTTTTTTTGGCATTAGACGTCCTCTTTTATGGTGCTGTCACACAGCACGATCTGGCCAGCGATGTCGGAAGCGATGCGCGGGTGCCCGCTCGCTTCCGACATCGCTGGCCAGCTGTCACACAGCATCGCTGCGGCCGGCGACACCGCAGTGCTGCGGGCGGTGACATCGCTCGCTGGGCTGGGCTTAGCCCAGCGAGCGATCCGCAGCAACGCTGCGGTATAGGCTGGATCGCCGCCGACATCGCTCTGGCGATGTCACACAGGCGCGATCCAGCCTTATCGCAGGTCGCCGGTTGACAGGTTTACGGTTCTTCCCGTAAACCTGTCAACCAGCGATAAAGCGCGGTCGCGCAGCTCATTTACACAGCGCAACGTCGCTAGCGACATCGCTGATACGTCACTTTTTCGGCGATGTCGCTAGCGACGTCGCCAGGTGTGACACCACCTTAAGTCTTTTCGATTTCTTTGTAGAGATATTTGCCACTTTAAGTGGAGATTAAAGTAGTGTAAACCACTAAATACAATGCGTTATGATAGCATTTGGCCCCCTTGAACTTTTCAACCTTTTGCCACTTTTCAGGCTTCAAACATAAAGATATAAAAAATCTAATTTTTTTGCGAAGAATCAACAAGTGGGACACAATCATGAAGTTGAACGAAATTTATTGCATATTTTAAACTTTTTTAACAAATAAAAACTGAAAAGTGGGGCGTGCAATATTATTCGGTCCCTTTACTTTCAGTGCAGCAAACTCACTCCAGAAGTTCAGTGAGGATCTCTGAATGATCCAATGTTGTCCTAAATGACTGGTAATGATGATAAATAGAATCCACCTGTGTGTAATCAAGTCTCCGTATAAATGCACCTGCTCTGTGATAGTTTCAGGGTTCTGTTTCAAATGCAGAGCGCATCATGAAGACCAAGGAACACACCAGGCAGGTCCGAGATACTGTTGTGGTGAAGTTTAAAGCCAGATTTAAATACAAAAAGATTTCTCAAGTTTTAAACATCTCAAGGAGAACTGTGCAAGCGATCATATTGAAATGGAAGGAGTATCAGACCACTGCAAATCTACCAAGACCCGGCCGTCCCTCTAAACTTACATCTCAAACAAGAAGACTGATCAGAGATGCAGCCAAAAGGCCCATGATCACTCTGGATGAACTGCAGAGATCTACAGCTGAGGTGGGAGAGTCTGTCCATAGGACAACAATCAGTCGTACACTGTACAAATCTGGCCTTTATGGAAGAATGGCAATAAGAAAGCCATTTCTCAAAATATCCATTAAATGTCTTGTTTGATGTTTGCCACAAGCCACCTGGGAGACACCAAACGTGGAATAAGGGGCTCTAGTCAGATGAAACCAAAATCAAACTTTTTGGGCACAATGCAAATTGATATGTTTAGCATAAAAGCAACACAGCTCATCACCCTCAAAACACCATCCCCACTGTCAAACATGGTGGTGACAGCATCATGATTTGGGCTTGCTTTTCTTCTGCAGGGACAGGGAAGATGGTTAAAATTGATGTGAAAATTGTCGCTGCCAAATACAGGACCATTCTGGAAGAAAACCTGTTGGAGTCTGCAAAAGACCTGAGACTGGGACGGAGATTTATCTTCCAACAAGACAATGATCCCAAACATAAAGCAAAATCTACAATGGAATGTTTCAAAAATAAATGTATCCAGGTTAAACACACAGAAACAGAGTCTTTACTATGCTCAACAAAGTGATTGACAATTTATTTACAAAAATGCACTCATTTTTTTAAAAATGCAAGTTTGGCTATAGATACAAGCAGTGAGGTTTACACAACATGGTGATACAGTTTACAACTCAGGTATTGCACTCAGCATGATTGCACATTGCCACAATAATATATTGCACTTATTCCCAATTGAGTTAGACATGGTATATACAGAGTTAACATAATAAGGCCCAATCAGCCCCACATCAGATGCTCAGGGAGCAGTGCTCATGGCTAGTGCTGCTGCACATAGGCATATGGCATACCAGTAGTGACTGCACGCTGTGTTAGAAAGCCCCCACTGTATCCAGGTGTTAGAATGGCCAAGTCACAGTCCAGACCTGAATCCAATCGAGAATCTGTGGAAAGAGCTGAAAACTGCTGTTCACAAACGCCTCAATCCAACCTCACTGAGTTCCAGCTGTTCTGCAAGGAATAATGGGCAAGAATTTGAGTCTCTCGATCTGCAAAGCTGAGAGAGACATACCCCAAGCGACTTGCAGCTGTAATCGCAGCAAAAGGTGGCGCTACAAAGTATTAACTCAAGGGGGCCGAATAACATTGCACACCCCACTTTTCAGTTTTTTATTTGTTAAAAAAGTTTAGAATATGCAATAAATTTGGTTCCACTTCACGATTGTGTCCCACTTGTTGTTGATTTTTCACAATAAAAATTTGAATTCATATCTTTGTTTGAAGCCTGAAAGCCTGAAATGTGGTAAAAGGTTGAAAAGTTCAAGGGCGCCGAATACTTTCACAAGGCACTGTAAGTGATTTAGCTTTGCAAAGTGCTGAACGTTCTACAAACAGCCTAGTGAATCTGATAATACTACAGCAGCCCAATAAGAAAAAACTAATGGATGCTAAAGGCAGAACACTGTTTCCTCCTTTTAAAATGACAACACTTCTACTCACCTTGGGTGCCGTTTCAGTGGTGTCTGCAGTAGCTCTTACGGTGATTGTGTAACATCTTCTGTCACCCGCATCCAATCTGTCATCCTGCAGCCAATCAGCGGTCACTTTACGCTCCCCACTTTTGGATGTGTCAGAAAGCAGCAGTGCTTGTTTCCTCCAAATGTAAATGGTTTGTCCAAAGGTTGGGAGAATGAAGGAGCTTCTCATTGGCTGTAGGACTTGAGTGACAGAAGACTGTTGCGTGATCGCTGGAAGAGCGAGTGCCGACACAGCTGGAATGGTGCAATCACTTGGAGAGCCTGAGAGCCAAATTGTCGGAGTTAAGGTTAGTTGATGTGTGGAGATTAACACATCCTGGATCCAGCGATTATACGTACTAATCTGCTGTGCACGATATGTTCAGCAGAATAGACCTTTTTTTGGTCAGTTACAAGCTTCTGTCCGTCGACCTGACGTCCATATAGCTCCAATGATTTGGTCTGACCACGCCCCAGTCACCCTGTCCTTCAGTCTCCCAGATTTGGTTTACGCAGAGTAGACCTGGTCTCTCAACCCTGGTCTACTGAAAAATCTGGAGTGCACATCAGAGGTGCGGACTGCGATTGCTGATTTTCTAAACTTCCACAAAACAGATCCCACTGCCCTTCCTTTTAAATGGGAGGCCCTGAAGGGTGTTGTGAGGAGGGTGCTCATCCAGCAGGGAGCCAGGCTAAAGAGGGAACGGAATGCAGCCATTCTAGACCTTTTGACTACTACTCAGTCACTAGAATCGCAACACAAACAGTCTCATGACCCTCAAGTGTTGGCCGATTTATTGAAGGCACGAACTGACCTGTGCTCCTTTGGACTCTGGCATCCGCGAAAACAACAGGATCAATTCTGCAGATATCTTTATGAATTCTCGGACCAACCGAGTAAAGCGTTAGCTAGATTTTTACACCCACGTCTCCCTACCACTTACATACTTACTATTAACTCCAGATTGGGAAGACCCTTACACGGCCCCCGGGAAATAGTGGATGCATTTAGGGATTACTATAACTCCTTATACAATCTGAAGGTCCTTTGGCCGATATGTCCCCTAGGGATTTTCAGTCAAGGATGGACGAATATATTGCTAATACCCCACTCCCGCCTATTAGTGATGAGGAGGCAGAGGCTCTGGAATCTCCATTTACGCATCAAGAACTCAGACACTATTAACTCATCCTCTAACGGCAAGAGTCCTGGCCCTGACTGCTTTTCTGCTAGTTTTTATAAATTATTTGCTCCTGAACTGGCCCCATTCCTAACCTTGTTATTTAATACCATCTCAGATGGTTGCCCTTTTGCCCCACAAACTCTTTCAGCCACAATCACCATAATTCCAAAGCCTGGTAAGGATCCTTTTTCATGCGCCCTATCTCATTGATAAATTTAGACATGAAGATATTTGCCTAAATGATAGCTAACAGACTAGGGCCTCTGTTACCGGGATCCATTCATGGCAATCAAACAGGCTTTGTTTTGTGGAGAGAGGCGAGGGACAATACCATTAAAGCCCTGCTGTTTATTTATTGTTTGTACCGACCAGAACATCCCAGCCTGCCTTCTCTCTATTGAAAAGGTGTTTGATCGTCTTGGCTGGAACTTCCTTCTTGCCTCCTTGAGACAGTTGGAGTTGAGGGGAGGTATGTTGGGTAGAATTCTTGCACTTTATCATAATCCTACGCTCAGCTTAGGGTTAATGGGTTTCTATCGTCTCCTTTTAAGATATCCAATGGCACGAGGCAGGGTTGCCCTTTGTCGCCCCTGCTTTGTCATCGCCATGGAGCACTTGGCGATTGCGTTGAGAAATTCCTTAGATATTAAGGGTATACAGATCAAAAATACGCATTTTAAATTAGACCTTTATGCAGACGATCTTTTGATATGCGTCTTGGACCCTCTAGTGGCCTTTCCAGTTCTGATTCGAGAATTCTAGAAATTTGGCGCAATCTCCAATTTTAAAGTTAATTATTCCAAAACAGAGGCCCTCAATCTCACCTTATCAGATGACCTGGTGCTCAGACTTAAGTCCTCTTTCTCAGTTAGATGGGAGGACAAGGCACTGAGATACTTAGGTCATTAAAGTCCTTAGAAAGAGAGACACCTATTTTCTCTCAATTACATCCCTCTATTAAATAAAACGTTAGTGGACCTGAAAAGATTTGATAAGACACATTTATCTTGGTTTGGCTGAATAAATGCCATCAAGATGGATATATTACCCAGATTCCTCTACTTATTTCAAACAGTTCCTATTTCTATCCCTGATCAATTTTTCGGCAGTTTCGCTCCGCTCTCCGTAGATTTGTCTGGGGCTCTAAGAAACCTTGTCTACGTTTCTCCGTCCTCACAAACCCGAAGTTGAGGGGAGGAGCTGGCTTCCGACTTCCAGAGATATTATCACTCTGTCCTCTTATCCAGAGTAATTGATTGGAGATACAATTCATTACACAAACAGTGGGTGTTCTTGGAGGGCTTGCTTGCCCCTTCTCCTCTTTATTGGCTACCATGGATATGGCCCCATACTAGACCGCCGGCTGTGAACTTTTCCCCACTCACGTGGGCCTTTGTGGTATTCTTGGACGCCTATAGGGTCGGACTGAGACTGATCAATTTTCCCTGCAGATTGGACCTTTCTTTGATAATGTGGATTTCTCACCAGCTGTCGGGAGATGGACCTTCTTATGCTGGACGGCTGTAGATCGTCTTTACATGGCACAGGTGATGGCGCGGCTCTCTAGGCTTTCCACGATAAGGGCTCTGCGGGGGGACTCGGATGGAGAGCCATTCTCCTGGTTGGAGTTCGCCCAATTAAAGGTGTATCTGGGATCTTTTTGCACTGGTTCTCCCACTGAGTTGGAGTCTCTTTGGTACTCAACAGAGAGCCCGACTCATGTCATTTCACTCATGTATGGTATACTTTCAGAGGCTAAGTCTTCTGATACACCACATTTTATTGAGGCCTGGCAAAACTATCTACAGAGTACTTTTTCAGACACTGACCGTGTGAAAATTTTCACGCTTGCCCATAAGATGTCAATCTCTTGTAGCTTCCAGGAAACTAACTATAAAATATTAACAAGATGGTATAGATGCCCTGCACTTCTTTATAACGATGTTTCCTTCAGTTTTAAACATTTGTTGGGATGTGGAGAGGAGGGGACTATGCTACACACATGGTGGTCCTGCAGACCCCTACTTGCCTTCTGGACTGACATCTTCTCCATCAATAAAATTATGTCACATACGCATTATACTCCTTCACCCCAAATTGCTCTGCTTTCTTTGATTCCAGGCTCTCTTTCAGACGCAAAAAAAAGGCCCTTTTCGATTTTGCCTTATGGCAGCCAGAGTCTTAATCCCACGACACTGGAGATCAGCAGTTGTTCCCTCAATTCGGGAATGGGTGGTTGAGATGAATAGACTAAATCGGATTGAGTCATCAATGGCTCAGGATAATGAGACCTGGGATAAGCACCAAAAGATTTGGACCCCGTGGTGGATCTTTAGAGATAGCCCAACGCTGACTCAATGGCTGCGAGATGTATAAATTATGGTGTTGGCGTTGGGGCGGGGTTCTGTCACTCTTCCTCCTACCCTCTTCCCCCCCCCCCCTTTTTTTTTCTTCTTTTCTTTCTTTCTCCTTCTCTCTCTAAACCTTACCTGGCCTTTCCTATCTTTTCCTATCCTATTTCACTATTATAATCATATTTACAATATCACATTGGTTACTCTTGCCATATCTACTTTTATGTGTAATAATACCATCAGACTCTATGGTACAATTCTTGATCTGTCCTAGCCGTTCTCATTGCGGTCAGTCAGTATTTCTCTTGTTTTGTCTTTTTGTTGTTTTCCTTGTGGAAGTTTCTCTTTTGGCGAGACAATATTGTATGGTCGTCTCTGGTGCTCAATACCATGAGAAAGTTTATCTTTGCTCTTTAATTGATGATTGACACTTTTGTTTCTCTTTTGTATCGATTAAAAACATAATAAATACTACTTTCTGAAAAAAAAAAAAAAAAAGAAAACAAAATCTGCAGACACTGCAGATTTGTGAATCTTCACAGCACACACGTCTTGCACTGTCGGGATTCTCCGGTGCCAGGAGCGGAATCAAGCGCAGTCCTGTGACTGCAAGTATGTGGTATCCATACTTCCAAACACATTGCAATCACATGTGTGCGGCTTTACTCAATTAACTTGTAAGAATGACAGCGCTCCCTTACTAGCCCAGGGACAGGAACACCAAGATTAGAGGTAACTTGTCATGTCTAAATACTATTATCCTTCAGATATGAGGTTAATCTGCAGGTTAGTAGTGTTCCAAAGCTGCCCTGCCAGTCATAGAGGTGCAGCTTGCACGGCTTCATTCATGGCTCAATACATAGCAGCATCTGTAACCGCATCCCGGGTTCTTCCTGGTTGCCAATGGACGTCCCCATGGGTGTGTCACATCTCATAGGTTGACTCCCTTCTGATCACATGGTCTCTGTGATGCAAGCAAGGTCTCTGGGTGTGTTTGGAAGTGGCTGCAGACACCATTTTCCTGGAGACACATAGTCAGGAGACTGTGTCTCTCTCTGTGCTTGGGAGCAGGTGTATCCCTGGAAGGCATGAGGGCCGGAGACCGAGGCTAGAGAACCTGAGATGGCTCTCTGAGTTCAGGAGGCTACATTCCACTGACAGTCTGGATCAGACAGGAGTCTATGTATCCCAGAGAGGCAGCTTCATGAACATGGACTAAGAGGTCAGTGGACATTATAATGGACTAAATGTGATATGCCATGTGGGCACACCCGCCATTGGAATAGACCAGTGGTTCATAATAAGAACTGTTGATGTACAGGGTGGGCCATTTATATGGATGTACCTAAATAAAATGGGAATGGTTGGTGATATCAACTTCTTGTGTGTGGCACATTACTATATGGGAGGGGCACAACTTTTCCTGATGGTGTACTTGGTTTTAATGTAACTTTATTGTTTCATGAGTTATTTACTAGTTTATGACCATTTATAAAATGTGTTCAAAGTGCTGCCCATTGTATTGGATTGTCAATGCAACCCTGTTGTCCCACTCTTGAAACATTCCATTGCTGAAGAATGGCCCCACTATCTTTTGTACCCCATATATCACACCATACCATCAATTTTTGTGTTCCAACAGTCTTGAAGGGATCTATCCACTGTGGGTTAGTGTCAGACCAATAGCGGTGGCAAGTACAGTATTGCTGCGATCTGGCACTTGCGGCCGCGAAAAAAAACGCGGTCAGCAGTGGGTTTTTTGTGCGCTCGCAAGTGCCGGATCGCGGCAATACTGTACTTGCGGCACCTGCCGCAAGCTCAATAGACAATGCATGGGGCTTGCCACAAGTGCGGCCGTTGGGCGGCAGATGCGGTAAATCAGCTGGATCTGCCGCAATCCCCGAAAAACGCTGATGTGAAAGGGGCCTAGGATAATGGCCATGATGTACTGCAGCATAGAAAGAGTTACAACATGTAAATGACATTTGGAGACCATTCACTGAAATGTCAAAGTCATATCTCCTGACACCCAAAACCAACAGGTCACATGCCACATCACTTGTATCTATTATTAAGAGTCAATTTCTGCACAATTTCTACAGTCATGTTACTAATTTGCTCCTATTGAAGCTGTATATGATAATCCATTTCAAAATCCTAAAAGGTTTTGTGAAAGTTCATATTTTTATTCTTTCTCCCAGTATTATTCTGAAATTCCAGAAAGCTCTTTTCAGGCATTAATCATGGGCATAATTATTGTGGATGCAGGGGTGCGAATTCAATTGTGACACTGGAGCCTAGGGCAGCCCACCAAAAGAATATAAAAAGACATTATTTCAAACATGATTAGGAGGCTGATATACTACTTAGCATTCCTAACACTTTATAGGGGTAAAAGGTTTCCTTTGATAGTATTGGTCTTATCACATCTCCACCAGAGCCTTCTCCTGCAACGTCTGCTTCTGTCATCAGATGCCGCCATATTCACTCTGTGTGCGGTTCCGGTGATAGAGGAGATGTCAGAACCAGAAGCTCCGATTAGCGCAGGCTTTGTCTGTCCAGTAAGGTTAGAGTGGCTGGGACCTGTAGTACTTTCTGGTCTGGCTGACAGAGTGGGTGTGTGTGCTGTCCAGCTGAAATCATCAGCTCCTTGCTTCAGCCTGTTAAAAAACATTACAACTTGCTTAAGTTACCAATTTACTGCTGGAAGCCGCCAGATATAACTCGTGCTTCCCTGGCTCAGTGCTGTCAGTTTTACTTTTTAGGGTATGTGCACATCAGTCGTTTTGTGGGCTCGTTTTGACCGTTTTCCGTCGGCGGTTCCCGCTGAGTTTTATGTTAATTTATGTTAATCCTACCCACCGGTAGGATTAACATGCTAGTCAATGGAGTTTAGAAAACGCTGTGTACATTACAACGATTTTTGTCTGGTCGTTTTCAGTTTATTCACCGGTTTCCGACCGGTTGTCAAAGATAGAGCAAGCGACTTCTTTTCAGCGTTTTTCCAGCGGGTCCAGCTGAACAAGTGCAGCAAAGACCAGTCTGGAAATCGCTAAGGAACACGCCGGGGAAATCGCCAAGAACACGCTAGTAACCCGATCGCAAAACGTTAGCAAAACGCTAACAAAACCAGGGACACTAGCGAGTGCAGAAAACTCAGTTCTGCTAATCTCCACCGGTTCCCGGTCGTTCTGCAAAGATGCAGAAACGACTGATGTGCACATACCCTTATAATCCTTGTTCCTTGTTTTGACTTTTGCTTAAGTTTTTGACTACTCCTATGGATCCTGATTTCAGTCCCTTTGCTTGGGCTCCCGGCTTAGAACCTGTTTGGCTACCATTCCTGCCTCTGGTTCACACCTCTGAACGGCAGCCCTTCCATGTCAAGCAATCCACTGGACCCAGTTGTAAAACCAGATCTTGTACAGCAGTTAAAGGTTGTCAGGATTTCTCTAGATTCTTCCAAATGGAGTCACGTGCATCAAGTCAGTCCGAGGTAGACTTTTTAAGCCTGTGGCCTCAGGCAAATGTTACAGGTCTTCTTATATGGGCCCTTTTGGGCTCTCCTAACCTCCAGGATCGCAGTGCAATTTTTAAACCCCTGCATCGACAACAGTTATGGCCCTGATTAATTCCTGACATGAGCTTGTGGCGCCCCGCCGGTTTGGCTGCCACTATGGATTTGCCGATCCCAGTTGCCGCAAACTAAGTCGCCCACAAACACATCAAACACACCTCGGTCCCAGAGCAAGCGGGTGAACCCAGGTAATGAGATGGCTCAGGCAGTTGTGGGACAGTGGGGAAAGACAGGTGGTGGGTGGGAAGTGAGGAGGAGCAGTTAGGGAAAGGAAGAGAACAAAAGGAAGACACCACAGGAAGTAGTTAGTCTGAGAAGGACAAGGGACGGAGAAGACAGCACGGACCTGGGGCCCCGAACGACGATGAGGCTTTTCCTGGGTCCTGGGGCTACAGACCGCAGAAAGATTGAGGGAGTCCTAGGGGCAGTGAACGATCCACCCATGCACCCGAATCTGCAGTGAAGTGGAAGGATAGGGCGAGAACCAGGTGCCCGGCCCTGAAGGTGGCAGAAAGGCTCCAAGCTCGAACCACAGAACCGGGGGCCACGAGATCTCCAAAAGCTGTGGCCAACTCCCTACACAGCGCAGGAAAGACAGCCGTACTAGGGCCAAGGAACCCAGTCGGTCGTCCAAGAAAGCCCGTGGCTGCTGGACCGGGGCTCTGTGTGCGGAAGCGCGTGCAGTAAGGAGAACAGGCAGCACTGAGAGAGGAAAGCACGAAGAAAGCAGCACAAAGGGGGTGCACTGGACAAGACACCCTGGTTGCCAAGGACTACCCGGGCTGCCACTGTACTTGTGCTGCAACTTGAAGTGCTGACAACAGGAGGCAAGTAAAGGGGTTTGAACTCAGACTGTGTGTGAGACCTTTAGGCTGGAAACCCACTATCCTACTTACATCCGAGTCTTTGGACGAGACTCAGATCAGTGACGCTGAATGGCCTCTCCCTCTCTGGACGGGAGTGTCAGCTGTTTGTGTTTTTGTGCAGCATCACACTCCCGTCCAGAGAGGGAGAGGCCATTCAGGTCACTGATCGAGTCTCGTCCAGAGAGACTCGCATGTAAGTAGGATAGGGTGTTTCCACCCCTAGGCTGGAATCACACTGTCCGTGTGATATACGAATCACTCGGACGAGTGTCTGATCATTAACCCTGAACAGCCTCCTCCTCTCTGGACGGGGAGTGTGGAGCTGCATAGAAATACAAGCAGCTGACGCTCCTGTCCTGACAGGGAGATTCTGTTCCAGTGACTGAGCCAAGACTCGTCCGAGTAATTTGTATATCACACGGAGAGTGTGATTCCAGCCTTATTTCCCGCCTGCACTGGAGAGCGGTTGACTGCTAGACCGTACAGACTGCAGGTCCCTGCAGGGGACCTGTCCATCACCCGACCCCAATCACCTCAACTCCGGATGCCCTGGGGACGTGCTCCTCCCGTGGGGAGTAAACTATCACAGCTGCAACTCCATCATCCCAAGAGGTCCCGGACCACAGCAGGACCCCTACCGGCCACCTTCGACGGGTGGCGTCACGACAAACTTGTTTTTATTTCACTTTTTTCCTTCTTCTTTTTATACATTCAAACTTAACTGAGGGGTAGGTGGAGGAGTTAATAATTTTATCTGAATAAACAAAAAACTCTAATTTTGACTTGAATTATCATACAAGCTTCAATAGAAGCATAACAGGCCGATGTGCAGAAATTGACTCTCAATAATAGCTACAACTGTTGTCGTGTAACCTGTCTCTTCTGGGTGTCGGTGGGGAGTAGGGAGGGAGAGATGTCTTCAACATTTCAGTGAATTGCTTTAAATTCACTTAAATGTTGTAACTCTTTCTATGCTGCAGTTCATGATGGACATTATATTACATTGGTGGCCACATTAATATACAGAATACTATAAACCTTGCTAGGGACCAGGACTGAAAGGATGTGTGTACTGCTATGGGCATTACCACACACAATATGGTTCCGAAATGACTTAAGTATAGAGGGAGGGAGTCCAGCGTCTTGAAGTTTATAACGGCTTTATTGAACATTTTTTGGGTTATCACACAATAATAATGGTATTCCTTCTTATAAGCGTGAATGACAGAAGGAGGGTTCCTGAAAATTGAAAGTCCTGGGGAAGTACAGTGCAAATTTTAATCCATTTCTTGTTCTGAGATAATTTTTAAAGACGTTATTCCAAAAATTGTTGTTCTCTCTCTGCACCTCCTTCCAGATTATCTATCACATTTTGCACTTCTTTTATATGGTATGTAAAAGCATAGAAGAAATTACATTTTTTTTTTAATTTTCTTCAGCTTCCATATTGGCAGATTTCACTCTATTTTTGCAGTCCCATAATACATCACATGATCAGCTAGAACAAATAACATCTCTGGCTGCTGAGAAGACACCAAAATATCTCTCCCTCTGCATTATATTTAATAAATTAATATATTTTAAGTATAAAGTTAGGTAGGTGGCTAAACTATCTCCGTTATTATTATTATGTAACACTATATAGGAACCCGATGCTATCGCATAAGGTGGCCGATGACATCATGATTGGGCTGGCTCTGTGGCACTGGGGGTAGCAGCCACCACTCCCCCTGTGCGGTCTCTCCTTATCCACTGTTTTTTCTCCCTCGTCTCTGCCCTCCCCCCCAGTCCCCTCCCCTGTGGTCACGCTCTGCCCCCTTATGCTCCTCATTTCTGCCCCCTTGTGGTCGTTCTCTGCCCCCCTCCCCTGTGCCCTCTTGAGGAAGGGATGGTGTCATGTGACTTGGCTCCGCCCATAATGACCATCACCACAGGTCCTGTAAATCCCAGTTTGGCGGGGGAAGGGGGGGATAGCTGGCTGGGGGCTGCGGCGTCAGGTTAATGGGGGGGGCTGCGAGGGCTGGGCGGGGGTGATCAGGCAGACTGCTGGGAGCGGGCAGGTAGAGCATGCAGCTGGCTGTGGTCACCATATTTATAAAGTGGCAACATCATGTGCATTGTGTAGGGAACATGTAATGTGCTATGGAATAGAAGGTTATAATTTATTATTTAGCACCAATGTCTGCAGGAGGGAGAAGTGAATCAAAGTGAGTGTAAATCAAGGTGTTTGAGATTTCTGCAAGGATCTGTATGTTTTTTGAGTGGGGATTATGGAAAGGAGACGGAAGATAATGTGAGTATGTTGTGTTCAGACTGGGGGAGAGGTTAGATAGGGAACAGATACGTGTATCCAAAGGACATGCTTTGCAATCTGCGCTGACTGTATACAGATATTGACCACAAAGAATGTGTGGACAAAGGTGCTTTATTTCCAACTCGTTTCAGAGAAAACCTCGCTCCTTCATCAAGGATACAACCTGTATCAGGGATGCATTCTGTATACAGTCAGCCGAATCGCAAAGCACTGTCCTTTGGATACATGTATCTTAACTACCGTGCATGTGGAAGCATGGATCCAGCAGCGGCTGTATTAGACGCATATACCGTTTGTAGGTCCCACAACCAGTCCAGGTGAGCAGCGATATTGACAATTTTCCAAAAGCTATATAAAAAATAAGACCCTATTGTACCTCTTCTTTCCCTATTTTTAGATAATATAGGGAACAGAGGTCCAGGGTATGGCCATATTTGGTAGTAGCTGCGGAGGACCATTGAGGAGGAACTGAGTGTTACTAGCTTATACTGCCAAGTATCAGTGGGGATGTTGAAGTCACTCATTATAGCGGTAGGGATGTCATCAGAAAGGAAGTGAAGTGGTGAAAAAAGATGGTGTCTGTCCTGGAGGGCAATAAATGAAAGCCAGTAGGAGATTGTAGGATGGAGTAAATGCGGACAGTCAAACTGTTGAGGAGAGCCATAGGATCAAATACTTAACCTTAAGACATAAGGGCATGGGAGAAACATCTATAGAGTGTATTATTTTACATTGTATAAGTTGTGATTTAAACATGGCTGCCATTTCCTGCCACATCACACCATGTGCTGAGAGCAAGATGGAGTCCAGGGAAGACTGACCAATCACAGAATGCCACATTACCTGGACATACTCGATCAAGACCACACCCCCTGATTGCCTCATGAATCCACCCATGGACTAACCCACTGACCAATGAATACATCTGAGTAGGGCTGGCCGAGCCCCTTACTGAACAAAACCTGAGGTCTCTTATAATAAACAGAGACTTGGAGCTTGGGTCTGACCAAGGATGGGTGTACATCTGACTCTGTGCATCTGGTGTCATACTTTTCATTGCCGGTGCTTGGTCTATATAAATTAGGACAGGAGCAGCAGCTTGTTGTTAATATTATTATGAAATATTAACCATATCAAAACAAGAAACAAGGAGCTTGCTACTTTTGTAGAAAGTGCTTCCATGCTGTGTAGTCACTCCAGTGGTTCTTGCCCCCGCTGGTGCTGGATAGCATGATTAGAACACTTGATATGGGGTTGATGAGGCAGAGTCACATGGAGGTAAGTCAAATCCACTTGTTTATGTAAACATGATTAAAGGGGAACTCGGGGGAGATAAAAAAAAACAACTATTTTGTACAGTCCCAGCACTCCTATGCTATAATGGTAAGCTGCCTGTTACACTTGTACAATGTTTATAGTTAATATAAATCAGTTATTCACTAATGCTGCTTACCCATTACCACTCCCATAGGGGTCAATACGTCATATGTGAGCAAGACGTTCTCCCCCTCCCTCTCAGAAAGCTTCAGCTACTTCAGACACTTCCTCCTTCAATCACGTGGGCGTAACATCACAACAGGTCCTATACTAAGCTGGGAGTCTGGAGATCTTTCTGTCCAGAGAGCAGGATGGGAGACCTATGTCAATAGGACCTGCTGTGACATCACACCATTACTGCGCAAATGCCAAACCGCACAGAGACAAGCCTCCATACTTCTGTAACAAGGTAATTTGGAGTGATGAGACCAAAATCAAACTTTTTGGCCACAACCATAAACATTACATTTGGAGAGGTGTCAACAAGGCCTATGATGAAAGGAACACCATTCCTGTAAAGCACGGAGGTGGATCACTGATGATGTGCGGAAGTGTCAGCTACAAAGGCACAGGAAAGTTGGTCAAAGTTGAAGGATTGATGAATGCAGCACGTTATCAGCAAGTACTGAGGCAAATTTGCACTCATCAGCCCAGAAGCTGATCCAAAAACACAAGGCCAAGGCGACCTGTCATTGGCTACATCAGAACAAAGTGAAGGTTCTGGAGTGGCCATCTCAGACTACTGACTTCAATATCACTGAGGCACTCTGGGCAGAACTCAAGCTCTCCGTTCATGCAAGAAAGCCCAGGAATTTACAGGAACTGGAGGCTTTTTGCCAAGAAGAATGGCCAGCTTTACCAGCTGAGAAAATAAAGAGTCTCATCCACAACTACCACAAAAGACCTCAAGCTGTCATTGATGTTAGAGGGGGTAATACATGGTATTAAGAACTGGGGTATATGAACTTTTGATCAGGGTCATTTGCATGTTTTTGGTTGTCATTATGATTTTAAAAAGAGAAAACACAGTAGTATTGACAATAAATGGCATCACCCAACCGCTGGCCATGAGTGGAAAAAATGTTTATCATTCATATTCTCTAAAAAAAGACCAAGAAAGCAAAGAATCTGCTCGGGTATGTAAACTTTTGAACACAACTGTATGTATACTGTATGAGCCCAGTGGGTGTTTCTACTCAGTGATTGACAGCTATCTGCATGCACAGTCATAGAGGGAAGATAATCAATCAGCGCCCACTTGACTTAGGCATACAAATAGCAGGGAATTTAATGGATGATGTTTTACTGAAACTTTTCTTTTTTCACAAAAATGTACCGGTGTATATCAATCTGATGAGCTCCTCCTGCTCTATAACCACCTGCCTGCAGATCCATATACCATTGTCAACATGACCATTCCCTTTTGAGCTTTGCGATTAGTCATCAATATTTATGATGACTTTACAATGATGTATTGTGTAGGTATATTTTCAATAAGATAAAAAAAGCAAAACAAGAAAATTCTTCATCCAGTTGATGGACAGCAAGAACGTAACGTAACGTAACACCCCTAGAAATAAGAAATATATCATGTGGACAACCATTGTGCCGTCAATTTATAAGCTGTAAACCATATATTCTGCTGCACCTTTCTACCCTCTGGCACATTTTTAACCAGAAAATGAGGACACACATATATCAGTATATTTATCTCCTAGAATTAATCCTTTACTTGTTTTTGAGTAATCAACACAGTGATCTGACAGTGCCGTAAAAAAAGAAGCTGTACACACAGGGCAGTCTTCTAGTGCAGCACTTTAGTGCCATTAATATTATTTAACAGCCTTCAGCTCGATCTCAAGCCATCACGACTTGATGGATAAACGTTTTGTAGGAAGATCGATCTTATGCGAGCCTATATAGGTCCGCCAGGGTCTTCTCCACCATTATCTTGACAGTATCAAGACATCGAGTCTCTAGCCTTCCATCTCCCCTTGTTCCTTCTATTCTTCCAACCATGATGTCCTTCTCCAGTGATTGCTCTTTGTATGCAGGGCCGCACCGTCCATTGGACAGTGTGAGCCCTGAGTACCAAGCGGCAGCAGCCAGGGGTGCGGCATTGGGGAAGGGGCGGCACCAGCACCAGAGACCGGCTTCCTGTGTCACCCACAGCGTCACCCGGTAAGAGGGCGGCGGCGCTGCACCCCCAATCCCCCCCTCGCTCCTCACCTAAGGCTACAGGGGCGGCGGGGCTGAAGTGTGACAGCAATCCCCCACCCCCTCCCCCCCCGCTCTTCTAAATGGCTCAAGCGGCAGGGGGGCTTGATGCACCCCTGTTTGTATGATGTGTCTAAAGTAGGCAAGTCGTGTCTTCGAGTGACCTGCCTGGCTTTGATTTGTTCCAGAATTGATTAGTCTGTTCTTCTTGCCATCTGTGTTATTGATATCATCCTTCTCCAGCACCATATTTTGAAGGCGTTCTTATTCTGTTTTCTCTTTATCATCTAGGTTTCACATCCATGTTAAGAAAAAAGACCAGTCTATGCATGAGCCATGCCACCATACAGCCTGTATTTTGGAGATAGTCTTACATAAAAGCAATGGTTATACCACCATAATACTTAAGTCTTCATTTTTGCCTTATTGTTACAAAATTGTCATGCATGACTTCCTACAATATATTGGTGAACTAATACATTTATACAAAGCTCTGTTGATCACTGCAAAGCTATAGGTCTCTTAATAGCTGTCGGATAAATGTTGTGTGACCCAATACTATCCTGACTCACAAATGCACATACATGCTTGGCTTGCCCAGGTTTGTACGATTTGTCAGTGCAGATAAGGGAGCAAGCCATTGGCAGATATCTCTGGCAGTGGCTTAACTTCAGGAAGAATTAAAAAGAGCCAGGTTCTTAAATTCAATCAGTGGCATACCGCTAATGACTGCAGATTACACGCATTCTATGGGGCCTGTAAATCAGTGGGGCCCTGTGCCCTGTGGCAGTGCGCCTCCCCTCGGCCTGGCATCTTCGATGCGATGCTGACAAAGTTGAAGTATTGCCACAATACCGTAGGTGGGAAAGGAGGGGATGTAAAAATAGGAAAAAAGAATGGTGTGGTCTGTGAGGCCATCGGGCTGCTAAGGAGATAGAGGGACGAGATCTGGAATTAACAAACCTTCTTCATTTGCATGTGGTCATTTAGAACGCGTTTCAGTGGCAATGTGCTGCCTTCATCAGATGATGATCATCTGATTAAGGCAGCACATTGCCGCTGAAACGCGTAGTAAATGACCACATGCAAATAAAGGTTTGTTAATTCCAGATCTAGTTCCTCTATCTCCTTAGCAGCCCGATGGCCTCACAGACCACACCATTCTTTCTTCCTATGATGATAATGAGACTTTTGAAATTAATCTATAAATACTGGAAGTCTAAAAAAGCTCCTGTGGCCAGTGAGAAAATTACAAGATTTCTATTTTTTTTTTATTATAATTAAGATTATGATATGATGTGCACTTGTGAATATACCTATACCTCCATCTAATCTGAAATGTAAGGCCTGTTATTAAAATTCCTTATCTGAAAAGGAAATGAGGTAGGACCTGCCTTGCTACCGCTAACTTCATGTCCTTTCTATTGTACATACTCTATACATCTTTCTCTGCACATATATAAATGTATAGTAATCTCTTTATTTTCATATATTTAACAGTTCTCTGGATGATTCATGATGGGGGTTTTACAGAACTGATCCCTTTTACTATTGTTTCGGAGTATGGCTGCGCTCAGACAATTGTATTCAGCAGTCAGCAAGTGGTCTGAACATACGTATAAGAAAGAACGCACATGCAAAGTTGTTCACAAAAGAAAGATGCAGCTGATCCCGTACATTCTGTACAATGAAGCAGCCGCTGTTCTTTTATAGACATGAAACAAAGGAGATAGATTTTTTAGATCTGAGCAGGTTTGTCGTTCACATGACAATTTGCCGGAATTCTTTTTCCACTACTTATGGGCTGTGAAGAAGTTGGTAGCCGTTTTTGTCTAAGGCTATCTTGCGTTTTTATGTATATATATTTGCTAAGAATTCACAAAAATCGCAGAAAAACAAAAATTTAGTTTTTTGTCCTAGATTGTGGCAGAAAAAAAAAGTGGTTAACCCCTTCACAGCCAAGGACCGTGTCCCTCCCTCCGATGCGAGCTCATGCTCCGAGCTCACATCATTCCCTGTGCATGTCAGATGATCTGATCAGCTGAGATGTGTATCTAACAGCACCGATTGGATCAGCAATCCAATTGATGCTGTTAACACTGACAGCGCGATTCAAAGCACCTCTACAGGGATTGTGCCATTCCCCACCAACATTGGAGGTCCCGTGATGCCATCATGGAGCCTTGATACCCTGTTTCCCTGAAAATAAGACACCATCTTATATATATTTTTGCTCCGAAAGATGCACCATGTCTTATTTTTGGGGGGTGTTTTATCTCCATGAAGAAGAATTCACATTTATTGATTAACAAAAAAAAAAAAGAACATTCCAACAGTTGTCATCACAAACCAACGTAACCTAAGGGTACCTTTACACGCCGCTACTGGCGGGTGGCTACAACCGGATACATGCGAGAAATGTATCTTGCACCGGCAATTCAACCCGTGGCATGTGAAGACGGTTGTAGCCATCCGGCAGTAGCGGCACCTGTTTCCGAGCACTGCCCTGAAACAGGTGGCTACCCAGGCGATTGTAGCGACCTGTATCGGCGTGTAAAGAAGCAACAGAAGGGATGTCTGGACACCAGACTATGTACCTGGTCTGTACCTGGGGCGTGACACTGCCTCCGGGAAACCACCCCCCTTCAGCAATCATTGGAGGAAGCTCCTGCGTTACGATTGGTTGTTGCTGCATAGGGCGGCATATTTAAGGAACTGACCAGTCACACTACACAATTGCTCGAGCGTCATGTATTAATCAGCCTCCTGCGATGCCTGGCCAATGATGATGTTATTGCTTTGTCCTATCAGCGTACGGACGTCTCGTAATCCACAATTGTGGCACGCCTATGTGTTGTCCCTGCTGCACCAGGTCCGCCCATATTAGCTTGTTGTAGCGGTGTGTAAATGAGGTAAGGTGCTCTGCAGAAGGTAACTGGAGACACCCGGCGGTGTATCTAGAGAATGTAATCTACTGTAGCGCACCTTGTTGCGGTGTGTAAAGGTGGTGCGATTACCGTTTGTAACCGTTTGTGCGTGCTCGTGCACGTGAAGTATCTGGTTGTAGCCACCCGCCAGTAGCGGCGTGTAAAGGTACCCTAACTGTGTCATCCATCCATCATCCACCATCTATCTGCAACCCACATCATCTCCCAATATCCCTCTGTAGCCCACATCATCCATCAGCATCCCCATCATCTCCCAATATCTCTCTGTAGCCCACATCATCCTCAAATATCCCTCTGTAGCCTCCGTCCTCTCCCAATATCCCTCTTTAGCCCCCATCATCATCCAATATCGCTGTGTAGCCCCCGTCACCGCTCAATATCCTTCTGTAGCCCCCATCATCCTCCAATATCCCTCTGTAACCCCCCATCATCCTCCAATATCCCTCTGTAGCCCCCCATCATCCTCCAATATCCCTCTGTAGCCCCCCATCATCCTCCAATATCCCTCTGTAGCCACACATACACACAGTCAGCCACACACTCAGTGTCCCTACGGTAGTATCGGAGCTTGCCGGAGTTTACGGCTGCCACCACTGCCACCGCTGTATGTATCCAGGCACCATAGATGTATGATGGTAAGCCGTCAGCCAGTCAGGGGCCTGCTGGTGTTTGATTGGATGCCGGAATACCGTACATCTACGCTGAGCGGCGCAGATGAATTCCATACAGGAGATGTACAGTAATGCCGCTGATTGGCCGCGGCATTACAGCCAGTAGGCGCCTGATTGGCTGATGGCTTTACCCATATGTCTGGCCCACAAGGGTCGGGGTACTCAGATCTCGGACGTCTGGGTACGGTGCTGTCACAGGTGGTCGGTGCCAGAATCCGTGCCCTTGGGGTAACAATAAAAATGGGATTTTTGATGGGGAATAAAGTTAATAAAAGTCGTGACGCCATCTGTAGATCCGGTAATGGCACCGGTGCTGCAGCAGACCTCCAGGGGAATGGATGGCAGCAAGGTGTTGTAGCTCCCTACATCACTTATGTCAAAATCTATCATGTCACCCCAAACAACAAAGTTCCTTATACCTCAAGATAAGGAAATTAGTGACTATAAACAATCAATAATTTATTATTTGTTTACTACACTTATTTGGCTTATTACAAAAAAAATATAAAAATAAAACACAAATGACAACCTGTGCTACAAATGTACAGAGGTAGCAGAGTACAATGATAAATGTAACCCTTGTGTTAATCTAAAGTGCACTCCCTGTAACTACTGATGTATGTAAAGTGCTATGGAATTAATAGCGCTATATAAATGAATATATATATATATATATATATATATATATATATATATATATATATATATATATATATATATATATATAATATAACAAACCCCTATAGCTAATCCTGACCGTAAAGAACCAGATTCTAATAATTCTGGTTTTATAAAGTGCGCTAGTGCTCTAAATATTAATACACAATGAATGCAATAGTATTCTACCAATTTATCCATATTGATAATGGGGATATAAAGTATGGTTACCCATATATTATACTAATGATAATCACAGTGCATTTTGGGGGGAAAAAACTGCATGGATTATAGTAAAATGGTCAAAGATGGCAAATATTATTAAACCATGTGTAACATACCATTGATGTCAGTGTGATCGCTTGGCATGCCTCCAGCCCTGACGTACGTTTCATACGCTACTTCATCAGGGGGTGTCAGAGTAAGGCTGGCTCCAGACTACGGTTTTAGTCTGTCCGGGTGGATCCTGTTGCAGGAGCACCCGGGCTGTAACGGACAGGACAGGATGCGCAGAAAAGTGTGGCCAAATATAATCTCCGATCATGTTTTCTGTCGGATTCGTTCTCTGCCGCTGTCCATGGTCCTGAAGTGTGCTGAATTCAGACTGTGCATGACATACTGCTGTCCATGGTGCTGAACTGTGGACGGCAGGATTTCAGAGCATGCACTGTGTGAAAATCGAATCCTGGAAAACGATCCAAATTTTTTTTTTTTTCAGAATCGCGTGCCCATAGGCTCCCATGTTATAGGTGCCGGATCGCCCCACATTCGTTTCTATCCAGTTTAATCTGATATTTTTTTTTTCACCAAAGCCCAAAATCAGAGAAGTCTTCGATTCTGGGTCCCGGAAAAACAGGACAGAAACAAATCCAGGACTGAATTCACAAAATCGGATGGCCATTTATGACCAATCCGGCACCATAGGGATACATAGGAGGCTAAAAACGACCCTGTTCTGTTCTTTTAAACACGAAGAACAGGATGGCAAAACCGTGGTGTGAAGCCAGCCTCAGTTGTCTGCAACGTGTGAACTCTTCAGTACAACGAAAGGGAGGTTTTATGAGATGAATGTGATAAACATTTGGCCAGACTGTTACAATTCGGCATAAACTCCCAGCTATTTCCTTTAAATTTTCACTAATAATGACTGTATGCAGAGGTTAAGGGTGTGTGTATGTTGGCCGATTATGACCAATGAGTATTCCTAGGAACTCTCATTTCCCTACAATTGTGCAGTATAAGCAGGTTGCCGACAAATGAGAGACTGGTTCACTGGGTGAAATTATATTTATCGGGAATATGCCACCAGGTTCTCATCACCTATTCTGAGAGCAGCATAGTGTAGAGAGAGACCCTGATTCCAGCAATGTGTCACTTACTTGGCTGCATTCTGTAGTTTTAATAAACTCCGTTTTATAAGCAGGAGATAATCACTAGAGGGCTAGTAAATCTGATACCATGTAGTCCTCCATATTTATGAGCTCCGTATAACCCCACCCTCACCACTAACTGGCAGCTTTCTCCCTATGCTCTGTGCACTCAGAAAGCTGCCAATCAGTGGTGTGCGCGGGGTTATACAGAGATCAGCATTCACAGAACTGGTAGATCTGAAGCAGATAAAACTGTGATTGAGTAAAACTGCAGCAAGCAGCCCTGTAAATGATCTATCACTGCAATCATGGTTTTTAACCCTACATCATATTTCTCTCAGATCAGGAAACACGAATTTGGTGACAGGTTTCCTTTTAAAGTGGTCATTATTACTTTTGAAGGTGACTATCGGAGTAACTTACTGACAATCATATAAGTCATCAGATAGATATGTAGCCAGCTTACAGGGCGTTTAACACTACATACAATCATCACTTATCCACACAATAGATGATGAAGATATCATGGCTGGGGACCGATTTGGAATTCCGTTTTCTTCATCTAAACATTACAGCCATTCAGCATTGAACAGGAACGTGACTATAGTGGGAAAGGTCCCATATTGTGTGATGGATCTGTAGGTCACTGCTCCCTTGAGGTCAGCACCTGTCAAAGGTCAGTGACTCTGTTCTAAAGATAGAAGCAGCAGTCATCTGAAGGAAGGACTGCGGAACATCTGAGCTCTGGAGCGTGGTCTGTGTCACCCCATGAGCTGGGAGATTGGCACTGCCTAAACAAGAGGCCAGTGGGCCTCTTAATAAACTGCACACTTTTCAGTGGGTGCTGTGCTTACACCCATATTGTTTCTAAGCGAACCTAAGTGCCATAAATATGCATTAATTTTTTTCCCTGGGTAAATGTTGTTCTTCTGAATCTGGAGTTGTTTTTCTTTTCTTCCTGTGCTTTTACATTCCTAAAATAAGCCCCCTCGTCCATATCTATAAATCTAGAATTTTTTAGACATGTGGGCGTAATCCCCCAGCTCTTCAGTGGGCGTCTTATTGAGGACCATACCCAGTTGGCCAAAATATTTTGATTTTAGATGAGGCCATATCTCGGGAATAGAGAAGCACAGGAACAAATTGAAAATCATGCCTGAATCCCGGAGAACAATGGCATTTCCATTAGAATGGTAATCCAAAACAAACATCATCCCACACTATATTTTCAAATCGTTTATCAATTAAAAATTTGAAAAAAAAAAGACGTGAGGTCCCCCACCCATTTGGAAAACCAGCCAAATTAAAGCCAACAAATGGGATGTGGTAAATTTTCAGGGTGGGAACGGCCATCTTTAATGGGCCCTCCACACCCTAAAAACAGCAGGCCACAGCTGCCACAAAACTGGCACCTCCATAAAATGCGCCAATCCTGGCACTTCACCACGGCTCTTCCTGTTGCCAGGAAACTAGGTAATAGAAGGGGTTAATGCCAGTTGAGTATTAAAAGCTGTCATGAAGTCCTAGATTTGTAATGTTCAGGCATCTATGACACCCATATGTTACTAATATAGTGAGAAAATAATTTTAATAATTTAATCTGTGTTTTTTTTATTAGAAATTAAACAGTGAAAAATCCTTTATGAAAAAGAAAAAAAAACAGACACCACTCACTCCCAAAAATACCCTCTGATGCTAATCCACAGTTAGCAGGATGTACCTTGATTAAGCTCTTCCACTCTGCTACATTGCAATGAAGTGTTTAGATCATTCAGCGCGAGTAGCACTCTCACAGTGATGAAGCCGCGGCCGTGAGAGTTCATCTGAGGTCACAGCTCTGAACTGTCTGATGTCACCGCTCTTGCCACTGCTGCTGTGAGATCTGTTACTGTGATAGCGCGATTGCGATGAGTGGTCACTGAAATTGTTCTGGTGTAGTGGCATTGGGGTGATAGAAGGGATTAATGACAGGTGAGTACTGACAACTGTTATTAAAGGGAACCAGTCAGGTGGTTTATGCCCCTCCAGCTATCACTGTCTGTACTGCAGCTTTATAATACTATTCTAATCATCCCTGTCTGAGCTCATAGTGTAATGTGAAAGGTGAAAGAAAAGCATTTATACACTTACATTTCAGTCTCCCACCTTGGAGGAGGGGGACTGTCTGGCAGGATAATAGTAAACTCACTTTTAACTTGGATGGCTAAAAGACCTGTGTGATGTAATGATCATGTGACAATAGTGGGCGGAGCTAAACCAGCAAATGTATTATGTTCTATGAGAACTTAGCTCCGCCTATTGTAGTCACATGGTTGTGACATCACATCAGGTCTCCCAACATGTTCTAGCACAAGGCTGAAATGTTAACTATTAACCTGCCAAACAGTCCCGTCCTCCAAGCTGGGGACTGACTGCCTCATTACTAAGAAAATGTTAGTGTATATAAATGCTTTTTTTCACCTTTCACATTACCTATGAGCTCAGACAGGGATGATTAGAATAGTATTATGAAGCTGCAGGTACAGACAATGATAGCTGGGGGGGCATAAACTAGCTGACGGGTTCCCTTTAAACCCTAAATTGATAATGGGTTGTTCTCATAGAATTCTGAACACTATCAATTTTGTGAGTAAATAGTTAAACACAGAGAAAAATTTTTATTTGAAATAAAACACACAGACAACCCTCATTTTGCCATGTATTAACTCCAAACATGCCCTCTGACGGCAATCCACAGCGCTATCCAGCATAGCACACGATCCTGGCTCTGCTACATCCAGAGACTGCAGTGATGGTACAAGCATCCTATTGCTGCAATCTCTGGGATCTCACAGACTGCCACGGGAAGCGATGATGTCACTACTGAGTCATTGAGGACGGGCTGTGCTGCCATGTCCCGCAATCTGGCAGCAGGTTTAAATAGTTCATGGCATAGGAATCTAGTACTGTGAACTCAGTTGAACCTTCTGCCAGATTGCTGAGCCTCCATGTCCTGTAATCTGGCAGTAGGGTCACCGGAGTTCACTGACTATCGTGAGGAATAGGGATGGGCGAACAGCTTTTTTTTCTCGGTGTTTGGGATCGGGGACGCTGCACCAAAGAAAGAAATCGGGTTAATCTTATCTTCGATTAGTATACCTGCCAGGTCTGCATAATCTTCCCCAGGTGTGCCGCGCCGGGCTTCCGGGGTCAATCGTCATGTGACTGGCTGCAACAGCCAATCACATTCAGTATAAGCTAGCTAAGAGGCGGCCCGGAAGTGATGCAGCGACTCTCACACGAGAGAAATCTTCCTCATGTGACATGTCGCTGCGTCACTTCCCGACCGCCCTTAGAATTATCGCTGAATGTGATTGGCTATTGCAGCTGGTCATATGACGATTGACCCTGGAAGCCCTACGCGGCGCAGCTGTACACCTGGGGGAAATGATCCAGACTCGGCAGCTATACTAATCGTAGATGAGATTAACCCTATCCTTCCTTTGGCACAGCATCCCCGGTCCCGAACACTGAGAAAATAAAGCTTTCGCATATCCTGAGTGAGGAACACTCCAGTGACTGGGATCACACTGACTGCCGTGGGGAGAGATGACGTCACATTGCAGCGATAGGACGCTAGTTCCATCGCTGCAGTCTCTAAATGTACCAGCGCCAGGGTCATGTGCTTTGCTGGGTATGTTTGTGGTTAATAAATGGAAAAGCGAGGGTTGTCTGTGTGTTTTTATTTCAAGTAAAGGACTTTTCTCTGAGTGTTTTTTGTTTTTAATTTTTTTTTATTTTACTATTTACTCACAGGATTGACCATGGGCGGGTCTCAGAGGTCTGAAAATTATCAGTCTAGGGGTTAATGACAAAAGGGGTAATAATGGCTAAGAATTGACAGCTGTCACTCCAGTGCCACTGCACTAGGGTATCGAAAGAGCTGGGTAAAGCATCAGGAATTGGACATTCTGTAGCCTGGGAAGACCAATAATTATGGGCTTCACTATGCTGAGAATACCAACACCCAGCTGCCTGGTTTTTACTTTGGCTGCCAATAAAAAATGGGTGGAGCTCACACCTTTTTAAATTATTATTTAAATAAAAATAATTTAAAAAAATAGTCTCGCTGTATTTTTTTATTGCTAGTCAAGGTAAAACCAGGTAGCTGGGGTGGCAGCCTGTAGCTTTATCTGCTGTGTGAAAAAAACAGGCAAAGTTTTACTTAACTTATTTTAAATTTATTTATTTTTACACTCCTATGACGGCAAGTTGGTTGCCAATGGCAACCAATCGCAAAGCCGGCACAATGGGTGGGGACACAACAGCCAATCAGACCTGTCAGAGAGAATGGGCGTCTGTGATTGGCTGTTGGAGGCAGAGTGCAGTGAGTAATCAGGAAGTTACTGAGCGGTCCTGGGTAAGTATAATGCTGCAGTTTAATCATTGTTTTGCTTATTTTTATAGCCCCCCAGCCTAACCCGAATAATATCATGGAGTTCTCGGGAAGTCCGTGTTCGGGGTCCCTGCCCAAACACGGTGTTTGGCATGAACCCTGAATTTTGACAGCTTCTGGTTCGCCCATCACTGGTCACTATGGGTTCATATGATGGAATCGTTATCTCTGAAAAAGGTGCTGCATTCTTAAGGCCGGTTTACACGTGTCGACATCGTTAACGATGTCGCTGCAACTTGTGACGTTGCAGCAACCTCGTAGCGACGTTTTTCGATCGTTGGCTCCCGCTGGGTGGCCAGCATCGGCCTGTGTGACATCGGGAGACCAACGATCAACGACCTCCCGACCAATGCTCAGCGCCGCACAGTACACGCTGGGACATGGTAACCAGGGCAAACATCGGATAACTTAGCGCAGCGCTATACTTAGTTACCCGATGTGTACCCTGGTCACCAGCGTTCTCACTGGTCGCTGGTGGTCTGCCTGTGTGACAGCTCACAAGCGATCATATAGTGATGTCCCAGCGATCCCGATTGTTGGCGGCTCGCTGGGACATCACAGCGTGTAAACCGGCCTTTACACTTGACCAAGAGAGTGTAAAGATGTCATCAGAGTGAAAGAGGGGTACTTTGAGGAATCTAAGGTGTAACTTATATTCTGATTTGTTATTCCTGGCCTTCATATGGGTTCTTTTGTGGTTTTGCTGCCTTTAGTCTTAATCTACAATGTAAATAATAATGGGACACTGGACCCAGCGCTAACCTTATGTACACCTGGAATGTTTTTAAATCCTTGAGAGGTACAGCGGAAATTAAGTAAAATATTTAGTCACAACACGATTTTTACTGAAAATTTTCATTAAGAAATCAAAGTCAAAATTATATCAAATATGGGGTACAACGCTTTGATTTTAAGAGTGGTGACATTTCACTGAGGTCAAATATTCCCGAGTAGAAAGAAAAAGAAAAGGGCGCATGTGTAGACACACAGGGCTATTTGTATAAATAAAAAGTGCCAGTGCACTCGCCTATAATGTTTGTGTACGTCTACACAACCAAGATTAAACGTGTGGTTAATGGGGCTCCGGGTCGCCTTTCTCAGTTCTCTATTAGTGCTGCCGTCCTGCCGGTGTTTGCGTTCACAACTCCGTGCTCCGCGAATTTCACGTGATCCTACCGGACAGGATACCGCGTCACCGCAGGTCCTTAGTTGTTTATCCCGGTAATTAGGTGACCGCAGGTCCTCAACCCTCCAGATATGCCAGGCTGCTCCTGCCGCTTTGGCTCCATAGAGAGAACTCGCATAAAAACAATAGTACAGCGGTCTCAGGGAGCGCCAAAGGAATACTGGACAAATTAGTGGATAAGAACCGACCTTTATTCTTCCTCCAATACCACTGCCACAACGCGTTTCGACGGTCTAAGCCGTCTTCATCAGGTGGCCCCATTCAGTGAAACGCCCCTTATTCTAGTCCATCATTCCCCGTAGAAACCATTTGTCATTTTTTTTGCATATGTTTTTTAATCTAATATATAAAGCTGAATGTGTGTGTGTCTCCGGGATTGGCATCTACACCGTCGCAACTACAGCCGCCAAATTTTGCACAGTCACACGTTTGGACCCCGGGAGCGTCATAGGCTATGTTGTGAGGCGAAATTTTAACCCTGCGCATTCCAATTCACCAAACAATTTTGCCCCTATCCACATAATGGGGAATAAGTGACAGTTACCAGTTGACAGTTGTGAATGAGAGGGGCTTAATGATAGCACCAAAGACTAACAGCACATACCAGCATATAGTCACTAAGGTGGGGCCCCAATATGAGATATTCACCACACACGGGGACATGTATACACACCACACGCACACAAAGAGTAACCGCAAATGTATAGTTGCTAAAGTGCAGCCCCAACATTGGATACTCACCACGCACCCGAACAAACACACACACACCACAAAGAGACACACACAACACAGAGACACCCCCCCCCCCAAGGGGACACACACACACTCTATAGCGACACATGCACTCACCCCACAGGGACACACACACACACCACAAAGAGACACACAAAACACAGACAGACACACCACACAGACCCCCCCCACAGGGACAGACACACATAGCCACCCTATAGGGACACATGCACTCACCCCACAGGGACACACACACCCACACAGACCCCCTTTCCCACAGGGACACACACACATACACACCCTATAGGGACACATGCAGTCACCCCTCAGGGACACACACACACCACAAAGAGACACACACAACACAGAGACGCACACGCCCCACACAGACACCCCCCACAGGGACACACACACACCCTATAGGGACACATGCACTCACCCCACAGGGACACACACACACACCACAAAGAGACACACACAACACAGATATATACACACACACACACCACACCCATACACACCCCAATAGGACACATGCACTCACCCCACAGGGACACACACACACCACAAAGAGACACACACAACACAGACACACACCACACAGACCCCCCCCCCCCACAGGGACACACACACATACACACCCTATAGGGGCACTTGCACTCACCCCACAGGGACATACACACCACAAAGAGACACACACAACACAGACACACACCACACAGACAGACACAGATGTGCACAAATCACCTCACACAACTCGCCTCATACGTGTGCTATTTTTATTTTCCAAACATAAACATCTGATTAAATACAGCCAATGTGCAACACATGTGCCATATAGGGAATTAAGGCAGATGTCAGTCACATGAGCTGTCTATTGTGTATGTGTGAGGTAACATATACTGCCCGGCCAGGGGAAGGGTTTACTGTTGGCTGGAGATTTATTAGGCTGCCTATAGCAACCAATCACAGCACAGCTTCTATTTTCTTACAGGTCATTAATATGACCTATTCAAATTCTATTTTGTTATAGCTAACAGCAGTTATTTATTAGCCCGGGCGTAGCCGGGTACTACAGCTAGTTACCATATAAAAGGGTCAATGTGGTTTTCACTCGTAATCCATATTCCATAAACTAAAAAAAAAAGAAAATGAAATGTTTGAGAACTGTACATAATAGGATAATATTGCTGGTAAAAATGTAAAGACTTCATACATAATAATAAAAAGCTTTCCTTTAAATACATTTTATTTTTGGCAAAAGTTAAAATAATAAACGTGCAAATAATATTGATGATAGATGAACAGGCGGCTCGGAAGGTCACATGAGCTTGTGAGGACATTTTATGTTCGTGCTCTTAAAGGCCACACATTCCGGGATAAATTTGGCTCCCCTTCCTGAAGGAGCTCTGTATAGAGAAGTCTGGCCTTCTCTGACTGGCACATTATGTCCTTTTTACCAATGACATTCTTGTTTAAAAACAAAATCGACTCCACAAGTGGCAGACCTGCAAGACACAAATACTGCAGAAATCACCAATATCATTTTTACATGCCCAACACCAGGTCTCCATGTCTGGTTTGTAAGAATTAGGCAAAATATCCTTCTTTCATTGTCACTGCTTATAAATCGGAGTCTGGGAACATGGTGTAAGTGATATGTCTTACTGTATGGTGTGTAGTTTTATTTACACGTAGGATATGTGATAGCCAGAACCTCTCTGACTTGGTCCCAGTGACCTTGGTTTGTAGGTGGATTTCAAGTACTACAGAGAAGACATTCACAAGGGGTTAGGTCTGCAGATAATTTTTTTTTGTTTTACAACTTTCCCTCCTATAACTTCTTTTCAGGGCACAGTATTGCTTTAGCCTGCCAAAAGCTAAACTCCTATGACTGTGCTTTACTTGACAGGCAAATTCAAGTTTTGCGACCTTGCCCTGGACTTTATCTTTTATGTGTAGAACCAGCAGTGGTGCCCCTGCACAGCCGCATACCCTCCTCCTGGCAGGGATACTGCTGCTCTCTTCTCCCTGACTGTCCAGTGTGACTGGCTGTGTCTGTTCCCACTGCAATGTTGACTTATGCTTCATCCCCTGGTCCTCTCCTCTGCTCCCATGGCCTGCGCACTATTGTCTGTAACCTGTGCCATGTATCCATGTCAGGTACTGGTGTCCATTACCAATGTCCTGCTCCTGGTGGTTGTTCCAGTGGCTGTACCTGTGCCGGGTCATCCTGTCCGTACCTGCACCAGTACTACAACAAGTCTTGTCCGTGACACAGAACTTCAGTCTGTCCAGCTTGCACCATCCGTCCTGTCGGTACTGAAGTCCAGGTTCTCTCCAGCCTGTTGACCACCTCTGTCTGTATCCATGCTACGTCCCTGACCTTTTGAGGTTAGCTGCTAGTCTACAAAGACTTCCCCTGGAGTGGAACCTGGTGGCTACCAACAGCAGCAAGCCTGTCCTCCCGATCAGAGGCTCTAGGAAGGACCAGGTAGTCTATTAGCTACACCCTTTCAGGGTGAACCTAGTGCTGTAGCACAGTTGGTCCACACCCATGTGCGTGGCAATTTGCAAAGGTCATGTACTTTGTTGGCCCCAGTACCTGACATGTCAAAGGTAGCAAAAAGGCAAAATTCTGACCAACTTCTGATCAGTGGATAACCTTCTGAATGCTTGACATCAAACCTGAACCTGCCAAGGCTTCAGTAAACCCAGCTCCTGGGTAGAGTCCCCACTTGTCTGCCCCACCCCATCTTGAGAGAGACACCCAAGCAATGTCGTGACTACATCAATCAGTGCACTGTGCATTATAAATTGCTGTCTCGCCAGTTTTCCTCTAAAAATGCCACTTTGGCCCGATCAATATCCCACCTTGGAGGAGAGACCCTCCCATGGCTTAACCCTATGTGAGAGAGAGGAGATGCAATGATCATGGACTTACAGCTTTTTATCAAGGCGTTTCGCTTTGAGCCATGGCGAGTCACTTCAGACACTTCCTCGCTTCCCAGACTGCGATAGGGTAGTCCCGCCATGTGATTAGAAGGTGGGGCTTTCTTGTGGAGTTTCATACCCAGGAGTCTTCATTTGCTACTCGAGTATACGTGTTTCGAGGTCAATACCTCTTCCTCATAACCTGAGCAATGGTTTACACCGCCTTGCCTCTAAAAATCCCCGAAGTACAATGTTTTTTTAATCTAATGGTGGAAAAAAAATTTAGTTCTTTTACTCGATGTGCTGGATTGTGTGAGACTCAGTACATGTCAGACTATATCAAGGAGCATCTGGCAAGTGGATTCATCCAGAAGTCGTTTCTGCAGGCTGGGGCTGTATTCTTTTTTTGTCAAAAAAACAAGATGTAACTTTCCAATCTATATATTGACTCTAGAGGCGTCAACCAAATCACGATCAAGAATAAATATCCATTGTTTCTATTCTCGGAATTGTTTGATCATCTAAGAGGTGCTAGAATCTTTTCTAAGCTCAACCTGTGAGAATCCTAGAGTCTGATGTGCATACAACCAGGTGGATAAATGGAAAACCTCCAGACCTCCTTTAACACCTGCGTCGGCCACTATGACTTTTGTCAGGCTTTATAATGCTCCAACCATCTTCCAAGAGTTTAATGACATTTTCCAAGCTCTCCTCTATTCGTGTGTGGTGGTCTATCTGGATGATGCAGATATTCTAGGACAAAGTGCCTCAGTGTCCGCGCTGCTGCTCCGAGAACAAAGAAACACAGACACGGGAAAGTCTGGTTCAGCTACAGCCTTTATTTTCCGATGCGTTTCGGAGCCTCCTCCCGAGCTCCTTCCTCAGGGAACATCCATCCCGGAGGAAGGAGCTCGGGAGGAGGCTCCGAAACGCATCGGAAATAAAGGCTGTAGCTGAATCAGACTTTCCTGTGTCTATGTTTCTTTGGTCTCGGAGCAGCAGCGCGGACACTGAGGCACTTTGTCCTAGAATATCTGCATCACAACCACGGTTTCCGTTGGGAGTGCGGTCCCTGCAGCAGCTGCCTGTACGTTTTTCTACCAGTTGTGGGTTTCACAACTGACAAAGGTAAGCAATTCAACATCACTAAGTGAAAGTGTTTATTAAGATAAGACCCTATATGCGCATTATTTTTTAACATATCTGGATGATATCCCAGGGTTCTCTCTGGATCTGCCTCCCCCTAGCAGGAATATTTGCCAGGTTCTGCAGGGATTGCGGAAGAATCGCCTATATGACAAATTTGAGAAGTGTCTCTTTTGATCAGTCCTCAGTTTCCTGCTTAGGTTATATCATCTCTATGGGTACCTTTACACACGGCTACATTTGTAGCTTGTCACCAGGTAACTTACTGGTTGCAGTGAAATCATGGATACATGGTTCTATCTTGTTGCTGTGTACAAATGGAATCATGTATCCATGATTTCACTGCAACCAGTAAGTTACCTGGTGACAAGCTACAAATGTAGCCGTGTGTAAAGGTACCCTTAGGGCCCCTTTACACACGGCTACATTTGTAGCTTGTCACCAGGTAACTTACTGGTTGCCGTGAAATCATGGATACATGGTTCTATCTTGTTGCTGTGTACAAATGGAATCATGTATCTATGATTTCACTGCAACCAGTAAGTTACCTGGTGACAAGCTACAAATGTAGCCGTGTGTAAAGGTACCCTCAGACTGTTTTGAAGATGGATCCAGAGAAAGTGTCCTTGATTCTCAAATGGCTGTGTCCTTACGGTGTTTAGCCTCTGCAGTGTTTCCTACGATTTGCCAACTATTATTGGCTGTTTATTCCTCAAGTCTCGTCTCAAACTGCTCCAATCTCTGTCATGATCCGTATAGGTGCCAACCCGAAGAGCTGGATTCAGATGGCGCAAAAGGCATTTCTCTCCCTAAAACAGACCTTCTCGTCTGCTCCTGTGCTCCATAGACCTGAATTGAATAAGTACCGTAATTCTTCCTGGAGATGGATGTTTTGTGTTCAGGAGCCGGGCAGTTTTCATGCAGAAGGCTTCCTCAGGGTGTATGGCAACTTGCAGCTTCTTCTATAAGGCTTTCTTGGGTTGTAAACATGATCACCTATAGGGTAGTTCTAAGTTGCTGGCTATTAAGATGGCGTTGCATGAGTGGCATTACCTATTCGAGGTTGCAGTACATCCGGTTGTGATCTACACTGACCACAAGAATTTGGCCTAACTACCATAAGCACAGAGGCTAAGTCCCTGCCAAATAAGATAGTCTTTGTTCTTTGCTCATTTTTTACTATTGTCTTCTATTTTTGGCCACAAAAAAGGAATGTCAAGGCGGATGCTCTTTTGAGGACCTTTCTTCCCACCGACCAGGAGGAAGAACCACAGCACCTCATCAATCCTTCCAAAATGATAATCGTGGCTCCAGTGAACTTGGCTCAGATTACCCCTAGGAATACTTGCATCTCAAGAGTCTGACAGGAAGATTGTGCTGCTTTGAGGTAATTTGTCTACGCTGGCTGGTCATACCGGTCACAAAGAGACCTTCCTCCTTATCTTGCTATGCTATTGATGGCCAAGCATGCAGAGGGATATTATAGAGTTTGTTTCTGCCTGCCTTTCATGTGCATGTAACAAGACTCCTAAACAGTTTCCATCCGGATACCTTCTTCCACTCCTTGTTCTATCAATTCCATGGCAGCATGCCATGATGGACTTTATTATGGAACTTCCGGTGTTCTCTAAAGTGTTTCATCATTTGGATGGTTGTGGACCATTTTTCCAATATGGCTCACGTTACTGACTTGACTGATCTACCATCTTCTCCTGTGCCTGCTGAGAAGTTCGTCCAGCACATCTTTAGTCTTTATAGACTGCTACTTCACATTTTTCAAAAGAAAAGTAGAAGAAACAAACCACAATATTAAAAACAATGAGACACCATGAATTGCATCCAAATGCGGCCAAACCCCATAATTTTGAAGTAAGCTACTTCAGTAATTCATGGTGTCTCATTGTTTTTAATATGGTTTTCTTCTACTTTTTGTTTGAAAAATAATAAAGAATATTTTGTACCAGAGTCTTGAATTATCAGCCAAAATTCTATCTATAGGTTTTGCTTGAATTTCAGAGTTAGCCTCTGTATTAATTTGGCAAGTAATAGGTTTTTATTCACTTCACATTGTATATAATGGAAGTGTTCAATTCACATCCAGGTTCTGTATAGCTGCTTTTAAATTTCTGAATGTCTCTGGATTTCTCATCTGCTTACCATCAACGGTCCAATTGCCAGCTGGAGCTGGTTAATGAGGTCTTGTCCAATTTTCTGCAACACTTTGAGTGTGCACCATGATGACTGTGTTAAGGTATTGTAATGGGATTTTTCATATAATACCAATGTAAGCGAGGCTTCAGTGAATTCTTTATTCTTTATGGACAACAGCCCAATGTTCCTCTTCCGGTGTACATGTTTTCAAACATTCCTGCAGCCGATGTATTCACTAAAGACTTTTCCAGGATCTGAAAGCTCACCTAGGCCACCTTTAGAAAAGCCTTTTGAACAGACGAAGAGACACATGGACAAGAGACAGTTTGATCCACCATGTTTTTGCCCTGGCGATAAAATATATCTCTCTTTTAGATACATCCATCTCCTGATGCCTTCTTATAAGCTAGGTTCTCATTACATCTTGTCTTTTTGAGGCCATCAAACCTATTAAAGTTGTCTCCTACAAGTTAAAGCTTCCCACCTAGCTTCGGTTGCCCAATTCCTTCCATCTACAGCAGAGGTCCCCAACTCCAGGCTTCAAGGGCCGCCAACAGTGCAGGTCTTTCAGGATTTCCTTAGTATTGCACAGGTGCTAATGTGATCATCTGCACAGTTAATGATTCCAAGCCCTGTGCAATACTAAGGAGAAGCCTGAAAACCTGCACTGTTGGCGGCCCTGGAGGCCTGGAGTTGGGGACCTCTGATCTACAGTATCTATTCTTCTGAGCTGCTTCATCAAGGATCCTTCTGACACGCCTTTGCCAGTCAACTCGGAGAATGTCTTTGGAGAAAATAACATAACGTCTTGGCTATGAGGAATGTCAAACGAAGAACCCTCTTACTAGTGGCTTTGCAGAATTTTGGTACTGAGGAGCGGTCATGGGAACCCATCCACTCTCCTCTTCTCCTGAAGTGATTTATGCCTGGCCTGTTAAGAATGGGAGTACTATAAAGCTAGCAGGGCTATCCTGCACTGCCCCCATGCCCTGCTTCCAACAGGGGCACCGCTGCTCTCCCTTCCTGCAGCATCTGGCTGTGTCCTTCCCCACTGTGGCATCAAGTCCTACTGCGTCCACCTATTCCTCTCCTCTTCTCCCGGGGCATGTTCAGGTACTCTGGGAGCGCACTTGGGGCTTGTGTGCATCCACCTGGTTCCTCTTAAAGTGGCAGCATATTCATTAGCTTATGCCTCTAGCCTATTGCTGGGAGGCATTGGGTATTTAAGACATTCACTTCCTTTAGGAGGTGCCTTTGCAACAAGGTTCCAGACTCTGCACTACTGTCTGTCGCCTGTTAACTGTGTCCAGTGTCCTGTACCAGTGTCCAGACTGAACGTTCTGTACCCAATGGTGGTTCCAGTTGCTGTACCCACGCCAGGTCATCCTGTCTGCACCTGCACCAGTACGAGTACCAGAACTTGTCTGTGACCCTGAGCCTGTTCATCTTCCACCACCCGTCCTTTTGGTACCGGTGTGCGGATTCTCTGTAGCCTATGGTCCAGTTTTGCCTGTGTGCTTGACCTTTTGGGATTCAGCTGCTACTTCTGTATACTGAGACTTCCCCTGGAGTGGTACCTGGCAGCAACCTGCAGCAGCAAGCCTATCCTCACCCTAGGCTCCAGTGAAGAACCAGGTAGTGTCTTAGCTACGCCACTTCAGAGTGATCCCAGTCCTTGGCACGGTGGGTCCACACCCATGTGCGTGATGGCATCCTTATGACTGATTGACTAATCCTTGAGAATGCATCAAATTTTATCACAGTGGCTCAAGCTGGCTCATAAATTTGGTGCATATTATATACTTTTGTCTAGGTTTGTGTCATCTATTGGTGAAGTAACTTTGTGATATTTTTCTTGTGCCCAAATTTTGAAATTTAAACCACACAATTTTTCTGCTAAACGCATCTTTGATTAATGGGGTTCCACAAAGTGTATAAAACTCATTTGATACATTTAGGTTCATTTTTAGCTGTGTGGTCTAGTTCTAAAACCTTTGCCATTCTAATTTCATATTTAAAGGGAACATGTCATCAGGTTTTTGCCATCCTATCTGAGAGAAGCAAAATGTAGAAATGGAGACACTGATTCCAGTGATGTGTCACTTACTGAGCTGCTTGCTGTCATTTTGATAAAATTAGTGTTTTCTCTGCTGCAGATGTAGCGGTTTGTGAATATGCTAGACTACCAGACTAGTGATAATCTCCATCTGATTAAACAGTGATTTTATCAAAACTACACTGAGTAAGTGAAACCTCGCTTAAATCAGGATCTCTGGTCCTATATTATGCTACTCTGAGATTAGGTTGCAAAAATCTAGTGACAGGCTCCCCTTAAGTTTGCACATTGCTTTCTTTAGAGGAATACACAAACAGAATTCATGTGCCAAACAGCCACATAGTATTACTACTGCAAATAAGATTTAGAGAAGGCCCCATTGATTATTATGGAGTCAGTCTGGCTTTTGCTACGCACCCATAATTAGAATGGAATAAAGTCCTTTTTCTTCAACCTTAAAAAGGGTAAAACAATAAAACCCTGTCAGACTCAGACTCCATAATCAGTCGGGTCCCTCTTCTTCCCTTCGCAACAGTAACTGTTTTGTGCATGACTTCCTTCTGTTGTTCCTCGAAAGGGCTCAGACAACGGAAATGTGCACATAACCTGAGTCTACCCCATTTGGTGTTAAGTTGATCCATACTTTCGTGTTAAAAATACTTTTCATGATGTAACTTGCGGAGCACCAGGGGTCCATCCGCTGGAGCTTTAAAATCCTGAGAATGGAGCTCTACAGCCCTCAATAGAGCAGAGGTGAACATGTGCAACGTTCACACCACTCAATGTCTATGGGACCGCCTAGTACAGTACTTGGCTAGTCCTATTTGATAATGAATTGAGTGGAGGCCACACATGTTCACCTCCGCTCCACTCCAAAAAGGGCCCTGATCTCAAGACAACTGGTGGTCCCAGCAGTTGGACCCTCAAGTTACTGTCCATCTAATCCAATACATAGGGAATAACATTTTTTTGGGGGGGGGGGGGGGGGGTTTAAGAGGGTTTTTACTTCTAGGACCATACATTCAAGAAAATATATCTGGCACAGTTATGGGCACCATTTTAGTTCCCAAAAGTCTTGTTATCCAGATTTCCCAGACTTCTGAATCACTAGTTGGTCTAGTTTTACAGTAATATAGCACAAAACAGACGGTATAAAAAAAAGTCTAAAATTACTCTGCTGTAAAAGTAAAAGGCAAGTGCAAAACAGTGTCAATAACAGGGTACTTGGTTACTACATTTTTTACAAAAATTGTACAGAAGCCGTTCTACCACGTGCCGGTGACCCTTTATCAGAACAGTCCCTAAAACTAACGTATTTAAAACCTGATCTCATGTGAACATACCTCAAAGATGCAGGATGCAGCAGAGCCAGAGTCCAATATGGGCACAAGGCAGAAACAGCACTTTTGTGTCTGACTCAGTAAGGAAGGGATGGGGCACTTCCCACTTGCAAAACAAGAATCTAAATGAATACTAACAACTGAGCCAGAACACAATGTGAACAGGTCTGTAGAACAGTGTTCACACCACCAAGGATTTATATAAAAAAATGACAGTATAAGAAAAGTCTGAAATTACTCTGCTATATAAGTAAAGTAAAAAGCAAGTGCAAAACCGTGTCAATAACAGGGTACTTAGTTAATAAGTTTTTGCAAAAAATGTACGGAAGCCGTTCTACCACGTCACAGTGAGCCTTCATTTAGTTTTCTTGTTTTGCAAGTGGGAAGTGTCCCACCCCTTCCTTACTGAGTCAGACACAAGTGCGGTTTCTACCTTGTGCCCCTATTGGACTCTGGCCCTGCTGCATCCTGCATCTTTGAGGTGTGTTCACATGAGATCAGGTTTTAAATACGTTAGATTTAGGGACCATTCTGACAAAGGGTCACAGTGACGTGATAGAACGGCTTCTGTACATTTTTTGCAAAAAACGTATTAACTAAGTACCTTGATAGTGACACTGTTTTGCACTTGTTTTTACTTATATAGCAGAGTAATTTCAGACTTTTCTTATACTATCATTTTTTGTGATATAAATCCTTGGTATTGTGAACACGGTTCTACAGACCTGTTCACATTGTTTCTGGCTCAGTTGTTAGTATTCATTTAGTTTTGCAGTAATTCGTCTTCCATGTTGCTGCATAACTAAGCAGATTTGTCATTGAGAACCACTAAAAGAGCTTTTTCTGTATTCTGATGGCATCTCTTTTATAATGCGCACTGTTCACCTGCTCTTTACCACAGTCCCCAGTGTTGTGACCAGTTCTATACGACTATTATTTCTGACGTTGGCCCTGTCAGTTTCCTGAACATGTAACGCAATATGTTTGTGTTTGAAATTAGTGTGTAACTGGAGTTTCCCCCTGTGTATTGTCAATCCACTACGAACCGACAGTAAAGAGGTGAATGCAAGGTTCGGCTACACCAACGTTCTACAGCAATCACAACGGTCCCTTAATGGGAACTACAAAGATTCTTTTTAGAAGGAAGGAGGAGATTGTGTCCTGGGAGATATGAATAATTTATATCCGGGTTGTACAGTAAGCTTTTATATAAACCAAGTGTGGATCAGAACTGATCAGATTGCATCTCCTGACGGCACAAACCAATGACCTCTCGGAACAGAAGTCGTTTCAATGCCGAAAGGAAGAAAGCCTTCTTTTTGCTTTTTTTTCTTGTCATTCACTGAGTCTTGTGACTTGTGATCATCCTGATGGATGTCGGCAGCTCACTCTGGGTAACAGAAGATGCTTTCAGAGCGGGAAAAAAAAAAGTTGTGTTTTTGTCTGTGTTCATGAGACTTTAAAGACCTCTTATTGAGATAAAAAAACAAAAAAAAATTATATTTATATATTATATCTTTTATTTTTATACATTTCATCGTAAGAAGACAAAGAAGTGGGGTGTAATACCGCGCTACCGTGGATAATACATTAATGTAAACTAAAAGTTTGTGATCTTTATTTTCTACACGTTTCAGGGTCACAACCCCTTTGTCACAAAAAGATCACAGATGTACCAAATGTTTAGTTTTAATTTATTATCCACAATAGCGTGGTATTACACTCTACTTCTTTATCTTCTTATATTGGAATCTTACCTGAAAACTGATAAAGTGCAAAAAAATGATGAATAATAATGTGAGGGATTGGTGGCTATTTTGGACAAAACACGCAAGCTCGTAACCCACGTCAAGGGTCCTCACTCATATGAGTCAATAACATTATATTTAGAAAAAAAATGGATTCAACTGGGCTCTTTGGGGCATCTGTCCTGTGTGGTACCTATGCATAATGCTGGGCAAACCGCCTGCTCTAATAGGATGGGCGTGGTCAATAGGTTGCATACAGACACTTTGCATCATACTTGCTTGTGTGACTGATGCCTTCATCTGTGTGCATATAAAATACCACCAATCACCTCCCCCATGTCATAGCAGGTTGAGAGTGATTGTTGCATTGATATTATGCACCTATGTTGTCTTTATCACTGGGGCTTGCTGTGTCCTCCTAAGTGCATTGGATATCAAACCTTTTGACTATATTTAGAATCTTACCTAGCGGGAACAGCTTTCAGATATCCGTGGATACTTCTCCATCCTCCTCCTTCTTGACCTGTCTCCTGCATTTGACACAGTCGATCACTGCTTCCTATTACAGATCCTCTCTTCCATTGGTATCACTGACCTTGCCCTCTCCTGGATCTCTTCCTACCTTTCCAACCACAATTTGTGTCTCCCACCACCCACCACCTCACCCCATCCCCTCTCTGTTGGGGTCCCTCAAGGCTCTGTGCTGGGACCCCTTCTTTTTTCCATCTATACCCTTGACCTAGGACAACTCATAAAGTCCCATGGATTCCAGTACCACCTGTACGCTGATCACACTCAGATCTGCTTCTCTGGCTCAGACGTCACCTCTCTGATGTTCAGAATCCCAGAGTGTCTATCAGCCATATTCTCCTTTTCCTCTCGCTTCCTTAAACTAAATGTAGACATAACTGAGCTCCTCATCTTTCAGCCATCTCGCGCGTCTCCCTTACCTGATCTGTCTATCACAATAAATGATATAACACTTTGCCCTGTACCTGTAGTCTGCTGCCTCGTAGTGATCCTTGACTCTGCCTTATCTTTCAGGCCACACATTCAAGCTCTCACCACCTCCTGCCACCTCCAATTCAAAAATATTTCCAGAATCCATCTCTTCCTCAATCTACTAAACTACTAGTGCATGCCCTCATCATCTCCCATCTCGACTACTGCAACCTCCTCCTCTGTGGCCTCCCTGCTAACACTGTTGCACCTCTCCAATCTGTCCTTAACTCTGCTGCCCGACTAATCCACCCCTCTCCTCGCTGCTCCTCCACTTCTACCCTCTGCAAATCCCTCCATTGACTCCCAATTCCCCAGCGTATCCACTTCAAACTACTAACATTGACTTACAAAGCAGTCCACAATCTGTCCCCCCCCCCTATACATCTCTGAACTAATCTCCCAATATCATCCAACTCGTCATTTTTGATCCTTCCAAGACCACCTCCTTTCCTCCACACTTGTACGTTCCTCATCTATCCGCCTGCAAGACTTCACCTGAGCATCCTCTGGAACTCTGCACCCCAACACGTCCGACTATCCCCTACACTTGGAACCTTCAAGCGGAACCTGAAAACCCATCTCTTCAGAACAGCCTACAATGACCACGGTGCCACCTCACCACCACTGGACCCGGCGCTCCACCACCACCCGAGCAGACCCAACCTACTGTTCCCCTTCCCATTGCCATGTAGAATGTAAGCAGGGTCCTCTCTCCCCTCTGTACCAGTCATATATGGAAAAGAAAAACCAAAAAATTGTTGCGCCACACTGTGCAAATTAGCCGAAGCAAGGGGTTATATTGATATGTCACTCACCTTTTCTAGTTGCGCCCCCTGCACAACTAGGTTGATGATTTGAGGTGAGATTTAACCGCAGGCATAAATCCGTTGCTACGTGTAGAGAAGCCTTTCCTTATGGAACTTCAACGTCTCTCCCAGAGATCACGAGCCCAGAGAAGGGCAGATCCTCTGTGTTGACCAAATCCTGTCCCAGAGCTGCTCTCAACCCACACTCCCCAAAGGGAGGAATTGAGCACGATATGAGGTAAAAAGGTATGATATAATGAGCGCTAGGGACAGAAACAGGCATTTAACATGTTTCGACACTAAAGGTGTCTTTCTCAAGTGGATGTCAGACCCATAGTAAAATTCCCCTTTTATTCTCAACCCCCACTAATCACTGATAAAAAAGAGGTGTGCTACACATTCCTATCTGCAGATTCAACTATTTAAAGGTATATACATACATTATATCTACCAGAACATAAAAACATACATATGCCATATCTATTATATACACCCATATATAAAGATAAAAATACAAACAATACTATTTAAAAACTGTAAAAATATTTTAAAATTATATATAAAAATATAAAAAAAATAAAATTATATTCTGCCTGTTTCTGTCCCTAGCGCTCATTATATCATACCTTTTTACCTCATATCGCCCTCTGTACCAGTCAGTCACTATTAGTTTGTTCATTGTATTTTTAACTTGTTTGTATGTAACCCCTTCTCATGTACAGCACCATGGATTCAATGGTGCTCTATAAATAAATAAATAAATAAAAAAATAAATAATAATAATATACTTTTAAAGTGGTTGAGACTCTTGCAACCTCTCTAGGTGAGCGAAACCATTCTTCCTTCTGTTTATTTGTATGCACAGATGAACCCTATTGTGGGCTGTTTCTCTTTTCCAGTTATTTGCATTATTTTTATACATTGCAGTACCAAGGCGGCAAAATCATGGAATTATGCAAATTGGAGAATGGATGGACATGTTTCTGTTATTCAAAAACTAAAACATATTGGTTTTTTTTAGTATTGAATATGAGCCCTATGTTTAGAAATCACTGCATTTACAGCATTGGCTGCTATCAGTGAGGTCGGTCTGAGGAATCTTCTGCTGCTCTTAATGCCCTAGTGCAGTGTTCCTCAAATCCAGTCCTCAGGACCCACCAACAGGTCATGTTTTCAGGGTTTTCTTAGTATTGTATAGGTGTTTAGTTTAATCAACTGCACGGGGGATATTTACAGCACCTGTGCAATACTAAGGAAATCCTGAAAACCTGACCTGTGGATGGCTCCTGAGGGCTGGAGTTGAGGAACACTGCACTAGGGCATTTAAAGAATCATATAATGGTAGAGATGGAAGAGACATCCTGGGTCAATCTGGTCCAACGTCCTGCTGTTGAGTGCTGCAGTTTATTTTGAATTTTAGAATGGGTTCACCCCCTCTGTCGTGCACCTTCCCTGCCCTGGGCCCTTTTGAGCTAGTGCGCTCTGTTATCAGCTTTTTCCTTTTTCCAATTTTCCCATAAAAGAGGTTTTTAACCCAGATTGAGGCTGAAAATTGAGGTGAGGGACTCAGTCAAGCAGACTTATGAAGTAATGCTATATTCTAATTGTCATAGCAGAGGGCCGCTTTTTTCTACTATTGTAAGTATTGTGTTTGGCTGGCACCTGTGCACACTGACAGGATTGAGTGCTGCAGTTTGTCTTGAATCATTTCTGTAACCCAGACAGTCACATTCTTTGTCTTTTTACATACTTAAAAAAAATCTTTAAAGCGGAATAACTACCATACTTTGAGGAACTCGAAAAACCTTTTTGTGTTATTTCTTTAAAAAACAAAACAAAAAAACCTTTAGCAATGCAACCTTTAATGAACCATAATGTTCACACAATAGAAATGTGTCCTTAGATGCCCTGTCATGTTCGTGAGTACTGGATAGAGCCATGTGTGATGCATCTAAGTGTCAGTGATACAATGATGTACATCCGCATAGCAAGCACAATTTCCCAGGGCACATATTCTCTCCTTTACTGTATACAGGCCATACGTCACTGCATCCAATTTGCTGCTATTCACAGATGGCACCACCACCCGATATATGACCGCTTACAGCAGGCACAATGTATCGGAGGAGGCTGACAGCTGACTCATTCTTGCTGGTAACCATGAGCCATCTGTGACAATCTACAGAAATGCAGAAATAGAACATGCCAAAAAATTACTATTCATTATGCACAAACCCTTTTCAGTATATTATTGTTTATTATATACTAGTTTTAAATTGGCATTTATTCTGTGTTCTGGAATTTTGTATATCTGTGAAATGTGAGCTATTCCCTTTTTCTATTAGACATCAAGGTTCGGCCAAAGAATATGTCTCGCGCACTCGGAATTAAGTCTTATAGACATCTATCCGTCTATCACAAGTATTAGTAACAAATAATGGTGAGAATTAAAGCTTAGCCTTTAAATATACTATTAAAATAGAGTTCAAGTATCTAGATCACTAACAAAACATACAGTAATGGCCACTTTACACACACCAACTTATCTGTCCAACTTCTTAACAACTTACTGGTTGCAGTGAAATCATGGACACATTGTTCCATTTGTACACAGCCACAAAATGGAGCAAAGTGTCCATGATTTCACTGCAACCAGTAAGTTGTTCAGAAGTTGGACAGATAAGTTGGTGTGTGTAAAGTGTCCTTAATACCTCGCTTTTCGTTGACTTCTGTTTTGCTGTGGTTTTCATTGTCTTGCACATATGACCTCATTGCTAATAGTGCAAGAAAGGAGGGCGACCCATGTGATTCCCCTTACAAATAATATCTGTACCTCTCTCCCCTCTTTGCCGTCTTCCATATGCCAAAAAGTCTTTAGAAAAGTAAATACCATGTTGTGTTAATTTATTCTTTACATTAGACTTTCATATTTTATATTAAAGTTTTTGGTAATAAACACTATCTTTATTCTCTATAAAATGTGTTTTTGGTATGTATTTTGGAGGGTCTAAAACAAATTTGTTTGATTTACATTGATTCATATGGAAATAACTGCCTCGATTTTCATCGGTGTTGGACGATTGCTTCCGAACAGATGTTCAAATCGGTGTATCTATCCCGCGGTGATCACTTTTTAGATGGAAAATAGACCAGTCTCACTCAATTAGGGCGGCCTCACACCATAGTTTTTGTGATCCAGGGCTGTCCTGTGTGAACCGGACAGCCCGGAACCGATTTTGGCCCCATAGCTGCCATCCGGCCCCATAGGAATACTATTTGCCTTCCGGTTCCCTGCTGTCAAGGAGGATCCGGGAGAAATCGTTTTTTTTTCCCCGGACACAAAATTGCAGCTTGCAGCGTTTGTGTCCGGGCAAAAATCTAACAAAATCGGATCCTCCTGGATCCCGTGCGATCCAGCACCCTCTAACATGGAAGGCTATGGGTGCCGGATCCGACAGAAAATCGAATCCGAGCGCTAAAGTTCAGCGGCGCCCAGCACTGAACTTCAGCACCTGGAGAGCTACCGGCTGAGATTTCAGAACCGCGGCTAGATTTTGAAATTTCAGCAAGGGACAGCTCCTGCAGCTACAGACTGCCGATTCCAGCATATTTGCCCTCCGGTTCTGTTCTGTCCGGAGCTGTCAGGCTGTGTCCGGTGCTTCCTGCATAACACTGGACACAGCCTGACAGCTGAAAACCGTGGTGTGAAGCCGGCTTTAGATGTGAGTAGTCCTCAGATTCGGCACTTCAGGTACTGGATCCAAACTTCCAAACCAACAGGAAGGAATCTGTGCCAAAACTGATCCCTATTCGAGATTGTACAGCTGATGAAAAAGCCTATTGTATCTCGGTACTCCTGACAGGCTGACACTATACAACTTTTTTGGCGTCCCAACGTGTTTCCTCCATCAGGAGAATGTGCCCAAGCAAATTCTCATCTAAATTGAAGCTTAAAGGGATCCTGTCACCCCCAAAAACCTTTAAAGCTATTAAAACCTGTCCCTACAGCATATTAACACTTTCCCTACACTCTTTTTAGCTCCTAAATGCAGTAAATGATATTGCATAAAAACGTTTTATAAGTACCTGCTTAGTGATGATAATGAGTGACTATGCTATTCATAGTCACTCATCAAGACTGCCCCTCTGCTTCATAGCACGCCTGAATAGGCGTGATCTACATCCAGGATTCAAAATCGCGCGTCCCTTCTGTGCCCTGTGTCGTAGGAGGCTGCAGTGTGGCTTGTGACGCGATCCGCGTCATTCCCGGCGCCCTGTGACGTATTTACAGCGGCGCCGCGCTGTGAGCTTCAAAATGTGCACTGCGCATGCCCAATGCGCATGCGCAGTGCGCATTTTGAAGCTCACAGCGCGGCGCCGCTGTAAATACGTCACAGGGCGCCGGGAATGACGCGGATCGCGTCACAAGCCACACTGCAGCCTCCTACGACACAGGGCACAGAAGGGACGCGCGATTTTGAATCCTGGATGTAGATCACGCCTATTCAGGCGTGATATGAAGCAGAGGGGCAGTCTTGATGAGTGACTATGAATAGATAGTCACTCATTATCATCACTAAGCAGGTACTTATAAAACGTTTTTATGCAATATCATTTACTGCATTTAGGAGCTAAAAAGAGTGTAGGGAAAGTGTTAATATGCTGTAGGGACAGGTTTTAATAGCTTTAAAGGTGTTTTGGGGGTGACAGGATCCCTTTAAATCATAGTAGCCATTCAGTCCACTGTCCTTCAAAGGTTGTGTTAAGCCTCAGAAGTACTACATATAGCTCGTATTTATTTTGGGGGGTCTTGTCTGGGTTCCATATTTAGAGGGTCTTGTCTGGATTCTGCATTTAGGAAGTCTTGTCTTTGGTCTGTACTTATTCTGATGTACATACTTATTCTAGTCTGAGGAATATATTTATTCTTGAGTCCATCCTTTTTAAGTGGGTTTGGTCTGAGGTCTGCAGTTCTCCTTATAGATGACTATTTATTTCACTTGCCATGAATATGTAAAACATTTTGACCTGGTGTAAATGCCGCTGTTCTCCTGAATCTGGCGTTTTTTCCTTGTTTCTGCACCTTTCCATTCCAGAGATATGGCCCCCTCTTCCCTGTAATCTAGTGTTCTTATCCAAGTGGGTTGGGCATTAGCTCTTCTTTATGGATGTATTCTTGAAGATAACACCCAGTTGGCTAAAATAAAAGCTAGATTTGTTTACAGGATAGATAGAAGTATATCTTGGGAGTATGGATGCGCAGGAACAAAATAAAATCTATGCCAGATTGAGGAGAACAGCAGCATTTACACCAGGTAAAAAATAATTATGGTAAGTAATGGGTCTTTTTTTAAAATCTTTATTTATTTTAGGGTTTGATCGGTGGCGTATCTTGACGATCATGGGCCCCAATGCGAAAGCTCCAACGTGGCCCCCAATTATTGCAAATCTTTAATAGCATTAGTCTTTTTCTACAGGCCAAATGGACTTTTGGGGCCCCCTAGGCTCCAGGGCCTGGGTGTGATTGCAACCCCTGCACCTATTGTAGTTACACCCCTGGGTTTGATCTTGGCATTGTGTTATACTTTATCTATTTAGTAGTCTGTGTTCTAGGGTCTGGTCTAAAGAATTCATTACAATCCAAAAACAAAAACAGCCAAACTGTTACATAGGGGAAAATAAATACGACTCAACATTTCCCAACCATCAATAAATCCATTACACACAACTTAATTTGCATTACAATGTATATTTTATTAGTAAACAAAAGTAAAAATGTATATATAATGTATGATACACAACACCATATGAAAGCATCGAGACTTAGGGTACCCTTACATGTCGCAACATTGCATGCAATTACACTGTTAATTTGCTGGTTGCAGTGAAATCATGGACACATTGTTACATTTGTACAAAATAGAACAATGTGTCCATGATTTCACTGCAACCTGCAAATTGCCAGTGAAATTGCCTGCAATATTGCGTTGTGTAACGGTACCCTATAAGTAATCAGGGATACATAGTAATTAACGCATATTTTGCATAGTGAATTTATAGATATACGCAGATGGATAAACTCAAAAATTTATAGCAAGTCGAAATTAAATAGAAATTCCAATTTCTGTATGTGTGTAATGGTAAAGGAAAAATGGCACAACAATAATAATATTTGGATAAACCAAAAACAGACAAGGAGGCACAAAAAATAAAGTGTGCACACCCATGCTGCAAAATCCACTAATGAATATATAAAAAAACACATCACATAGTCACAAGGGTCTTGCTATACCTTAGGCGGCCGTCACACTCATCAATATCGTGAGCGATATTGTAAGCGATCACGTGCACGTGCGATTGCTAACAATATCGCTCACATCGCTGGTGAAATGTCACACAGGCAGACTCACCAGCGATGTGGACCAGCAAGATCGCTGGTAACTATGGTACACATCGGGTCACTAGGCGCGGCGCTTAGTAACCCGACGTTTACCATAGATTCCATCTCCCAGCATAGGCTCTGCCGCTGGGAGATCGTTCATCGTGGTGTCACACACCACGATGAAGCAGATTGAACAAGCGATGATCGCTAGATATGAGCTCCGGCTCACATATCTGCGATGTAACGATCAAGCGATTTTACATTGTAAAATCGCTTGATCGCACGCAGCGATGCACAAACGATATCGCTTAAGCGATCAAAAAGCAGATCACTTACACGATATCGCTCACGATATTGCAGCATGTGACGGCCGCCTTAAATTCATGTTACCAATAAAGTAAATGCCCCCTAACGCACATTTCGAACAGCTTAATCACAGAGGGATTTAATTAGTTTCTGGGGCCTGTTTATTTAGGGGGTTTGGGTTTGTAGTGATATTTGGTGTCCGTGTGTATTTGTGAATCTGTATTTATTATGGACTTTATGTTCAGAGGCTTGATACTGGAAATAGAGAGATATACGGTATGTTAAAATAATTTGGATGATGCTTTTTATTCTTCTTGTAATCTTCAAACCTGATTCAATACTCAAAACAGATCCCTGTTCTCTCAGCAAAGTCCTGTGTAGTTGTAGACCAGTATTTGGGCCTACAGACACTATTTGAGCCTGAAAAGGCGAGTAATCCGCTGAAACAATTGGACTTTTAAACCATTCACTTGCACAGACCACCAGTAAGAATCTGGCTGACCTCTCTACCAATGACCTAACCACTATAATTGAATGACAAATTTTGTGATTCTATTTTAAATATGATCCGAAATTGTCCTTAAGTAAACGGGTCGGTTATCACAATTATATACTACTAGATGGCGGCCCGATTCTAACGCATCGGGTATTCTAGAATAAAAAAAAAAAAAAAATTTTATTTGAAATACAATGTGCGGCGGTCAGTGTATTTAAAATATGGCGCTATGGCGCGCGCCGCTATTCTGATTGGCCGCCGCATTCAGCAGTGACCATTTGGAATAGGCCATATTTGAAATACAATGTGCGGCACTCAGTGTATTTCAAATATGGCGCGCGCCGCTATTCTCATTTGCCGCCGCATTCAGCAGCGACAGAATAGCGGCGCTCGCTATTGTGCCATATTTAAAATTATTTTAAAAGCATTTTAAATATGGCGCCTTGGCGCGCGCCACCCCTCTGATTGGTCGGCTGCGGCGACCAATCAGAAAAGTACTGCGGTTGGCGCGCAGTTTGAATGCCGCGCGGGGCACTACCACTGCGAGCAGCGGCTCGCCGCAGACCTCTGTGCGTCACGTGACTGAACTACTGCTGCACAGAGGTCAGCGGCTCGCCAGCCGGAGGTGATCGGCTGACGCCCGTCATCTCGCGACTGGCTCACGCGCGTTGCGGCCACCGTCGGGAGATCCTGCTGATCTCCCGACGATGGCTGCGGCCAGACGCGTGTATCCCGGTTACAGCTGCGCCAATGCGTCGCTGTCGCCGGGTTTCAGATTGGTGCGAATTTTGAATGCGCGCCGCTGTTTTGCATACTCCTCGCTCATTGGTGCCCTGGCATGCGATTTCCGTCACAGACAGAGAACATTAGGCAATTATATAGTAGATACACAGAGCTTACAGATCTCTGGAGTTTCTACATAGGGTTGCCATGAGAAGTACCTCTGAGTATCCGAGATGTTTGAATAAGGGTGCAGGTATCATGCATTAAGCTGTGGGAATGTCCGAGATTGCAGGCCTATTGGATGGTGGTGCTTAGCTTGATTGAAGGAAGGTATGAGTGCGTAGTGCCCAGGACTCCATTAGTGTGTTTGTTGGGGTATGTTGGAATTAATCATTCACAGAAGTTAGCTGTGTCTAGATTACTGTTCATGGCTAGAAAGTTAATTGCCAGGTGTTGGATCAGGGCCGAGCCGCCGTCTAGAAAAGAATGTATTCAGCAAGTAGACTACACAATACGTTTAGAAGAAAGTATATATCGGAGAAGGAATGCTACGAAAGTGTTTGAACAAATTTGGGCATTATGGTTGAGGTCAACGTAAAGAGGGATATACAGAGGCTGAAGCTATATTTGCAGTTGGGGCTTGACTCCTGTTCTAGCTGTACAACATAGTGATGGTCTATACTGTGAAGTTGCTATTGGTTACCCACAGGGAGGCAAACAATGTGCTTGCTGTCTAAGGGGTGGGGGGGAAAGGGGGTTTAGTTTCTTAAAGAGGACCTGTCACCAACCATACATGGTGATCTAATTACAGCACTGGATGCAGCATGTCTGCTGCATTCAGGCAAGGGGTCCCCCAGCCCTTGAGCCCCCCTGTATCCCGAGATAATACACCTTGAAAACTTACATAGTGGAGCCAAATAGGAGGTGGCTTGTGGCTGCAGCCAGAGGGCAGTTTCACACCCCCTGTATGTTTAATCCGCCCACGCCGCCTCCCTGATGCCAATCATTGTCTCCCTCGCCTGCTGCATAACACAGAGCTTATTGCAGTGCTGGCCACTTTGCCCAGCCTCCTGCGATGATTCCCGACATGTTGACCTTAAAAATAAAATGTATCATTACACTGTCCCCGAAATGTAAATATCTCTTATTCTGCGCCTCTGAATAAATATTTGTCTCTCACGGTGCTTCCCGCACAAAAAATCCCGACACACACTGATCCTCTCCAAAATAGATCCATCATCTGCCCCTTTCCATAATATCCTCCAAAACTTCCCCCTTCTATATTATCTCCCCCATACTACACTTCTGCTTAAAGACCCGCCCACTCCTTATTATACTATACCCCAGAGGTCCCCAATGTCAGTCCTCGAGGGCCGAACCAGTGCAGGTTTTCAGGATCTCCTTAGTATTGCACAGCAGGCAATGATTCCAATCCCTGTGCAATAGTAAGGAAATCTGAAAACCTGCACTGGTTCGGCCTCGAGGACTGACATTGGGGACCTCTGCTTACCCCCTTTCACAATCCGCTCTCTAATTGCCTTATAATGTCCCAATTTGCACCATAATGTTCCTCATTGCCCTATAAAGCCCTCACCACTCCATAATGTTCCTTATTACCCCACAAAGCCCCCCACTATCTCATAATGGTACGCATTGCCTCAAGTGGCATTTTGAGGGCATACATTTTTGATACCTCAAACGTATGCTTTACATGAGATGCAAATGATAGGATAGACTGATAGGATATATATATATAAAAAATTTTTAAAGTAGCGTTTCAAAAAGGTTGTTACCTCCGGTGCTTTACATTAGTTCCAGGTGGGTATCAACCACCAACATACCATATATGTATAAAAAATGAACTGCAGCACTCCTCTTTACTTTCTCTTTATGCCTTTATTGGCCCTCAGGTGAACATGGCGACGTTTCGGTCAACCCGTGACCTTCCTCCAGGCTGGAGGAAGGTCACGGGTTGACCGAAACGTCGCCATGTTCACCTGAGGGCCAATAAAGGCATAAAGAGAAAGTAAAGAGGAGTGCTGCAGTTCATTTTTTATACATACACAGATGATAGGATAGATAGATGCTAGGCTAACATTACCAGTCTACCTGCTCTCTGCTGCTTCCAGGTTACTGGGTAAGTATTCATGAGCTTAATGAGCGGTCATGGAAGTAGCAGAGAGAGCGGCGAGACTGGTAATGCTATTGCATCTTTGCTATCTTCTTTCTATTATCATCTTTCGCAAACACAACATAACGCAGTGCTGCACATTTGCACAAATCTGTAGCATTGTGTTATATTGCATTTGTCTTTTAACGGAAAGAAAAACACTGCAGTCCGCGTTTGCCTGTGCGTTTCGTCAAGGTCATACCTGCAAACGCATGCCTATTATGACATTCATTAGTATGCGTTTGCTGAATGGAGGCCTATGGATGCTTCTACGTGTCCGTTACATTGCATTGTGCTGCTGTGAAACGGATCAGTTAAACGTACAGCACAAACATAATGTTAACCTGGCCTTATTGTTTGTGATTTAAGTTTGTAGCAGCTGGTACTGAGTTTTAGAGATAGCAGGGATGTGATGAAATTGCTACAACTTGACGTCCAGATCCAAATACTATGGATGAACCACATGAACCATATCACTGGCCCTCGGTTGGATCATGTTGCAACCACTTAGCACTACTATCGCTACAATAGAACTGCTCTTGCTGTACAAAATATTGGATTCCATATGCCATAATTATTTTTTTTTTTTGCTCTCATTGTTCTTAGCATGCCAGTGTGGTGCAAGATGGGGAACATTACATGACTCCATCTGACTTTGTGCAAAAATACCTCGGCCTGCACACTGACCTACACTTCAATCCCAAGACTGTGGAGCTGTTAGGAGGAGTTGCTGATCAGACCAAAGATGGGTGAGAATTGTTGTATATATTTTTATGTTTTTAGAAGCTCATTGGTAATCTTATAGTTTTTGCATATATGTTGCTTGTAATGTGGGTAAAGTGGCTGTAATTGTAGGATAAAGTGGAGAAGAGTAGAAAGTACATGCTATAAGTACATAACCAGACCTGTATCACATGTGTATATGGGCCACGTCACACACACAGATAATTGTGCAGATATTGGTAAAAAATCTCTGGTTGCAGTGAAATCATGGACACATTGTTCCATTTTGTGGCTGTGTACAAATGTAACAATGTGTCCATGATTTCACTGCAACCAGAGATTTTTGACCAATATCTGCACAATTATCTGTGTGTGTGACGTGGCCCTATAATATATATTTTCTTGAGCATATGACATTAAAGGGAATTTTTCAGCACAATTAAACTCTTCTAAACCATATATAGGGCCATGCATGTCTTTGAAAAGTAAATACATAAAAACCTTTTTATGTCTTCTATCTGTTGCTGCATTCTTGAGTAATTAGCAAGTTCATTCATATGCAAATTGGTCATTTGGTGCTTTGGGCATAACAGTGCCTCCTAAGGTACCACTAGCTCCCAAAGTTACTTTCCCACCCAGCACCAGCCTCATTAGCTTGATCAATAACTCACTCTTTGTGATGTAAAGCGCCAGGAAAATCAGGATGTGAGCTATCAAACTAAGGAGGTAGGTGCTGGGTGGGGAAATAACCTCAGGAGGTAGAGGCCTGGGAGCTGCTCTGTCACTCCCAGGGAACGTGACTCACTATTTACATATGTATGAAATCGCTAACTAATAATAACTGATAATGCAACAACAAATAGGAGACATTAAAGTTTCTATGGATTTACATTTTAAAGACTTGCATGCTAACATGAGGGATTGCTCTTAGTGACAGATTCCCTTTTAACATCCATATTTCATATCAGAAGTAGTAGACTATTACCAAAATGAAGATCCACAGATCCCAGAGAAATCACACCAAGGAAATTATAATTTTTTATAAGAAAAAGCCTCTTTACCCCTTTCTACATAATTTTTTTTTTTCCAATTACAATCAAATTAAAAAAAAGTTGATGTCTCCCAGTATGTGAAATAACCGGTGCTCCCAGACAGTAGTCAGGGCTGAACTTCCTAGTTGTGTATATTACATATCATAAAGGTACAGGTGCATCTCAATGAATAACAATATTATCAAAAAGTTTTGGGTTTTTTTTTTTTTCAGTAATTTACTACATAAAGTGTAACATATGTTATATAGAGTCATTACAGAGTGATGTATCTCAAGGAAAGCTGTCAGGTCAAAAATCCATTTGTAACTGCTATCATTTTCTAATTCCTTTCTCTTTTTATGTATTTCTATTATTTATATTTCCCTCCTATCTTCTGTAAACTTCAAATAAATAGAATCATTCCATCTGTCAATCACAGTGAATGATCCACTTAGTTCTCTGCTGTCCACTCCCCATAGCATGAATATGCATGTCACATACTCAAACCGCATCACTGCACAGGACATCAGTGTGGGGTTGGGGGTTGGCTGTATCCTCCTCTATACTCTCTTTGCAGCAAAACCAATACATCAGATAAACACAGGATCTCTCAGAGGCCAGTAGAGATTACTTTTTACAGAAGCGAATGGAGTCTAGATCAGATAAGGCAGACCTGTAGCTTTCTCCCTCCGTAATCTGAACAAAACAGTAGCTTCAGAAGTCAAACTACACATAACTGAGAGCAGAGGGAGGAGGGAGGAGAGAGCTGCTGAGATGGAGGAGGGAGGGGAGAGCTGCTGAGATGGAGGAGGGAGGGGAGAGCTGCTGAGATGGAGGAGGGAGGGGAGAGCTGCTGAGATGGAGGAGGGAGGGGAGAGCTGCTGAGATGGAGGGAGGGAGGGGAGGAGCTGCTGAGATGGAGGAGGGAGGGGAGAGCTGCTGAGATGGAGGAGGGAGGGGAGAGCTGCTGAGATGGAGGAGGGAGGGGAGAGCTGCTGAGATGGAGGAGGGAGGGGAGAGCTGCTGAGATGGAGGAGGGAGGAGAGAGCTGCTGAGATGGAGGAGGGAGGAGAGAGCTGCTGAGATGGAGGAGGGAGGAGAGAGCTGCTGAGATGGAGGAGGGAGGAGAGAGCTGCTGAGATGGAGGAGGGAGGAGAGAGCTGCTGAAATGGAGGAGGGAGGAGAGAGCTGCTGAGATGGAGGAGGGAGGAGAGAGCTGCTGAGATGGAGGAGGGAGGAGGGAGCTGCTGAGATGGAGGAGGGAGGAGGGAGCTGCTGAGATGAAGGAGGGAGGAGAGAGCTGCTGAAATGGAGGAGGGAGAGAGAGTTGCTGAGAGGGAGTGCATAATTACATGACCGTTTATACAGCAGCAGGATTAATCGTCTCTGCTTATAACGGAGATGACTAATGCACTGCCTCTCTGCAGGATCTAACCATGCTGATAACATGGAAACTACAAAGGGTAGAATAATGATTTTACATGTTTTTAAAAGGTCTGCCCAGGCACTATTCAAGGGTAATATTTAATATCATACTGATAAATAACCTGACCGTGTCCCTTTAAAGTATTTCTCTGTTATTGTTGATGATTATGACTTACAGCCAATGAAAACCCAAAGGTCATTATCCGAGAAAATGAAAGTAGGGTGGATGAAGGATTAAAAACCGTGCTGCCGTATTCCACGAGACATCGAAGGGTGAGTATAGTATTGATTTATTAGTCAACGCGTTTCAGAACTTCCTGAAACATGGCAGTATGGTATTGATTTGTCCGGAGGATGGGACCAGGGAGTCCTGAAACTCGTTGACTAATAACTCAATATTACATTCACCCTTTGATGTCTTCTAGAGTATGGCATCATGGTTTTTAATCCTTCATTCTCCCTACTTTAATTTTCTCAGATAATGACCTATGGGTTTTCATTGGCTGTAAGCCATAATCATCAACATTAACATAAATAAACACTTGAAATAGATCACGCTGTAATGACTCTATATAATATATGCGTTTGACTTAATTTATTTCAGTAATTCAATACATAAACTTTTTGATGATATTGTAATTCATTGAGATGCACCTGAAGAAGCAAACCTTCTGGAGAAAATATACAGTAAGTAAGCCTCGTGCTACATATACAGAAAACAATGTGTTGGACATAGAATTCTTGGGTGCCAAAATATTTCTGCTAGAAGATCTTTACATAATTATCTGCAAATGCTGAGAACTGTTTGCCGGTATGAAGGGCCGTTCGGCATACTGTGACTCCCATCTGTACTTAGTGGCTTAAACCTGAAATCACCCCAGCTAAAATGTGTCCTGATTACAAGGATTTTACCAAATCTGTTCGTCCTTTCCTATTTCCCAGTATTGACAAACCTCCAATCAGTCCGCACTTTTGTAGCGCAGTCACAAAGCCATCAGTGTTTCGAGTTGCAATCCTCGCCATCAGATAGGCCCCGCCAGCAAAATGTAAATCGGAAATAGAAAGGCCGTGTTACCTGAGCGGTACATTAGTCTCCCGGCCCGTCTGCTTCCCCTGCTCCAGAGCTCCATCTGCTTAAATCTCTGTCAACACATGCAGGGTTTGACACAAGATAACACACTGCACTATGCATTAAGTAAGAAAGTGAACAAGTGCAGAGATTGCCGGCTAGATAATAACACAGTAAATGTTTACAGAATGTCCCACTTTGTTAACTCGAGACCTCTGCTGCCTGTTCCCGCTCCTCTGACAAAGTGCATTTATTTTGTTATCCACAGGTTGATCTCTTTCCAAGAGTTTCTGGCATTCGAGTCGGTGTTGTGTGCCCCCGATGCTATGTTCATTGTGGCTTATCAGTTATTTGATAAGAGCGGCACTGCAGAGGTAACATTCGGTAAGAATACATCAACGGAAAAGTCAAAGAGCACAAAGAAACTGGCTTTTAAGTGTATTAGGGGAAGCGCATTTCACATAGGGAAAGAAATGGCTTCATACAGATGCAGAAGAGCTGAGTTTGCAAGATGCAACAGCGCCGCGGTCATGTTATATGATGTGTGTGACAGCTGGAAAACTAACTCATTATCATAACGTAGCGTTCACCCAATGCAAAGGTAATGGAGCCCCCGAAGAGGTAAACGACAGATTTAGTTCTGTATCTTTTGTTTTTTTACATTATTTTGAGTGCAGGCTTAGAGGGGCATCATGGGTCAATCATTTATTTAGTTAAGAGAAGTGAAGCCAGAAAGAAACATCTTCACATGAGATCTGCCTCTGCCAGGAGCAGCATGTGCAACCGACCGGGTGCTGGGTAATAACATAGAGCTGGAGGCCGAGCTAGAAATGCCCATAGGCTCATCCCTGCCAACCCAATGATTTCACCCTGTTGGGTATTCAGCCAGTACCACTTTCTATACCTCCCGATGCTGGTGTGTGAAATTGAAGTACAACCAGGCATCCTAGAAGGACCTAGTGAGAAGCAGATAAAAATAGAAACATTTTAGCTTCCTCTTGTTTTTTTTCATGCTGAATAGTGTCCAGCACTTCTATTTAATACATGCTTTTTTGTTTAAATTATAGACACTTATTTACTTATTTTAAGTAACAAATTTAAAGGTGCAAGTCTACAAAGCTGCAACAGCACATGGCATGACCTATTCTGTATAAATGTTTCTTACAGCTTTCACCTAACTGTGACTATGCCATAGTCATCAGAGAAGTGTTGGTAAGTATGGTTCCTATGATGCCCAACCCACGTTACTGTTGACTCACCGCGGCCGGCGGACTCCGGTTGATACAGGCGATTCTTCTCCTTCCTTGTCACGGGTGGACCGCGCCTGCCGGTAGTGGGGCCCGGTGTAGTGCAGATCAAAAATGAAGACGTCTTACGGGAACAGATTAAAGGGGGTTTTAATTTGTTTTCTTCGTGACGCCACCTATGAGTAGATTCGGTAAGGGCTACCGATGCTGCGGAACCCCGGGGTGATGGACAGCAGCAAGATGTTACGCTCCCCACAGGCTGAGCGGTGATCCCCGGGGGCTGGAGCTGCTCAAGATGTTGTGCGGCAGCTGCGGTTACCTTTAGTTAATGACGGACAGTTCATAAGGAGACACGGACACAGATAGTCTCTGCAACGGTTCTTTACTGTAACCAGCAGGCAGTACATGGCTTACAGTGGTTGAGTAGAAGACCGGGTGGACTCAGCAGTGATAGTGCTCCTCAGAGATCCGCAGTGTACCTCCTTTCTACCTCCTTAGCTTCTCTTGCCAGCGTCGCCCAGGAATACCAGGTCGGGTACGGGGAGGCTGCTTCAATGCCCTATCCATGATGTACGTTCTGGATTCTTTGGGGAGCCTTGGGTCCCTCAGTGGGTACACCGCTGGTTAGACGACTGGAAACTGGCTGGTGGTGGGGTGCTCCTATAAAGCTGCTCCTCCACGGGGCTGGTTCGCGTGGCAGAGGTGAACTGCTGCCAGCTTCGGTACCAGTGAACCGGCTGTAAGTTGTGGGCACGGGAGTCTTTTGGGAACCCGTGTAGATATGCCCATTCCCGGTGGTTAAGGCCTCAGGTGCTGACACCCGACCGGTGACGGCCCAGGGGCCCGCACGGAGTGCGGAGCCCCCGCTCCTCTCCAAGTTCTGTGTTCTAGGTTATGCTCTAGATTCCAGACTCTTACTGTTCTGACTAGATTACTGTGTGTTCTACTTCACTACCCTAACACTCCACCCACCAGGACCTAGGATTGGTCCCCTGTTCTAGGTGTTGTATGTTGGGTTGGATCTCAGAGTTAACTATTGCACTGCTTTGTCAGAGAATATTGCGGCTGCAATACTCCCTTGTGACGCACTCGTTGCGGGGCGCCACACTGTCAGCTAAATCCACTGATTTCAGTGGGACTGGCTGACTATCTGATGTGTTTGGCGTTCTCCCAACTTTCCTTGACTGCTGATGTCAAAGGAAAAGAAGGATTGGTTATGTTTCATTTCAACGGTGGAGTCATGCGTGCCTGTCTATAGGGAGAAAGGGCTAGGAGAATAGGCATCAGCTGGGCTTGTGTTTGGCTCAGAGCTACTTAAAGGGGTTGGGATACGAACAATTGTACATCTCCTCCCTCTCTTGTCCTGACTCTGCTCTAAAACTCTATAATGAAACACTACAAAGTGCCCTGGATGAAGCTGCACCTCCTACACTTAAAGAACTCTGCACCGGCAGTGGCAACCCTGGCAAACACGGTTTGCATCCATTATAAGTTTATGCTGAAAACATACAAAGCTGCCCTTCACCTCTCCAAACAAGCTTACTACAACACCTTATCACATCATTGGCCAACAATCCTAAATGATTATTTGACAATTTCCACTCCCTCCTCAGTCCAAGAGTACAGGCCCCAACCACCAGCCTCACAGCTGACGATCTGGCCAACTGTTTTAAAGACAAAGTTGACCTCATAGCCTCAGATCTTCTTGCATTCTCCTCCCCCTGCACTTCATCCAATTCACTTTCGGTCTTTGATCTGATCACAGAGGAAGAAGTCACCCGGCTTCTTGCATCTTCACGCCCTACTACCTGCACCAGCGACCCTATTCCCTCACATCTCCTTCAATCCCTTTCTCCACCTGTCACATCTCACCTAACTAAAATATTTAATCTTTCCCTCTCATCTGGTGTTTTCCCCTCCTCCTTCAAACATGCTAGCATTCACCCATTATTAAAAAAAACCATCCCTCGCCCAGAACTCTGCTGCTAACTACCGATCTGTCTTTAAACTTCCCTTCATCTCTAAACTCCTGGAACACTTGGTCCACTCCCGTATGATCCGCTATCTCTCTGACAATTCTCTTCTTGACCCTCTACAATCTGGTTTCCGCACTTCACACTCTACTGAAACAGTCCTCACTAAAGTCTTTAATGATCTACTAACAGCTAAATCTAATGGTCACTACTCCCTGTTGATCCTCCTGGATCTCTCTGCTGCATTCGATACTGTGGATCACCAGCTCCTTCTATGCTCTGCTCTATTGGGCTTAAGGACCCCGCTCTCTCCTGGCTCTCCTCCTACCTTTCTGACCGCTCCTTCACTGTATCTTTCACCGGCTCCTCTTCCTCTCCTCTTCCCCTTATGGTTGGGGTTCCTCAAGGTTCGGTCCTAGGTCACCTTCTCTTCTCTTTATACACTGACCCTATTGGACAAACCATCAGTAGATTTGGTATATGAGTATACAGACATTACAGCCGGGGATCATAGAATATAGGAGTATACAGGGATTACAGAATAGGAGTATACAGACATTACAGCCGGAATCAGAGTATGAGTATATAGACATTACAGTCAGGGATCATAGAATATAGGAGTATACAGACATTACAGCCAGGGATCACAGAATATAGGCGTATAGACATTACAGCCGGGATCACAGAGTATGAATATATAGACATTACAGCAAGGGATCATAGAATATAGGAGTATACAGGGATCACAGAATATGAGTATACAGACATTACAGCCGGAGATTACAATTGATTCTTTCTGTGAAGTAAAACAAGTTTTTAAACAGGCAATAAAATGTTTTTCATTAGAGTGAATCAGCTGTGACTCCCGGCGCAGAGGCACATTTATAGCAATATCTAGGGACAGGAACCTTTTTTTAACACATCCAATTGTGGAAATTATTTTCATTCTAAGATCTATTAATTAAAATGTACAGTTGTTCATGGCACAAACCTTTTAAAGGTGTATGTCCACTTTCAGGTCTCCACCTGCCTTGAATGAGCTTATACTGTATATTTAAAGGGAACCTTGAAAGTAGGATTAACTCCTAAAAGGAGAAATAAGGTATTCGGAGTAGAGGTGAGCGGACCCGAAATTTAAAATCAGTGTTCGGAGTTCAGGTGCTTTACACATGCATTCCACTCTGTGAACATCACTATGGCTTGCAGTGTTTGATCGTCTCACACTGAGGGTAAAATCGGTATTATCGGATGTAGAGTGCACACAAAAAAAAGACCAAGCCTTGCCATCCCTACTCCGGATGTGTTTTGTTTATGGCTGTATGTGGGCGCAGAGCAGAACTGACCAATCAGTGACTTCCAATGATGTTCGAATCCAGAACTGAACTTTAGACAAAGTCCGGCAGAACCTGAACTTCCACGGATCCGCTCATCTCTAATTACAAGTGCTTAATCCACCTCCTAATGCAATTTTTCATTATCCGTGCATTTTCCCTAATTAATACTGCAGTATTTTCAAAAATGATGGTCCAGAAATACCGTCAATCCTGGCAGCAGTGTGACCCCAGGGAGAGCAGGGGGAAGAGAAAAGGGATGACTTCTCACTGCTTTTCTTGCACACGCTGGTATGTCATCACACTAGTAAGGGAACGGAAACCAGCGCTGTGTTGCAGTAATTGTCAGTGGTCCAGGACTAGTCAGGTACTCAGGAGCACTGAGCACCACTTATTAACACTCTGCAGTATCATTTAGGGAGAAGACAGGGAAAACATTAAAAATGGTATTGGCGGGCCGATAAATACCTTCTAAGAGTAGATCCTGCTGTCAGGTTACCTTTAAAGCACCACTCCAGTGTTCATTTATTTTTAATGCACCTCTGAAGTGGTGCTTTAAATGTAAGTCCCCTTCCCTCAGATTTATGCTCGCCTTCCGGCATCTTTGTTGGGTCCCTACGTTGCTCCCATCGGTTTCTGGAGATTTGTGACCTGCTTGCAGCTCCACAGTTTCATGGAGGGGCTCAGCTCAATGCATCTCTATGGGAGTCTCGTTCTAGCCTCATTCTGGCTCTCATAGATTTACATTGGGAGCTTGTGATGTAACTTCTGACTTCTTAACAGTCTGACGTTAGTCACAAGATGGTGCCGCGGGATCAGAGATGAACGTGCTGGAGGGTTATAATATGATAGGTGGCAGGGGGGCTTGGATTTGAAGCACCACTAAAGCGGTGGAGAAAAAGAAACCGCTGGAATGGTGCTTTGAAATTTATCTCCTGAGCAAAGCATGGTGTAAACTGATGGAAAGGACGATATGGCACTTAAAGGGCTGGCAGAATGCTGATTTGATTTAGCGTGGATGGCAAATTGTCTCGATTCTCATGCTCTGTAACTTAAAGGGAACCTGTCACCTGGATCTAAGCCCCTACACTATCACTACCTGTCCCTGCACCTTCCTAGATGCTCCCTATCTATCCCTCTCTGAGCTAAATCCGCCTATAAAACTGCAGAAAAATAACTTATAACTTACAGAAGTCCCTGAGGCTGGGGACTGAGAAGGCGGCCCCAGGCTCCATTCTGCCCCTCCTCGATGCAGCAGCACACGCCCCACTGGGCGGCATTATTCTTTCTTCATCGCCGCCTCCTCCATTTGGAATCTGTGCTTTACACCTATCATGTTGTGGTGATGCGACCTCGATGTGTCCCCTGACTGAGACACAGCATATGGGAGATTGTATCTTCTGCTCGGTAGCAGCACACACAGGGTGAGCTGCTACTGGAGCTAAGTGCTGATTGAAATCACTGACCCCCAGGTGTGCGGGTGAATAGGAGATGATATGTGCTGCCCTGGGCTGTGGGGAGGGGGTGGAGTGTGTCAGGACAGCAGCAGGAGCTGCTGGGATTGTATGAGGTTCTACTCGGCTGTGCCCCGGTGTAACAGGCCAGACTAACCCCCCCGACCAGAATATACTCGGGGTTAAAGTGGCCTAGGCCAGATTATACCCCTACGTATACCACAGCAGCTGTAGATCAGGGCTCCAAGCAACACATGGGGGCCTGAGGCAGCACAAAGTGGCCCCAGGCAGCAGAAAGTGGCCTTACGCAACATACAGGGGCCCCAGGCAGTGCTAGGGCCCCAGGCAGTGCTAGGGCCCCAGGCAGTGCTAGGGGCCCCAGGCAGCACAAAGTGGCCCCAAGCAGCACAAAGAGGCCCCAGGCAACATACAGGGGCCCCAGGCAGTACTAGGGGCCCCAGGCTACACACAGGGTCCCAGGCTACATACAGGGGCCCCATGCAGCATACAAGGGCCCCAAGCAGTACAAAGGGGTCCCAGGCAGCGCATGGGGGCCAGAGGCAGCACACAGGGGTCCCAGGCAGCACAAAGTGGCCCCGGGTGGCCCACTGCCTGGGGCCCCTGTATATTGCCTGTGGTCACTTTGTGCTGCCTGTGGCCCCTGTGTGCTGCCTGGGGCCCTTGTATGCTGCATGGAGCCCTTGTGTGTAGCCTGGGATCCTGTGTGTAGCCTGGGGCCCCTGGTACTGCCTGGGTCCCCTGTATGTTGCCTGGGGCCACTTTGTGCTGCCTGGGGCCCTGTGCACTGCCTGGGGCCCTTGTATGCTGCATGGGGCCCCTGTGTGTAGCCTGGGATCCTGTGTGTAGCCTGGGGCCCCTGGTACTGCATGGGGCCCCTGTATGTTGCCTGGGGTCACTTTGTGCTGCCTGGGGCCCTGTGCACTGCCTGGGGCCTTTGTATGCTGGCTGGGGCCCCTGTGTGTAGCCTGGGATCCTGTGTGTAGCCTGGGGCCCCTAGTACTGCCTGGGGCCCCTGTATGTTGCCTGGGGTCACTTTGTGCTGCCTGGGGCCACTTTGTGCTGCCTGGGGCCCTGTGCACTGCCTGGGGCCCCGTGTACTGCCTGGGGCCCTTGTATGCTGGCTGGGGCCCCTGTGTGTAGCCTGGGATCCTGTGTGTAGCCTGGGGCCCCTGTGTGCTGCCTCGGGCCCCCATGCACTGCCTGGGGCCCCTAGCACTGCCTGGGGCCCCTAGCACTGCCTGGGGCCCCTGTATGTTGCATAGGGCCACTTTCTGCTGCCTGGGGCCACCTTGTGCTGCCTCGGGCCCTCATGCATTGCTTGGGGCTCTGTGCACGGCTTGGGGCCCTGATCTACAGCTGCTGTGGTATACGGAGAGTTATAATCTGGCCTAGGCCTGTTTATACCCCGGGGTATAGTTTGGGCAAGGCCAGAATATACCAAGGGTATATTCTGGCCCAGGGGGGTATATTCTGGGCTAGCCCAGTTTATACGTCGGGTATATTCTGGTCGGGGGGTTAGTCTGACCTGTTACATCGGAATCTGGAGGTCTGTGAATACCTGAACTGTGCCATTAAACTGTGTGCTGTGTGAGTAAATACCTGAGTCACTGCCTTCTGTCGTGCCGATCCTAACTGCTACCTTACACTGTAAAGTGGGTGGGAGATTCCAAATGGAGGAGGCGGCGATGAAGAAAGAATAACACCGCCCAGCGGGGCGTGGGCTGCTGCATGGAGGAGGGGCTGAATGGAGCCTGGCGCCGCCTTCTCAGTCCCCAGCCTCAGGGACTTCTGTAAGTTATAAGTTATTTTTCTGCTGTTTTATAGGGCGGATTTAGCTCAGAGAGGAATAGATAGAGAGCAGCTAGGAAGGTGCAGGGACAGGTAGTGATAGTGTAGGGGCTTAGATCCAGGTGACAGGTTCCCTTTAAGTACAGATTAGATGGAAGTAAAGCCGTGATTTTGGTTTTCTGTGCAAACACACTCTATTTTAATGTTAAAATAACATATTAATTATTTATGCTTTGTTGCCATTTAATGTTTTATTTGTCCGGCTCAGACCATCCAAGCTACACTCCCCAGGCTCTCACACGATGACCACTCCTCTAACACATTGACCTCTGTGTGGTATGAAAACGTCACTAAACAGAACTATTATCCTATCACGTATATTAAATGTAACGTTTTTAATTAACACCTAATTTTCTATGGAAATGAGAATACAGTAATACATGTTGCAGATTAGTGTTGTAATTCTTCATCTGTGAACCGTTTGCAAAATTGTCAATCACGGTATATGGTGCAAAATAGCGATCTTCCTTGGTTTTAAGGACGAACACGAGATGTCTTAGCCAAAGTCAAGATTTAAAGCCAAATCCTAGAATCAAAATCTTAAAAGGATCAGGCAGCACTGCTCATTACTGCATCGACTGTGGAGAGATGGAGCTGCACTGAGGCAGTGATCAGATAGCAGACGTCAATCATGCAGATTTCACATCTTAATAAATTCGACACTTGGATTATTATTATTAGCGTCATTTATTCCGTGGCACTTTACATGTGTAAAAGGGGCATATATAGACAAGTACAATAAACATGCGCAATACAAGGCACACTTAAGTACAGTAGGTGAGAGGACTCTATCCACGAGGGATCACAGTCTACAAGGGATGGGTGAGGATAGAGTAGGTGAGTAGAAGACCCTGCCCACGAGGTCTCACAGTCCCTGGCTGTGAGGAGAGATGGGTGAAGATGCAGTAGGTGCGGAGAGAGGACCCTGCCTGTGAGGAGGGATGGGTGAGGATACAGTAGGTGAGGAGAGAGGACCCTGCCTGTGAGGAGGGATGGGTGAGGATACAGTAGATGAGGAGAGAGGACCCTTCCTGTGAGGAGGGATGGGTGAAGATACAGTAGGTGAAGAGAGAGAACCCTGCCTGTGAGGAGGGATGGGTGAGGATACAGTAGGTGAGGAGAGAGGACCCTGCCTGTGAGGAGGGATGGGTGAAGATACAGTAGGTATGAGAGAGGACCCTGCCTGTGAGGAGGGATGGGTGAGGATACAGTAGGTGAAGAGAGAGGACCCTGCCTGTGAGGAGGGATGGGTGAGGATACAGTAGGTGAAGAGAGAGGACCCTGCCTGTGAGGAGGGATGGGTGAGGATACAGTAGGTGAGGAGAGAGGACCCTGCCTGTGAGGAGGGATGGGTGAGGATACAGTAGGTGAGGAGTGAGGACCCTTCCTGTGAGGAGGGATGGGTGAAGATACAGTAGGTGCGGAGAGAGGACCCTGCCTGTGAGGAGGGATGGGTGAGGATACAGTAGGTGAAGAGAGAGGACCCTGCCTGTGAGGAGGGATGGGTGAGGATACAGTAGGTGAGGAGAGAGAACCCTGCCTGTGAGGAGGGATGGGTGAGGATACAGTAGGTGAGGAGAGAGGACCCTGCCTGTGAGGAGGGATGGGTGAGGATACAGTAGGTGAGGAGGGAGGACCCTGCCTGTGAGGAGGGATGGGTGAGGATACAGTAGGTGAGGAGAGAGGACCCTGCCTGTGAGGAGGGATGGGTGAGGATACAGTAGGGAAGGAAAGAGGGCCCTGTCCATGAGGGCTCAATCTACAAGGGATGGGTGAGGATACAGTAGGTGAAGAGAGAGGACCCTGCCTGTGAGGAGGGATGGGTGAGGATACAGTAGGTGAGGAGTGAGGACCCTTCCTGTGAGGAGGGATGGGTGAAGATACAGTAGGTGCGGAGAGAGGACCCTGCCTGTGAGGAGGGATGGGTGAGGATACAGTAGGTGAAGAGAGAGAACCCTGCCTGTGAGGAGGGATGGGTGAGGATACAGTAGGTGAGGAGAGAGGACCCTGCCTGTGAGGAGGGATGGGTGAGGATACAGTAGGTGAGGAGGGAGGACCCTGCCTGTGAGGAGGGATGGGTGAGGATACAGTAGGTGAGGAGAGAGGACCCTGCCTGTGAGGAGGGATGGGTGAGGATACAGTAGGGAAGGAAAGAGGGCCCTGTCCATGAGGGCTCAATCTACAAGGGATGGGTGAGGATACAGTAGGTGAAGAGAGAGGACCATGCCCACGAAGGCTCACAGTCTACAAGGGATGGGTGAGGATACAGTAGGTGAGGAGAGAGGACCCTGCCTGTGAGGAGGGATGGGTGAGGATACAGTAGGGGAGGAAAGAGGGCCCTGTCCATGAGGGCTCAATCTACAAGGGATGGGTGAAGATACAGTAGGTGCGGAGAGAGGACCCTGCCTGTGAGGAGGAATAGGTGAGGATACAGTAGGTGCGGAGAGAGGACCCTGCCTGTGAGGAGGGATGGGTGAAGATACAGTAGGTGAGGAGAGAGGACCCTGTCCATGAGGGCTCACAGTCTACAAGGAATGAGTGAGGATACAGTAGGTGAGCAGAGAGGACCCTGCCTGTGAGGAGGAATAGGTGAGGATACAGTAGGTGCGGAGAGAGGACCCTGCCTGTGAGGAGGGATGGGTGAAGATACAGTAGGTGAGGAGAGAGGACCCTGTCCATGAGGGCTCACAGTCTACAAGGAATGAGTGAGGATACAGTAGGTGAGCAGAGAGGACTCTGCCTGTGAGTGCTCACAGTCTACAAGGGATGGGTGAGGACACAGTGGGGTGGGTAAAGCTGGTTGGTGGACTGAGGATCACTGCAGGTTGTAGGCTTGTCAGAAGAGGTGAGTTGGATGAGTTTTTCTCAGAAAATGTCCTGTTCAGTGCACAGGAGTCTCTCAACACTCATAAATGCATAAATGACAGTCCCTGCACAATCCCTTTTAAAGAGGATCTCTCACTGGACTTTTTTTTAATTTATTTTTAAATTCAATACGTCCTCCAGTTGCCACTTATTTGCTGATTCTCAAACAGTTTTTCATTTTTTTTCTTGCACACCTCTGTTTCAAAATTATGCCCCTCAGTAATAATGGACTGATTCCTTCCCCCCCTGTCATCCCGCTGAGTCTGGATGAGAAGGAGGGAGTTCGGCTTACAGCAGAAAGACAAGCCCACAAGGGAGGAATTGAAAAAAACCAAAACAAATAGTGATGTCATGCTGTACATGTCAATCACCTGCTGCACAGATTTACAAGTGGTTAAAATTTGGAGGTTGGTTGCCTTTAATTAGCTCCATAAAAAGGGGGTACAAGAATGTAAAAACATATGAAATAGTAGACAACGGTCTGGTGGAAACGCGTAGACAACATTACTCTTAATCATATTAGGAGCACTGTTGTCTGCTTGAAAGGCATAGACCGTTGTCTACTATTTTGTATGTTTTTTACATTCTTTTACCCCTTTATTTTATTGAAATTAAAGTAATGTTTTAATCATATGATCTACCTAGCGAATGCTGGATTTTTTTTCTCCTCCATTTTTCTTTCCGCAGCAAACACATACATAGTTGTAGGGAAAATTTTTATTCTTATTACCGGGGGCATAACTTTAGAACAAAGGAACAAAGAAGAAAAAGAAAAACTGCTCCTGAATCGGTGGAGCAGGAGTAATAGGAGGAGGAATTCAGATTATATTAAGAAATCGAGTGAAAAATCCCTTTCAACTAATTAAAGGGAACCTGTCACCAGGTTTTTGCCATCCTATCTGAGAGCAGCATAATGTAGAAATAGAGACCCTGATTCCAGCGATGTGTCACTTACTGAGCTGCTTGCTGTCATTTTGATAAAATTAGTGTTTTCTCTGTTGCAGATTTAGCAGTCTGTGAATATGCCAGACTACCTGGCAGCAGGACAAGTAGACTGCTAATGATAATCTGCAGCAATGATTTTATCTAAACTACTCTGAGCAGCCCAGTAAGTGACACATCGCTGGAATCAGGATCTCGGGTCCTATATTATGCTATTCTCAGATTAGGTTGTAAAAACCTGGTGACCGGTCCCCTTTAAGCAACTGCATTTAGTCAACACTGTAGGATTCTCTTGTCTTGCTTTTTCAACTATTTTATCGCCTACGTACGGGAGAGAATTTCCCACTGATGAATCTCCATTGTTAATAATTGTGTCCGTATCTCCCATTGAATCATATGGAGGAGCAACGAGGGTGCTCAGCCACGGCGGCATATGTTATATCAAGGAGCACATAGATGGTCTACCAGGACCTACTCACTGTCTGGGGCTTATAACGATGTCAGTCATAATTTGCTGATTACTTTTGTGGCAATGCTTTGTCAGTGAACTAATATGAACATTGGTTTATTATGAGGATTAGCATTGCGAATGTCTAAAATAAATTTGCAAGACCCAAATCCTGCAGTGTTGTCATTAATCCTTGTAAATGTCGAGTTGCATAATTACCAGAGATCATCTGTAATTCTATCTCCGCATTGTACAACTCAGTATCTCAATGACCTTTCAGCTCTGAAGACAAATTCTCATTTGGTCTTTTTTTATTTTAATTTTTTTTTAATAGAAAATGTTAAGGAAATATTTGGACAAACCATCATTCATCATCATATCCCATTCAACTGGGACTGCGAATTCATCAGACTTCATTTTGGGCACAACCGGAAAAAACATCTGTCCTACTTGGAATTCACAGAATTTTTACAGGTGAGATATTTTTTACATTTGAATATTAAGATTGGGATAAAAAAAGAAAAACATGCAATCTAGGGTCTATACACACAGTTTGGGATTTGGTACAGAAATATCTGCACCATTTCTGCATCTCTTGACAGGAAAAACCCATCTACTAAGGGGGCCGTCACACGGAACGATATCTTGCCCGATATCGTTTAAGCGATCTCCTTTTTGATCGCTTAAGCGATATCGGGCAAGATATCGCTGCATGTAATCAAGCGATTTACGATGGTAAATCGCTTGATCGTGACATCGCTGATCTGAGGTTCGGTTCTCAGATCTAGCGATGAACGATGCAACGATCTGCATCATCGTGGTGTATGACACCACGATGATCCATCTCCCAGCGACCGCGCCTATGCTGGGAGATGGTAACTATGGTACACGTCGGGTAACTAAGCGACGCGCGGCCCTAGTTACCCGATGTGTACCATAGTAACGAGCGAGATCGCTGCTCCACATCGCTGGTGAGTCTGTCTGTGTGACATCTCACCAGCGATGTGAGCGATATTGTAAGCGATTGCGCGTGCACGTGATCGCTTACAATATCGCTAAGGATATCTCACCGTGTGACGGCCGCCTTAAAAGCACATTTTCTCCACCTTTTAGTATGGCTGAAATCTGCAACAAAAAATGCTGCGAGAATTGGCATGATGCAGAAAATACTCAACATGTGCATCACAATTCAGGATTCTCATTAATTTTGCTGATATCAGAATTCCCTTCAAGACAAATCTGCACTCAAAAATGAATGAAAAAGGCAACGTGCCTACACATACTAAAAAATTGCACAATTTCATGGATGCACTTTTTTTTTTTTCTCCACAATTTTTATATGATAGGGAACATATCCAGTGTGAGACATGAAGATCAGAAGAGCAGACTGTCAGTCTTTACGTGTCTATGCAAGATAAAAAATAGAGGGGCACACCTTGAAAAGGACCAGGTGGTCTAATGGGGGAACTTTTTAAGGGTATGTGCACATTAGACGTTTTCTGGGCTGCTTTGTCCCGGTTTCCGTCGGCGTTTTCCGCGCCGTTTTATGTTAATTTATGTTAATCCTAACCAGCGGTTGGATTAACATGCTAGTCAATGGATTTTAGAAAACTCTGTCTTCACTAGAACGGTTTTCTGCTGGTCGTTTTCAGTCAAAACTGAGTTTTTTCCACCGGTTTTCCAAAAATAGAGCAAGTGACTTCTTTCCACCGTTTTCCCAGCGGTTTCAGCTGATCAAGTGCACAAAAAAGTCAGTTTTCAAAACCGCCGAGAAAACCGCCGAGAAAAACGCTGTAAAACCGGGCGGAAAACGAGCAAAAAACGAGGGACACTGCTGAGCACAGAAAACTCAGTTTCTGCTAAAAAAAACCCAGGTTTTTGGACGGTCTGCAGAGATGCACAAACGTCAGATGTGCACATAGCCTACAGGTGGGGGAGTTTGCCTCTCACCTACTCCGGTTGTGCACCCTTGCTCAACATTGGTGATCGTGTAGCGGTGGAGGACCGTGGGCTGCTGCAGGACCGCTCAGAGGTGTCCTCCTTCCTGGTGCGGTCACGTGTGAGGACCCCCTCACCTGACGTCCGCATCACCGGAACTTCATCACGCAAGGTCCTGAAAGGCTGCTGAGAGCTCTCGACAGCTCCAAGTAGCTCCGGCCACAATCGCATAGATGGGAACAAAGAATTAAAGATACAAAAACTCAGTGGTCGTATGAGGAGTGCTAGGTAGCCAAAGCCCACCTGAGGAAGGCAACAGGCCGCTGTCGAAACACGTAGTGGAATATTATAATATTAATAAACAAGTCTGTAAGAAAATTTCCTTTTGAGAGTCTTTTGGCTACCTAGCACTCCTCATACGACTACTAACTTTTTGTATCTTTAGTCCTTCCATGTCTGACACTGGTAACACCCCCTTTCATGTAAAATAAACCAACCCATAGATCTTTAACTGTTCATTCACATATTCAGAAAAAAACATTTATTTCTCCAGAACAAGACATCAGATCACATATATTAATATTGAGTTTTTGTATTATTCAGTTTCCTATGGCCTGAAAGCCCATATAGATGGCTTAGGAAGGTTGATCTGCTTTCCCCCAGTCTATTTGCCCGCCTTTAGCAGCACTGATATCTGAATGTAATTATTTGCAGTATTGATACTGGCAGTGAAAGAGGCTGTATGGAGGGTCACAAAATCCCTTGTTGTAGTTTCCGTCTTTACCCCTTCACGCTGGTTTCACACTACCAATTTTTCAAATCGGGCAAGATCAGGTTTTTCAGCAAAAAAAAAATCATTTTTTTTGCCCATTCCCTTTGATGGTGTCAGGAAGCAACAGGATGCTACCTGACACCATTAAAGTGAATGGGCAAAGAAGTGGATCCTGAAAGGATCAGTTTTTTGCTGAAAAACCTGATCTTATCTGATTTGAAGAAAAATGGTTGTGTACCGTTTTTTGAATCTGCCGGGGATACGGCGAAAACCTGCATTCCCCCGCAATTGTAAAACCTGATGCAACTGGATGCTCCCGCATCGGTATTATTACTGATCCGAATGATGGATCCATCGTAATACCGATGTGGTAACATTCATTTGCATCAGGTTGTGCACGTTTTTTTGGACAGATCCAGCGAAAAATGATACCCCCCAGTGGGTGAGTCATATGAAACTGGCTTCTGGACATGTTCCGTCAAAAAACCCGGATCCGGCATCCAGATTCAACGGGATCCAACTTCCGCCAGATCTGGGTTCCATAAAGCTCCATTTTAATTCCACCCGGATCGCGACGAATCTGGGTGCTTCTGAATTTTAAATGAGTCACAAATTCGCAACATTTTGCATTTTTGGTATCGGCAAAAAAACAGTGACACCTAGATCCGGCTGGAACTGTATATACCCGGATGCACTTCCAAATTCCTGGGTCCCCATTGAAAGTCAATGGAAGAGAAAACTGATACGGGTGCATACGGTTTCGCCTGGATTACAAAAAAACGATAGTGTGGAACCAGCCTCAGAAAATACTCTAGGGTAGAAATGAAACACCGTATATATGGAGGGTGCAGTTGGGCTCCAAGCACTAATATGAATTTTACGATCCCTCAGACTTGGTTGCGCTTCCCTCATGAGTGACGTGTACGTGCCTTGTGTATTTTCACTTGTATTTGGAATAAGCCAATTATAAGGTCATTTGTCTCTGAATTTCAGGAGCTGCAGCTGGAACATGCTCGACAGGCATTCGCTCAAAAGGACAAAAACAAATCTGGAATGATAACGGCTTTGGACTTCAATGACATTATGGTTACTATACGATCACATATGCTTACAGCATTTGTAGAGGAAAACCTTGTCTCTGTGAGTATTGAGTGCAGGCACTTCTACATAAAAAATAAAATATAACGTTTCCTGAATTGTAAAATTATTGCATCTGACTACTAGTAATAGAATAAAATAGAAATAGTTTTCTGTCCCTTATAGGATAAATGTTCTAAAGTCGGTTCCTTTTTTTGGAAACGTATCTTTATTTATTGAATTTGGATTATTTCTCTCTCAAATCAGAAGGTGCTGAATGTGCTGAGATAGGAAAAAAACTGAAAATCAAAATAGTTATCACTAAAAACTATCATAAAAGCAAGGAGTAATGTCAAAGACACTTTATAAAAATCTGTTACTGGTCCGATGGGCTTGATTTCAGATCGTCCTCTTGTCGCCATCCTCCCCGCCTCTCAGTGCCGGTCACCATCCTCATTCTGATTGAGGCCTCCTGCGTCATCCACATCGCTGGGGGAGATCTCGCAGGGCTCTGGAGGCTTCGCACGTGCGCACATCAGACTCTGCAATGTTCACCCTACAATGTATGTGCTCCTTTCAGGTCCTGACTGCAGCCATTCATACATTCTAGCTTGTTCTCTACTGAAGTCACTAGAATATATGGGCTATGTCCAGGTATACAATGAAGCCAGCAGAATGTATGGGGTCCTGTTAAACATCCAGCAGGGCACCATACATTCTGCTGGTTTTAATGTTTACCTGGAAAAAGCCAATATATTCTAGTGACTTCAGTAGTTAACAAGCTAGAATGTATGGGCTGCAGTCAGGACTTCCAAGCATTTCCTACAGTCTAGACACAACTGGAGTGGCTGCTCTGCCAGCATATAGGGGTGCATTAACTGAACATACCCCCCCATATGCTGGGAGAGGGAGACTTCTCTGTGGATTACCTTCAAAGGGTATGTTTGGGGTTAATAAATGGGGAAAATGAGGGTTGCTTTTGTGTTTTTATTTCAAATAAAAGCCACGTGTAAAAGAGATGAGCGTGTGGATAAAGGAGCGCTGTCGTTAAAGAATCAGAGTCACAGTGTGATTCTTTTAACGGCATCGCAATCCATTTAACCACCTACTCCTCTCTTTTACACGTGGTTTTTCCTCTATATGGGTGGTTTGCTGCAGCTGTATACACTCGGATAGTGGTTGTGCCTCTTATAACCCGACCAGGTGAGTGGTTTTGATACCATTCCTAACTCAATTGATATCGGATAAGACCCTATATGTGCTTGTCTTCATTCTAGCTTATTTCAAAAAAAACACCAGAGAAAAATCATTTTTTTTAATTTAAAAGACTATTTACTTACAGAATTGATAATGTGTGGGTCTCATAGAAGCCCGAACCCCTTTGTTACCCAGTTTACCACCAGTACCAGGGCAACTGAAGTCGAGTTACAGCGCCAGAAAATTGCGCTTTTAATGAATGCGGCATTCACCGGGGAGGCTGCAGGCTGCAATTTACAGATTTACATTGTGGGGGTCCAGAACACGTGAGCCTCCCCATGCTCTGGATTCCAGCCCCCAACTGACTAGTTGTACCTGGCTGGCAGCCAAAAATACTGTGAAACCCCATGTTGTGTGTTTTTTATTTTTATTGTAAACCTGACAGCCCCGGACCTGATTTTGACATTGTGCAGCCCTATGGGGCTGAAAAGGAACCGGATGGCAGCTATGTGCCATCCAGTTTCTATCTGTCTGGGAGGATCCAGGTGAATTCAGATTTTTCTTCTGGACACAAAAAAGTTGCCTACATATTTGGGTCCTGGGGCTGTCCCGATTCACATCAGACAGCCCCGGACCTGATCACACCGTGGTGTGAAGCCTGCCATAGAGTTTGTCATTCAGTTTATCCTTTCAAAAGCTTTTTCTGCATCAGTAGATAACAGCATAAGGGGCTGGGACTTCATTCTGGCTCTAATTGTAAGGTTAAGCACCTCAGTACTATGGTCCCTAGCCTCCCTACCCCTCATGAACTCCACTTAGTCTTGGTAAATTCTGTTCCCTTATTTCCCAAACATTTCCCACTGCAGCCTTTTGTTTTTTGTTTATACAGCTTCCGGCACCAACCATGTATGAAGCAGACTGTGCCGTACATATACTGCTTGTACATATATACGGCTTGTGCCCATAGGGTAGCTACTGGCCGGTTTATTAAGTTGGCAGGAGGATAGTTGACAAGCATGGTGAAAACCACAGGTATGAGGTCAGGACGCGGCACAGGTCTAAACCAGAGTGCTAGAATCAAGGCTGAAATCAGCAGGATAGTGAAGGGTTTTGCAGCACAGGCTCAATATCTCCAAATACGTTTATAAAATGATGACTTGGGAAGTATGGAACTGGGTAACACAACACCGTAACATTCCGTAGGGAAAAGCTGAAATGTCTGCTCATATAGAGCCATTATGTGAAGTAATCATAGCAACCCTCATAATCAAGTTTTCCTATTTTTATTTTTTTTAGGCTGCAGGGGGAAGCATCTCCCACCAAGTAAGCTTCTCCTACTTCAACGCTTTTAACTCTTTGCTCAACAACATGGAGCTTGTAAGAAAGATATACAGCACTTTAGCAGGATCCAGAAGAGACTTGGAGGTCACCAAAGGTAGATGATATTTCCTTTTATTCTTTTGGGTATTGTTGGAAATATTTAAACAATAGTGAAGAAGTGCCACCACTTACTATCACCTTTTGAACAATTGTTTTTGCCTCTTAAAGGGGACCTGTCTCCAGCTGAAAAGTGGACCGTTTTTCCTCTCCTTTTACTCTCTTCTTTTTAAAAATCTGCCATATAGTTCTAGAGATATGGGTCTTTTTTTTTCTTCATGCAAAATATTTTGGTCTGTACAAAAGGGTGTGACTCACAGGATCCTCTGGGGCGTGTCTTTAGATTGTTATGCATAATTAACCCATGAGCCACACCACTTAGTAAAGACTATGGCTGGTTTCACATAACGGTTTATCTGATCACACCGAAGAGCCCCGGATCAGATTTCTTTCCCATAGTATTCCTATGGAGCCAGATGGCAGCTATGTGACATCCGGTTTCCATCTGTCCGGAGGATCCGAGACAATCCGGCATTTTCACTTGTGTCCAGGGGAAAAATCTCATAAAATCGGATCCTCCCGTAGCCGGCGCCCCCTAAACATGGGGGTCTATGGCGCTGGATCGCCCTGGATCCGACATAAAATCTGATCCGGATGCCGGTGCTGGGAGTTCAGCAGTGAGCGCTGCTAAACTTCAGCACCAGGAGCTGTCCCCTGCAGAGATTTCAGGATCGTGGCCAGCTTCCCTCTAGCAGCGATCCTGAAATTTCAGCAGCTGTGACTGCTATCAGAGAAATCCGGCTGCAAACCGGACCGGAGGGCATATTTGCCCTCTGGTTCTGTTTGCAAATCGGGTCCGGGGCTGTCAGCTTCATACCAGACAGCCCCGGACCTGATCACGCCGTGGTGTGAAACCGGCCTATAAACATTAGCACTAAATAAATAGCCCTAGGTCTCTGGAATTCTATGGTGGATTTTCAAAAAGAAAGAATACCCAAGCAAGCATAAAATGGCCACTTTGTGTTTTTATTTAATTCTATGTATAAATTAGTTATAATAGAGGAACATATTGTGGCTAAATATAAAATAGTATAACAAGTCCTAATTTGGGATTAAACTGGGAACTTTGTCCTGGTGACCAATTCTTTTTAAAATCATCATAGTTTAGGAGCATACTGTTATATTCACAGCTGAATGTCTGAGAAATCTGTGTATAATTTCAGGTTGTACAGTCTGGGGCATAACAGAAATACTCAACCTATACCGATAATTCCATAAATTTGAGCAGGCATGCGCAACTCCAGTCCTCAGGAGCCACCATCAGGTCATGATTTTAACAATTTCCTTAGCTGATTCCAACACCTGTGCAATGCTAAGGAAATCCTGAAAACATGCATTGTCGATGTCACTTGAGGACTGGAGTTGTGTATGCCTGAAAAAGAGTAAGGCCGGCTTCACACTGTGGCGTGATCTGGTCCGGGGCTGTCCGGGATGACCCAGACAGCTGCAGACCGGATCAGCACACAGGACTGGGGGGCTAATATGCCCTCTGGTCCGGTGTGCAGCGCACGTAGCTCCTGCTGCTGATAAGTCAGGACCGCGGGCGCCGCAGACCTGACCTGTCAGCTGCTGCAGCTGCGTGCGCTGCACACCGGACGGGGAACATATTAGTCCCCCAGTCCTGTGTGCTGATCCGGTCCGCGTCTGTCTGGGTCATCCTGGACAACCCCGGACCGGATCACACCGCAGTGTGAAGCGGCCCTAAAGGTACCGTTACACGTCGTAACATTGCATGCAATTTCACTTGCAAGTTGCTGGTTGCAGTGAAATCATGGACACATTGTTCCATTTGTACACAGGAACAAAATGGAACAATGTGTCCATGATTTCACTGCAACCAGCAACTTGCCAGTGAAATTGCATGCAATGTTGTGATGTGTAACGGTACCCTCAGGTACATTAACTTGACGTTGTTGCCAAAAGTCACACGTGAATTGTGGGTTACAATACTTGTATGTTGTAAATTAAGGACCACAAAAATCAACATTTTAAAAAAATTCTCTGTTCTTGTTGATTTTTTTCAGAGGAATTTGCAAATTCTGCAAACAAGTTTGGGCAGATCACTCCACTGGAAATTGACATTCTTTATCAATTGTCAGATTTATTCAATGCCACTGGGTAAGTGCTTTTCTCTCTCTTTTTTTTTTTCTGAAGAAGAAAAATCAATTCTTGGACTTTCTTTACGTCTATGGACCATTTTTACAACCAATTTTTTTAAACCTTGTTTTATTAGTAAAATTATATGAGACAAAACAGTGTTCAATATTGAGTCAAAACTATGAACAATGATAACAAGTGCACAAACGTATACAGTACAACCATGCACACAGGCTGAGCCAACAAGTCCCGGAACAACAGCAGTAGTTACAATAATGGTGGAAATCCACCAGTTACTCCTAGTCATGGTTGATCACATTTATTGGATCTACCTACAAAAATGGGATAAGAGAGATATGAAAAAAGGTATAACTAAGAGGAAAGGAGCAGATAGGAAGAGTAGAGATAGATAGCAGAGAATGGGGGGCGGGGGATTACCATGAAGGGACATAGCCAGGAAAAATAAGGATCTACGATCAAGTCTCCACCAAGGACAGATTGTCGTCAGACAATTTGAATTCGGTCCAGTAGTAAGTTTTAATGGGAATTGTTTATCGCTGACTTGAGATCTTCCGCTAACATTACTTCGATGACCTTAATGAACCAGAGGGCCATTGTGGGGGCAGTGTCTTTCTTCCACAAGAAAGGGATACAAGCTCTAGCTGTTACGATCAGATGTCTCAATAGCGAATGCCGATACGTCAAGTGGGTTCATCTGGTTCGAGCAGTCCTTTTATTAGATGGATGATCAGTCATTTAATGGTTGTCATGTAATACTATATTTCTCCTGCAATAAGTTATATATGTCTACAGTTCCTTTGGAGACTTGTATATCCCCATGGAAACAGACTACAAGTAGGAAAAGCGTAGTCAGATCAAAATCATTTTCCCAACCTTATGTCCCCATTCATGACTGCACTATCAGAATTTACAGGTCTGTTTTGCACTTTGCTACTATGTGAAAATAGAACAGCAAAAAGGCTGTAGACACAAACCTAAATTTGTAAAATCTTCAGTTTTATTCTAGATGCACTACACGTGTTAAAAATGGTTGTAAATCCCACTAAAGAAGAGATCAACCAACTAAAAGAATGGGAGCAAAAAGTGCAGAGAGGGTCTTATCTGGAGAATCAGCATGTAAAATAGAGGTATCAAACTCACCTTTTAGTGGTTGTGAGGAGTCACAACCACCATATAAACATATCACAGCTGCAGCAGTCCCCAGCGGAGTATAAGAACCAACGGTAGTCGAAAGGGTCAATGACTGCAATGACCGCGCCACCGGACTTCAAAGGACATCAGAGTTTGGAAGATATCAAAGGTTGAAAGAGAGATGTGATTTATGTCAATGCGTTTCAAGGCTCTCAGACCCCTTCTTCAGGACAAAGCAGCATTACCTTTGTCCATTAACCCTTTCAGCTACTGTTGGTTCTTATACTCCGGCTGGGGACTGCTGCAGCTGTGATATGTTTATATGGTGGTTGTGACTCCTCACAACCACTAAAGGTGAGTTTGATACCTCTATTTTACATGCTGATTCTCCCAAAAGACCCTCTCTGCACTTTTTTGCTCCCATTCTTTTAGTTGGTTGATCTCTTCTTTAGTGGGATTTACAACCATTTTTAACACGTGTAGTGCATCTAGAATAAAAACTGAAGATTTTACAAATTTAGGTTTGTGTCTACAGCCTTTTTGCTGTTCTATTTTCACATAGTAGCAAAGTGCAAACAGACCTGTAAATTCTAAATCGTGCAGTCCATGAATTGGGGGACATAAGGTTGGGAAAATGATTTTGATCTGACTACGCTTTTTCCTACTTGTAGTCTGTTTCCATGGGGATATACAAGTCTCCAAAGGAACTGTAGACATATATAACTTATTGCAGGAGAAATATAGTATTACATGACAACCATTATAATGACTGATCATCCATCTAATAAAAGGACTGCTCGAACCAGATGGAACCCACTTGCACATAATTGTTCTCTGTTCTGGCTCATAAAGAAGTATGATGAATGGGGAAACCCTCTCTCTGATATCTTTATTTCTTAAAGGGAATCTGTCAGAAGGTTTTTGCTACCTCATCTGAGAACAGCATGTTGTAGGCAAAGAAGTTCTGAATCGGACGATGTTTAATTTTGATTGTGCCGGAATCTCTGCACCCAGTTATTTTAAGATTTAAGATCTAGCCATACAGCAGAGTTGATCCAGGGAATTAGTCTGATTGTCGTATGTGGAGTCAGGAAGGAATTTTTTTCCCCAATGTGGAGCTTAGTGTTGCCACATGGGTTTTTTTTGCCTTCCCCTGGATCAACATGTTAGGCTATGGGTTGAACTAGATGGACTTAAAGTCTTCTTTCAACCTTAAAAACTATGTTACTATGTTACTGCAGCACGCCTTCCTCAGCTTACATAGCAAAAACCTGCTGATTGATCCTTTTTAACAGGGCATATTAACATTCCTTGTTTTAATGTTACAACCCTTTAAAAGGAACCTGTCACCTTGAGCTAGCCCTCACTCCTAGGACTAACTGTCCCTGCCCCTTCCCAGCTATACCCTAACCATCCCTCTCTGAGCTAAAGGGGCCCTATAACGATTTAGAAAAATGAATTAGAACTTACATATGGTCTCTATCTAGGAGACTGGAAAGGCAGGCTCTGGGCTCCATGATTCCCTCCTTGTGGTGTCCAAGCACGCTCCACTGGGCGTCATCCCTCCTGCTGCTTTACGGTCTCCTTTTGGAATCTCCCGCCCTTTCTGCCGGTGTAATGCCCAGGCCGGAACGTCTTGATCAATCCGGTGCATTATGGGCCTGATCACGTGATCAGCCCGATTCCGCACATGCACCTATTGAAGCCGGGCCGTTCACGTGCTGAGGCCCATAATGCATCAGGCCGATCACGTGATGAGGCCCATAATGCACCAGGCCGGATATGACGGGCATTACACTGGCAGAGAGGGCAGGAGATTCCAAAAGTTGGCGGGAAAGCAGCAGGAGGGATGACACCCAGCAGGGCGTGCTTGGACACTGCAAGGAGGGAATAATTGAGCCTGGAGCCCGCCTTTCCAGTCTCCTAGATGGACTTACATATGTAAGTTCTAATTCATTTTCTAAATTGTTATAGGGCCCCTTTAACTCAGAGAGGGATGGTTAGGGAACAGCTAGGAAGGTGCAGGGACAGCTAGTGATAGGAGAGAGGGCTAGATCAAGTGACAGGTTCCCTTTAATTTTCAGAAATGCTTTTATAGAATAGGTTCAATTAGTAAGATCTGAAAAAAGCCCACCTAAACATGTAGATCCTTTACCACATTTCTTGTAAGTTTTGTTGTTTTAATAGTGCATCATTTTGTGAGACATGACAGGTTTTTGTTGTTTTCTTCCAGACGTCTTACTCTAACAGATATTGAAAGAATAGCCCTTTAGAGGAAGGGGCATTACCTTACAACCTCGCTGAACTCCAGAGACAGGTAGGCGAAGGCTGAAAAACACGACCATAAATACACAACTCTAGATGTAAAACATCTTTGTGTCAAGAACTTAAAAGCGTCTACACAAGCCAAGCTTTACTTCATTTTATGAAAAATGTTCGCATTACAATTTTCCAAAATATTATATTATTTTTTTTTTTTCTTCAATGTTAAAACAATATTTAACATTATGTTCAGTGTCTTGACAAAATATCCATTCCCAGTAAACTTTTACTAAATTTTTTTCACGTTCACACCCACAGACTTAAATGTATTTTATTTGGTATTTATGTAATATGCCAACACTAAGTAGTAAGTATTTGTGAAGTGTAAAAAAAATGATACACGGTAAAAATATTAAAAAATGTGAAAATTGTGATGTGCATTCGTATTCAGCTCCCTGTAGTCTGATACACCTAAATATAAATCCTGAGTGATCCATTACCCCCAGACGTCCCCTAATTAGTAAACTCACTCCACCTGTGTGTAATTTATTCTCATTATAACTACAGCTGTTCTGTGAAGACCTCAGAGGTTTGTTTGAGAACATTAGGATCAAACAGTATCAAGAAAACCAAGGAAACACACCAGGCAGGTCAGGGATAAAGTTGCAGAGAAGAGTAAAGCAAGGTTAGGTTATTAAAAAAATGAGGAAATGTTCACATGCAATTAATACTTTTTCATGGCGCTTTATATTAAAAGTAGATGAAAGAAAAGAACACTGCATTACGGTGAAGATTGTTTTCAGAGTTAGCGTAATAATATTGGCACAAGAAGCCCATCATGAGCTTTATCCTCCACATTTTTAGGACTATGGTGCTTTAGAAAAAAATATATAATTGAAATCTATTTGGATTAGAATAAGTGACATGTTGTTTGGCTGTGATGTTCACAACATAACACTTTTGCATTTTCTACCTATTCTACGTCTTTACGTACAATTAAATATTGTACAAACAAATCACACTTTTGTGTAGTGCAAAAAAATATGTTTAGCAAACAAAAAATATTCACCTATTCCTACATCATGATATGTACATGATGATTTAAATCATGATGGATATTTCACTGGGACATTGCTCTGGTAATTAATTTGTAAATCCTTCCTGTGAGGTTGTTCATTTTTCACATCCCTTTAAGGAGGAAGGTTCCCAAACGATATGGTGATCATAGGAAGCCCAATGATCTGCTATGATCCGTGAGGAATGTTGTAAGTGTTTAGCTTTCCTGCAGCGCCTCTACAGGACAAAATAAGTTATTACATGGTTTGTATTAAAATTTAAAAAGTTGCCTCGTGTAAGGCAAAGATTTGAGTTCTCCAAGGCAAGAAATACTGTTTTCAGCTGATTTCTACATTGTCTAATAGAGCAGATGATATTTTTCTATTAAGGGCAGAGACTCACTATGCAAGATGCATGTGAGATACTCACACGAGCCTCACATGACTCACCCAGAATGGGCGCTGCCTCTCTGGACCTGAGCGTGTCAGCTCTATAAAAGCAAAATATGGTGGTGCTAGTGGGTAAAACCTGGTGGTCCAAGTGGGGCCTAGGTTAAAATTAAGGGTGCCTACTCACCTTACTGGGTTGTGCACCCTTTCTCTCTTTCTTTTAATGATCTTTTTATTGAACAATAAAGAGTTACAATCAAACAGTCAAACAGTTTTTCCCTTGCATAGGGGAGAATTTGTAGCAGTTAACGTACATAAAATCGCTGTTCATAAGTATGTTCGTATTACAAAGATTATGTAGCATTCCCTTCATTAGGGTTTATTGTAAAAGAAAAGGTATAATTAAGTACTCTAAGTAGAGAGTAAAAGTGTAAAGGGGTGAATAAGTCAACAAAGGGAAGAATGAAGGATAAAATGGGGGTGGTTGGGAGGGGGGGTGCACCCTTTCTCAACATTGGGGACAACCTGGGTGTCCGGGTACCGCTGACAGCCGCCAGGAAATGCTGGTCAAGATGAGCGCTGAAGCTGGGTGGTCACGTGACCAGAACTGACATCACCGCAGGTCCTCAAATTCAGCAGGCGTAATCCTTAGATCTCCGCAGCTGCTCCTGCTGCAGATACCTCTTGAGGGATTAATGCAAGGATATTAAGAACAAGCGGTCTATGGAGCGCCAGGTGATAAGAGGGAGGGGAGAGGAATTTTTGAGGAGAATAGATTTCTTCCTTACAAACCTTTATTAAAAGATTTATTCACAATGTGTTTTAGCGCGGAATGCTGCCTTCTTCAGAAGAGAAGAGATCACCTGAAAAAGGCAGCATTGCGCCGCTGAAACGCTTTGTGAATACAACTTTTAATAAAGGTTTGTAAGGAAGAAATCTATTGTCATAAATTTCTCTCCCCTCCCTCTTATCACCTGTCGCTCATAGACCGCTTTGTTCCTAATGTCATAGCTCAATAGAAACACACACGGCTGATGCGCTCCCATCCAGAGAGTCAGCAGCCATCTTGCAAGACTAATGCGAGTATCTTGCGTGTATCTCACATAGTGAGTCTCTGCCCTTATTCAGAATTTCCTAATGATACAATGCCAAGTAGCAGCCATCGGACACAAGTGTTTCCAAAGAAAATCTTGTGTCCCTTTTTGGTTCAGTCAGTTCTCAAATTAATAAAATATGTTTGGCTATTTCTGATCAATAATCAGTTGTGAATATACTTACAAAACTACTGCAATCCAGAACATCATGTGTTTTTTGGCCGCAACACGGGAGTGTTGACCCTCGCGCCTCTACTGTGTTTGACTTTACACTAAGAGAATATAAAAACATTTTTGCTTGAAAAAAATTATACTGTGATAAAAGATATTACATTGCAGATTATTTTTCACACAATTGCTTATGTCAATGACTGGTTGTAGTTAGGCTGACTAATAACACTGGTTAATAGGGTTGCCAAATATTTTTCAAAAACCTCAGGAGAAGTCGGGTTATGGGCAAAATATCAAGGCTGCAGCCAATCAGGAGTTGCTAATCGGCTGCAGCTATCGGGTGACTCCCTTCCTCTGTCCTCAGACTGGAAGCCAGGAGCAGAATGGAGAGGTGGGGATGTTGTTTTTTTATTTATTTTAAATATATAATATCTATTTAGCACTCTTGGCCCCATGATGTTTCTTTTGAAACTAGTGGACAACCTCTTTAATGTCAACTGTGTCCAGTTTTTCCTTTTAATATATTCCCATCGGCCCCCCTGAGTGTTCCATTTTTTTTTTTTCATGTTCCAGAGATATGGACTTTTTTATATAGTGCTAATAATTTCTATCGTCTTTACCAATTGGAAGGGGGTGAGGGTGGTATCATTATGCATTATTACCTTGTGAGCAACTACTAATTGGTTAAATAAACATGGACACACTAAAGGTGGGGTCACACCAGGCGATGTCGCCCGCGACATCGCCGAAAAGTGACGTAACAGCGGGCGATATTGCAAGTGCGTCGCGCTGTGTGACAGCGCGACGCAACTGCAAATTATCGCTGGTCGCAGGTTGACAGGTTTATGAACATGTTCATAAATCTGTCAACCTGCGACCAGCGATTAGGCTGGATCACGCCGTCTGACACTGTTGGCGGCGCGATCCAGCCTATATCGCAGTGTTTCTGAGCCATCGCTCGCTGGGCTGAGCCCAGCCCAGCGAGCAATGGCTCCGCCCACATTGCCGCCGCGTCACCGGCAACGTCGTGCCATGTGACAGCTGGCCTGCGATGTCGGAAGCGAGCATGCACCTGCACATCGCTTCCGACATCGCAGGCCAGAATCGCCTGGTGTGACCCCACCTTTAAGAAAGAGGCAGATATATATATTTTTTGTAGTTTACTAACTTATATAGTGCTATTAATTCCACAGTGCTTTACAGATGTGATCATCATTCCCGTTGGGGCTCACAGTCTACATTTCCTAACAGTTTGTCTGTGGAGTAGTAGAGAAAACCTGAGCAAAACCCACGCAAACACAAGGAGAACATACAAACTCCTTGCAGATGTCGTCCTTGGTGGGATTTGAACAAGGACCTGAGCACTGCAAGGCTGCAGTGCTAACCACTAAGCCACTGTGTACAGTGCTAACAACTGAGTCACTGGGCTGCCAAAATGTGAAACCTTTATAGTGGATTTAAAGAGGTTTTCCACTACCAATGTGACCTCCTTTCTTTTGTCTTAACTATGCCTAATGAAGGCTGGCTTCACACTACGTTTTTTTCCTGTTCGTGGGGATCCTGTTTTTTGCAGGACCCCACGGACAGGAACGGACAGCACCGGATTGGCAACTCTGCATGCCATTTCTGTGTCTGGGATCCGGACACAGAAAGAGCAGGGGGGAGCCAAGCCAGACAAGTGCTGTCGGTGCTGTCCACTTCCACTATACCAGTGTATCTATGTACACTGCTAAAGTGAAATCAAGTCAAATGGATGGTTAAAAATAAAAAATTCTCACCTATCTGCCGACTCAGAGTGTCTCACGATGTGTTCATCTCCGAAAGGCAAAAGGACCTGTGCATCAGCTAACTGGGAGGGGCGGGGCAACCCGATCAGCTGATAGGTCATATGACAGCATCAGCTGATCGAGTTGCCCCACCCCTTCCCAGTCAGCTGATGCACAGGTCCTTTTGCTTTCAGAGATGACTTCACAAGTCGGCGGATGAGAATTTATTCTTTTTTTTATTTTTAACAATCCATTGACTTGATTTCACTTTAGCAGTATAAATACACTGCTAAAGTGAAATTACACACATGTAGCACGGGTACAGAGCAGTGCTCTTGTTCTGAGCATGCTCTGTACCCTGGAACTGGATCCGGGAAACTATTCTGTTTTTTTCTCGGATCCAGCTCCATAGACCCCCATGTTAACTGTCCCGGATCGGATTAGTTTCTGTCCGGTTTTGTCACCAGAGCCCTAAAACGATGCAGACTTCGTTTTTGGGACCGGTGAAAAACAGGACAGAAACGAATCTGGGACTGAATACACAAAACTGGATGACCAAATGTGGCCAATCTGGGACCAAAGGGATACATGGGAGGCAAAACGATCCTGTTCTGTTCTTTTTTGAAACAAACAGAACAGGGTCACAAAAAGTGTAGTGTGAAGCCAGCTTAACAGTTTCCAAATATACTTCTGCTTCTGTAATCTTATCTCTCTGAGGTTTGTATACATTGCTATTGTTGTAGCTTTAATCCTTCAGGCTGGAGACCAGATGCGGACCAACTGAGTGAGGCACGTCACTGGTGGGGGCAGGGCTGCCTCTCTGTGAGTGACAGCAGTCTGAGCATGCATGCCTAGATCACACTTCACTCTCCTCTCTTCTCCCATCAGTAACATGCCCTGCTCAGTTGGTCCTATTTCCGGTCATCAGCCCGGAAGGATTAAAGCTAAAACAACAAAGGTATTTGACATTTTAGGGATGAAGCTTAAAGGAACAGAGAAGGTAGCGAAAGTATATTGAGAAAGTATTACCGTAGTTATGAATAGTTAAGACAAAAGAAAAGGGTTCACATTAGTAATGGAAGTAATGGAAAAATCTCTTAAAAACAAACAACCTGGAATGCTTCAGGGGTTAAGTGGGAATAAAAAAAGGCAAAAACTGGCCACTATTGGCCTGGTGACAGGTCCTCTTTAAATTGTATATGAAGTTTTTATCATTTTTTTTTTTTCATTTTGCCCATAATTAGCATTTGAGCTTCTATCACATCTTCCCAGCTAGTCTCTCCCATGTAACGTACATACCGGCTAGGCCTGATCGCTGCTGTAGAAGTGTTAGGAACAGATGTTCAGGAAGTCGGGTTCTCGCTTATTTTTAAAATTGCTCCCAACCTGTCGCTCCAGGCTGGTGAATGTCACAACACTGAACTTCGCTGGCCCACCAACAGAGACAAATGACACTAGAACGTAATCTTATTCTTTCCCGCTCCTTTCTTTCCTTACGTTTTACAAACAGACTTTATTGGGGAAGGCAAAAGTTATTCCAGGAAGCCGGTGCAGAACATCAAGCAAAGCCGAAGGTTTTCACTAAACAGAATGGTTAGATCAACTGGGCAAAGGGAGATCTACACTGACATAGTAGTAAATATAACATTTTTCCAAGGAGATTTTTAAAGTATTTGAAAGTTTCCGAAGTTCTCCAAGGACTGATGGAACTTGATGTAATTTAGCGATACTCCTTTTTCTTTGTTTTGGACTGATGGAACGTGTCAAACTTTTTTTTAAGAGGGTAATTTTGAATGATGATTTTGTTATTGGTTATAATGGTTGTCATTCCATTACATTAGCCATCCGGCACATCCATTAATAATTATTCATCCCCTCCCTCCTGCCCAGGATTGTCTTTTTATAATTGTCTGTAGCACTGCAGTATAAAGGGTGGACTACATCTAGATCTTTTATTAATCTCCCACTACAAATATTCTTTCAAATGTGCTCCCTTTTTAAAAGCGTTTTTCTAGACTTATAATAACCTAACCTCAGAAGCTATCCTCTGGGTAGGTTATAAGTGATAGATCAGTGGGGGTCTCATATCAGCCAGTACTCCCATTGATCGGCTGTTGAATGCAACAACTGGAAGAGACAAAGGCACACAATAGGGATTATCTTTGAATACTGCTATAAATCTTGAAAAAGGTAGAAAAGTTTCAGTTTACCCTATACAAGCAGTGTAGACGATGGTTTCCAGGGTGGTGCACGGTCATAAGGAAAGCCTAAAGTCAGACAACCCTTTAAATCCTTCTCTTGTGCAATAAGATGTCCAGGCAACAATGGAACAGATCGTTCTAATTTTATATATAAACTAGCTGGGTGCCCGATGCACATGCATCGGGATTCTAGAAGAGCGAGTCTCTGACTCGCAATGGCCGCTGCGCGGCCAATGCTTCGGGCGTATCCACATGACCACGCTGACTCGCAGCGCGAGCGGACTCAGAAGGGGCAAAAAACCCATTCGCAATTATATAATAGACTAGCTGGGTGCCCGATGCACATGCATCGGGATTCTAGAAGGGCGAGTCTCTGACTCGCAATGGCCGCTTCACGGCCAATGCTTCGCGCTGCTAAGGCGACTCGCCATGCCCGCTGCGCTGGCATAGCGAGTCGCCTTAGAACTGCTCGCAATGGCCGCTGCGCGGCCAATGCTTCGGGCGTATCCACATGACCACGCCGACTCGCATTGCGAGTGGACTCAGAAGGGGCAAAAAACCCATTCGCAATTATATAATAGATAACTGCACATGGAGATATTGTAGCATGGCTTACAGTCTAGATTTATTTTCTTTATTTTTCATATCTTCTATGTATAAATTCCTCTTGCTCATCCTGGCAGTCGATGTGCTGTTTTGACATGTAGGGAGACTGACAGCATCACCTCGCTGATGACTGTCGGCTGCTTTCTATATATTGCTGCTCTGAATGCCGTTTATGAGACACCTGTTGGGGCAGAAAAATTAGTTGTCTGAGCAAAGCCTGAGAGAGAATCCAGACTGATTAATGTCACAGCGGTGATTAATCAAACCTAATTACTGTATTCATGCAGCAGAATCCTAACCTTACCCCCTTCCTTCCCTGTATGGTAGAGATGCGCTGCAGTTGAGGGTCTACTAAACTGCTGGATAATGGGCGAGGAAATGGTTACTAAATTAGCAAGATTTGTTATGTTAAAGGGAAACTGTCACCTCCAGAAATGCTATTAAACCTGCAGATATAGTGATAATCTGCTGGTAAATAGGGTTAAGTCCTGTGCAGTTTATTGGAGCAGCGGCTACAGGGAGGAAATGAAGTTACTCTCCTTGCAGCCACTCTCTTCCAATCATGGGGGTGGTACAGGGAGTGGGTATAATCAATACATAGTGCACACAGAGCAGGCTGTCAATCAAGGTGCTACTGTGTAGTGAGCGGTGGCTGCCTGTAACTCCTGCCTGCACTGACCCAATGAATGTAAGCAAGTGGCTACTGGGAGGATATAACTTCATTGTCCACCTCTAGAAGTTGCTCCAGTGCATTGGGGAGGGGATTGATTAAAGAAGTATTGGACATGTTGGATTTCTACATTCTCAATTCTTTCTTCACTTGTGTGATATTGATATCTGCTGACCAGGGCTATAGAGTCTGTGTCCATTTTGGGTGCAGTTGGAGTCTGAATCGGATTCAGGGAAATTGAGAAGTCTGAGTCGGATATTTGGCTTATTGATTTCACAGCCATGGTTGTTGAGTCGGAGTCAAACACAACTTTTTTGTCCGTTTTGATTGATTTTTGCAGGATTCGCTTTTTATTTAACATGGGAGCCAATGGAAAATGGATCTGTTAACTGATTGCTATTTATCGTCTATGTTTCTTTCATTTGTAAAGGATCAGTTTTTATCTTGCTGGAACAGATTCAGATGGAAGATAAATAGTAATCAGTTAATGGATCTGTTTTCCATAGACATCAATGTTTAAAAAAAAAAACAGATCCTGTAAATATCAATTTTTCCAAAATAGACAAAATAATGTCTGTCCTAATTAATGATTACTGAACTTAGCCTTATTCTTTTGCAGAAAACATACGTGTGTAGCTAAGGCCAGCTTCACACCATGGTTTTTCGGGTCCAGGGCTGACCAGTGCGAATTTGCCCCCGTGTATCCCTATGGCGCCGGAACGGATTGTGCTTTTTTTGCGTCCAGTTTGTTGGTTCTCTGGGAGGATCCGGTTTTGTCCGATTTTTGCATCGGACACAAAAACAAAGTCTGCATCATTTTTTTGAGTCCAATGCAAAAATCGGACAAAACCAGATCCTGCCGGATCCCTCACACATAGCATGGAAGTCTATGGGCGCCGAATCGCGCCAGAGCCGGCAGGAAATCGTACCGGTAACGGCAGGAAATCGTAACGGTTCCTGGACGCCTGGTGCTGAAAGAGCGGCGGCTGTTAAAACTGAATTTCAGCACCTGGAGAGCACCTGGAGAGCTCCTCAGCTGAAATTTCAGCACTGCGGCCAGCTCCCCTGCAGCCGCGGTGATGAAATTTCAGCACTGGACAGCGCCAGCAACGAAGACAGCAAAACGCAGGATCGGAGGTCAGATTTGCACTCCGGTTTTGCTAGTCTGTGGCTGTCAGGTTCTGTCCGGTACATCCTGCAAAACACCGGACAGAACCTGACAGTCAAAAACCGTGGTGTGAAGCCAGCCTAATCTGAGTGTGCACTTTAAGCTGGAGTCACACTGCCCGGACTGGCCGATGGCTCTCCTGACTTGAGCATGATAGCTTCTTGTATTTCTATGATGCTGTCACACTCAGGTCAGGAGAGCCGTGACGAATCTGGGCAGTGCGATGCGATCTTAACGTCAGTCATATGTCAGTATGACTCCAGCCTTCATCTCTGCCCCATTTTTCTGCTTTAGGCGATGTTTTAGAATTGACAGGAAGAATACTGCACATAGCAATGTTTTTCCTGGCAAAACAATAAGGGTGTGTGCCCACATAGTGGTTTAGTGACGTTCAAATCGTCAGTAAACCACTGGAAAATTCAAGGAGCCTAGACTCCTGAGCTCAGAAGTCACCAGCGGTTTTCCAGCGGTTTCTCAGCGGTTTCCCAGCGGTTTTTTCAGTGTGTGCACAGCGTTTTACAGTCGGTTTTTCCAGCGGTTTCTCAGCGGTTTTCTATGGAGGATTTTGTTCATGTTCATGCCTCAAAAACGATCAGAAACCGCTGAGAAGAATTGACATGCTGTATGCTGCTAAACCACTGGGAAACCGCCCAACCTCTGGCAGATCTGCTCACATAAACCCACTATGTGTGCACAGCGTTTTCTAAATTACATAGGGTTACTTGTAAGTCCTAAAGCTGCTAATGATTTACATAAATTTAAATAAAACCTATGCTAAACCGCTGGCGGTTTTCGCTGCTAAACCGACACTAAACCACTATGTGGGCACACACCCTAAGACTGAGTGACTCCATTATAAGTCAGGGTGGTCTATATGTATTTTAAAACACGTGCTGTATCAGTGATTTTCACAATCTGAAAATGGGAATTTCCCCTAAAATTGTAATGGGTTAACGTCTGTTTTTTGTGGACTGTGTGTCCATGGGAAAATCCAAATTTCTTTTACTTAGCATTATGAATGAATAGTAGCAATACAAGACTATGGGTAGGTGAAAATCACAGGCAGCACATGAATGGCATCAGTGATGTCCGTGATTGATTGCAAAATATAGAAGAAGTTTGTATACCAACAGAGCAGAAAATGCTGAAACGCCAGGGCACTGAGGGCAATAATATACGTAAATCTGACTCGCCACTCCAGCCGCTTGTGAGGCTGGCTTCACACCACGGTGTGATCGGGTCCGGGGCTGTCCGGTGTAAACCAGGCAGCCCGGACCGGTTTTTGGCCCCATAGTAGCCTATTGAGCCAGATGGAGTCGGATGGCAGCTCTCTGCCATCCGGTTTCATCTCTCCGGTGGAATCCGGGAGAATTCGGATTATTCTCTCCGGACACAAAAATGATGCGTGCATCATTTTTTTGTCCTGGGAGAAAATTCTCCCCAATTTGCCGGATCCCGGATTCTCCCGGAGCCGGGGCAATCCGGCGCTCCCTAACATGGGAGCCTATAGGGCCGGATTGCCCCGGACCGGGAGGATCCGGGAACTGGATACCGGCGGCTGAACGCAGCTGTTGTTTCTGGACCGCGCCTTGGCCCTCCGGTTCTGTGTGCTGATCCGATCCGGGGCTGTCAGGGTCATCCCGGACAGCCCCGGACCGGATCACCACACCGTGGTGTGAAGCCAGCCTTAGTGGACTTTGCTGTGACTCCTTCCTGAGCAAACGGGTGCACCTCCGTTAAGATCCTGTGCTGCAGGTAAGTTCCTCTATAAAGAGATAAAAGATGCCACGGCAGCACTCCAGGAATCGTGACCAGGTGACCGAAGCTTTATTGCACAAAGTTATAACAAACAGGAATGGGCCACACGGCCTTAGTGAGGGGAGGGAGATGACAGCTGGGGGGACGAACAATGCATGTTTCGCGCTTACACTTCCTGAAGGACCTGAGGAAGTGTTGGTAAGCATGAAACGTGCGTTGTCCGTCCCTCCAGCTGTCGTCTCCCTTCTCTCACTCTAAAGGCCCGTTACACGTTACGATATTGTTGGTACGTCATGGCTTTTGGGGCGATGCAGCGACGTCGTAACAGCGTAGTTGTGTGTGGCACATAGATACGACCAACGATAACTTGGCTGATCGTTGATCGGAGGTTTACGATCTGGACCATAAATCAGTAGTTGATCGTACGTTCGACCTGCAGCATCGTCGTGTGTGAGATCTGCTTTACACCTTGCGATATCGCAATGCAACATTGATAAAAAGTCATGTGGTACGGCCGTTGCAGTTGATATCGTTCGTGAGTTGTGTCATGTAAGTGGGCAATGCGACTCGAAAACAACCTAAGTACGATATTGCAAGAAGATTATGCATGCCCTTCAACCGTACGATATTGTATATGCGATGTGGCAGGATCGTGTTGTGTGACAGCGCAACTACGATTTGGAGCGCATATCCCCTATTCAATCCAATGTTAAATGGTCGTTCCCTGGGTTGCTCATACACAGCGTGGAAAAGGGCGTACTACATCGTAGTTGCATTGCCTGCCGATATCTTCCTGTGTGACATCTACTATGCGATCTTGGACAAGTGCCAAAAACGTGCGCGCTCCCGTGAAATCGTATGCAATATCGGAACGATATTGCGATGTGTAAAGTGGCCATGACACCATGATAACAATCTCGTTTATGACTTAGCCTATTCAGAACTGAAGCACGTAGGCGATCAAATGACCGCAAGTATCGTTCGCCTGTCGCGGAATCGTTGCTGCTTCGTTCAATATATCTGTCGTGTGACACCTCACCAGTGACCAATGAACGACGTTCAAGCGATCCAGGGCAAGTTGGATCGTTGGTCGGATCGCTGGGACATTGAAGCGTGTAATGGGCCCTTAAGACCGTGTGGCACATACCTGTTTGTTTATAACTTTGTGCAAGAAAGCTTCGGGCACCTGGTCACGATTCCTGAAGTGCTGCCGTGGCATCTTTCATTTGACTATAGAAGAAGCTTGTGATTTATTTATCCAAACATGAAAAACCACTGATGATAAAAACTGACCCTGATCCATCAGTTGATGCTGCTGTATGGACCCAGCTGAGGGTAGCAAAGTTCAGACAGGAGTAAAGCAGGGGGCAGCCTGAACTAGGGGGTGCATGCTGCAACAGCGATTATCTTCTCATAGTAAAAGTTTTTCTTGCAAGTGAATGAGGCTGATCTGCAGTATCGGCAGTGTAGACACAAGAATCAGACTTTCTGAACTAAAGAAACCAGTTTTCTCATCCCAATTTAACCACTTTAAATGCTGATTTAATCTCTCCTACATATGTAAAGCACGGTGACGGATCAGTTTGATCAGTTGTCAGAGTCTGACCACATATGGCCAGCTGTAGACCAAAGTCAACTGGTTTCTAATCGAGAAAGATAAATCTTAACAATTTCTTCGTCATTGATGTAGGTCACCTGCCATCTTTATTTATTCCCTTATGTGACCTCCTTACAGATGCTTTCCATTATGGGTTTTTCTTTTGCAATTTTAGAAGTAACACAGGCTCCACTGATCTGCAGCAAACCTCCGCTAACTAAATATTGTGTCTTATCTTGCTACTATTAAATTGGACAAGAGACATATCCTTCAAAGAAAATTACAGTAGTATTAAACAACGTCGAAGTTTGAGCCAAGAAAGTGATTTCAGACAATGCAGAATATAATCCTCTGGTTTCTGTGTGACTGGAGGAAGCTTATAAGGAAAGGAATAGTCTTTGAAAGGGATAAAGATAAACAGGTGTGTCTAAGACCGGGATCCTCCTCGGAGATGAAGGAAGCGGCACGTCTGAGTGTTCAGATCACCTTCCATCCCTGCCAGGCAGCCATACCCCGATCTTCAGAGACAGCCTTGCTTACTGTGGGATATTTGGCTACAGTTAGTCTGCACTTTTTAATCCTTATAAAAATACTTTAAGGAATATAATATCCCAAATGTGAAACATAAGTCAGAGGTCTCAATGTATTATTGCATTGCCTTTTTGTTTTTATCTAGGTTGTTTTTTTTTCATCCTAAAAATTGGAATCCTTTCAATCCTTGTCAGCGGTGCCTTTATTTAATCCATTGTATGTGTTCTTCTATTTGTTTTTTTATGGCCACTTTACACGTCCAAATATCAGCGTCCAACTCCGACAAAAAGTCACGTGGTTCGTGCGTTGGCCCCGATATCGTTCGTGCGTTGTATGGTATAAATGGCCAATACGATGCACAAACGACGCCAAAACGATATCGGGGATCGAATGAGCGTGCTCTCCAGCGGCCCGATATTGGATGGACGATGTGGCCGGATCGTGCTGTGTAAAAGCCCAACAACGATGTGAAGTACAACGTCCCCTATTCTCTCCCATGTTAAATGGTCGTTCCTGGGTCGGCCGTACAAGGGGGGGGTACACATCGCTGTGGCGTTGCCTGCCGATATCGCGCTGTGTAGCATCTCCTATGCGATCTTGGAATTCTGGCAGAAAAAGCCGCTTCCGCAGCGTTGTATCCAATATCGGACCGACGTTGGGACGTGTAAAGTGGCCATTACTTTTTTTTGGGGGGGGGTGCAAATTTTCAAAAATTGGTGGAAATGTACTCCAGTTCCCTCCCCTCTAGAGTGATTTTGTGTACTCCAGTTATTTTGGGGTAGTATTTTTCACCATTTTGACCCTTTTCTCCAGCCACCGGGCAAGTTTTCAGGTACTGCAGCACTCTGGTCGGTATAGCATCTTGCCGGCTCTTTAAATCCTACTTTCGCAGTGAGGAATCCCACACAGCATTCACTACAGAATGTTATGGAGCATGCAATGAAGGATTATATTAACTTTCAATATCCAAATCTACCATAAAGAGAAGACTGCATGAAAGTAAATACAGAGGATTCACTGCACGGTGCAAGCCGCTCATCAGCCTCCTAAATAAGAAGGCTAGATAAAAAAACATCTTAAAAATCAGCACAGTTCTGGAACAACATTCTTTGGACAGATGAAATGAAGATTAACCTCTACCAGAAGGATGGAACAAAAAAAGTATGGTGAAGGCATGGTACAGTTCATGATCCAAAGCGTACCGCATCATCTGTTAAACATGGCGGAGGTAATGTCATAGCTTGGGCATGCATGGCTGCCAGTGGTACTAGGACCCTAGTGTTTATTCAAGATGTGATAAAGGACAGAAGTAGCCGGATGAACTCTGGGGTTTTCAGAGAAATACTGTGTACTCAAATTCAGCCAATTGCAGCCAAACTGGTCAGCTTTTCATAATACAGATGGGCCAAAACATAAATTACCATTTTATTTACAATTATTTGATTTGTTCAATTACTTTTGAACCCCTGAAATAAGGGATTGAGTTTAAAAAATTCCTTAGTTCCTCACATTTTTATACAATCATTTCGTTCAACCCACTGATCTAAAGCTGAAAGTCTGAACTTAAACTGCATTTGATTATTTTGTTCAAAATCCATTTAATAATGTACAGAACAAAAATTAGAAAAATGTTGTGTCCTAATATATATATGGACCTATCTGTATATAGCAGTCCCAGTGTTTCCTATGTGTTCTTGTGTCTCCCATGGGATGTATATACAGCATTCTCTGTCTCCTATGTGACGTGTACGTAGCAGCCCCAGTAATGTCTGTTATATTTGCAGCAGTGTCTGTGTCTTCTATTTATTGAATACTGGAGTTTTTGGTTTCTGATGTGAAATATATACGACACTCTCGGTATCTCCTATTTGATGAATACTGTAGTCTGGTTGTCTCTTATGCATGTATGTTCACCAGTTTCTGTGTCTCTTATGTAATGTGTATGCAGGAGCCCAGATGTCTGCTATGTGATGTGTATGGCAGTCTGTGTCTCCAATATGATGTCTTCTATGTGATGTATGTCCTATAGCCCTAGTGTCTGCTATGTGATGTGTATACAGCAGTCTCTGTGTCTCCCATGTGATGTTTATGTAGCAGCCTTAGTGTCTCCTATGTGATGTGTACATCAATGTCATTGTCTTCTATGTTATGTGTACAGCAGAGTCTCTAATTGTATGCTTCGTGATGTGTAAATATAGCTGTCCCAATGTCTCCTATGTGATCTAAATCCCGCAGTCCCAGTGTTTTCTTTGTGATCTATATCCTGGAGCCCCAGTGTCTCCTATGTGATATGCATGCTCCTGGCTATATTCAGAGTAGATGGGAGCAGCCTCGCTCAATACATTTACATTGAGCAAAGCTGCGTCCATCTAATTGGATTCTACCCAGGGGTATGCATATTACATTCTTAGGTTCATGAGACCACTGTTTCCAATTCTGACACTGGAGAATCCTTGCAATGCACAGAGTGTGGAATATGAAGATTCACAAGTCTGCAGTCATATAGAGTGACTACAGACGAACACAGCACCCCAATAAAGTCCAAAACTTGGTGCAACATTTACTCCAACGGTTCTTTATTGAGCATTGGAGGGGAGGTTGACATATTGCACATGCGTATATGAATAAACACCACGTGTTGAGTCCTACAATCTATTTTTCTCCTGTTACACGGATTATCCAGAAAACCAGACATTTGCTTAGTTCGTCTTTCCAATTTTTGGTCATTCTGTAATTCTGATAATTTGATCCACCTCCCTTCTAAGGGTACTGTTACACGTCGCAACATTGCATGCAATTTCACTGGCAATTTGCTTGTTGCAGTGAAATCATGGACACATTGTTTTATTTTGTTGCCGTGTACAAATGTAACAATGTGTCCATGATTTCACTGCAACCAGCAAATTGCCAGTGAAATTGCATGCAGTGTTGCAATGTGTAAAGGTACCCTTACCCTCACGGCTATAATCCGATTGCTACTGATTTTTAATTATTTTCCTTCATACATGACTTTTTGATGCTGATAGCCGACTCCATCATTACATGCATGAACCATAGAGAAAAATCATGGTGGCTTTTCCTTGTTCCTGTGCGTATAATGAGAGGTTAAACATATTACGAAAATCGTGCAACAGAGGTCTAGTGACACTGCAACTCTACAGCTATCATCAGGAGAGCGGGTTTTAATCCCTCTCTGAAAACATAATTATACATGGCCTTTTGAACTTTTGCAATTATCTTTGTTAGTTAGCAAGTGCTGGAGCAAAGCATTGCCAGGGTAGAGCCGGGCCGATGGCAGCATGTCCGTATTGAGTGAACTCCCTTACAGCTGAACTCTTCAAGCTTGACTCGGCCTGATAAAACTAGTGGGCCATATGTAAAGGAGCTGTCATCGCTCAGATCACATTGATTTAAAGAGCAGCCATGTAACCCTTCGTTTCCTATCCTTGATGTTTGATGTGAGTATTAATAGCAATATATAAATAGTTTTTCTGAAATTCCATCCTCACCACGTCAGGCTTCATTCCCTTATTATGCATTCCTCAGCAAGGATTTAAAAATGAGAATCTTGGGGGATCTGGAACAAAATATTGTTTTGCTTTTTATCAAGTAGTTTGGAAATTAGTATCACATTTTTCTTTTGGCCACTTTACACACACCAACTTATCTGTCCAACTTCTGAACAACATACTGGTTGCAGTGAAATCATGGACACATTGTTCCATTTGTACACAGCCACAAAATGGAGCAATGTGTACACACACTAGTGCATCTCCAATGAATTAGAACTTCATCCAAAAGTTAATTTATTTCAGTAATTCAATACATAAAGTGACACACATAATATTATATAGAGTCATTATAAACAGAGTGATCTATTTCAAGTGTTTATCTCTGTTAATGTTGATGATTATTGCTTACAGCCAATGAAAACCCAAAGGTCATTATCTCAGAAAATTAAAGTAGGGAGTATGAAGGGTTAAAATATATTACACACACACACTAGTACTTCTCAATGAATTAGAACTTCATCAAAAAGTTAATTTATACACACACACACACACACACACTAGTGCATCTCAATGAAAATACAGCGATACCTCGGTTTTCATCGATAATCCGTCCGACAACTATCAATGAAAGCCAAAATCGACAAAAACCAAGGGAACGCGTTCCATAGGAATCAAACTTTTATTTGGAAATTTGTGCAGAATGCGACTTTGCTTTTTATTTACTGTTTTTCTAATACAGAAAATACATTTTTAATTGTATTAAAAAAAGTATTCCAAATTATTAGAATAAGGCTCTCATTCAAAACCTTAAAGGGAACTAACCACCCCAAATGACCCCCCCGGACTATTAATATGGTTCCCTACACCCAGCACATACATGTGCTGCAAGCTTTTTTGCTAAAAAAAAATGGTTTTTATAAGTTAAGATATAGCTTTTGAAAGTTTATAACGAAAGGACGGATGGGCGTTACTTAGCTCCTTCTAAAGCCGAGATTCTGCTGCCAGTCATCATCCTGTCCTGGTCACAGCAGTAACGGCCAGCCCTTTTTTCAGCGTCCCAGGCTGGTGCACGGGATGTCATGCCCGTGCACACGTCATCAGCTACAGCCGGGTCGCGAGCACACGCTCTGACTTCCACAGCTGAGCGCAGGAAGTCAGAGCGCGCGCTCGCGACCCGGCTGTAGCTGATGACGTGTGCACGGGCATGACATCCCGTGCACCAGCCTGGGAGGTGGAAAAAAGGGCTGGCCGTTACTGCTGTGACCAGGACAGGATGATGACTGGCAGCAGAATCTCGGCTTTAGAAGGAGCTAAGTAACGCCCATCCGTCCTTTCGTTATAAACTTTCAAAAGCTATATCTTAACTTATAAAAAACTGTTTTTTTAGCAAAAAATCTTGCAGCACATGTATGTGCTGGGTGTAGGGAACCATATTAATAGTCCGGGGGGGTCATTTGGGGTGGTTGGTTCCCTTTAAGTAATCAGTGACAAAAATTAGCATTTTGAAAAAATTAGAAAAAATACACTTACACTGTTTCCGGCCTGACTCCTGCTTAATTGAGTCACCACGTGAAGGAAGAATCCATTGATCCAGTAGGAAGACAAAACTGGTGCTCTCCAGAGGAAATGCAGAGACTGACAAATTCAATACGAAGAAAGGATCCCGTAGCTTTCGATCTTAATACGTGGTCTGACAGACCTGTAGAAGCGCACGCATGTGCAAAACGACCATCGTCTGGTAGCTCAGTTGGTGCGCTACGCAGCTGAGTGCTTCCCCTTCCGCACTACCATGCTTTGTTTATGACTACATTTTAAGAACATGAAATAAAAGTTGGACGTTTTTAAGAAGATCGTGTGACATCTGAAAAATTAGCTTTTTGCTCTCCAGAAGACCCTGGATATCCGAGCATTAGGTCAAAGACACGCTATCCGAGAAGCCTGTGTGTATGCATCTTGTATGACTCACACGGCTCCTACCTCTATGAACGGGAGTGCGTCAGCTGACTATGCAGCTCCATGCTCCTGTCCAGAGAGTCAGCGGCTGGGCCGGGTGAGTCATGCGAGATGCATACAAGATAGCTGCATGCATCTCGTGATTGCCTGCGATCCTCTGTGTTTCATCAATTTTTAGGAATTCTATAGACAAAAAATGAGAAAGGGGAGTGCACTAAGGCCGTAAAAGTGGGACACTAATAATTTATCTAAGGTGGTCCACTCATCTGTGAGAGTCACAACCAACTGTAAAAGCCTGGCCTCTGCAGATCCCATGAAGACATATGAAGGAAGGAAGATCGAGATTAATCCTTGCTGGACCACAATGGAGCCGATGCTTGCACACAGAACTTTTATTCACACACATGGAACGTACAATTGTCACTTCTTCAGGACATCAATCAATCTCAAGATTGATGCCCTGAAGAAGTGGCCAGGGGCCACGAAACGCGTAGGCAATTGTATGTTCCATGTGTGTGAATAAACATTTTGTGTGGAATCATCGGCTCCATTGTGGTCCAGCAAGGATTAATCCCGATCTTCTTTCATCTGTGTATAGACAAAAAAGCACTCAACCCCTGTAAGTTTCCTAGATATTCTCATTAATCATTTTGCTCACTTTTATAAGACGTGGTAAATATTCTGCTGGTACAATAAAGTAAAGTTTTGTCTTTACACTTCTCTTCCATGGCAAAAAGTTTCTAGCCCAAGGTCCTGTGCATACCGTGTGTTTTTTATGTTTTTTAATGTATTTAACTGTGTGCAAATCCTTATGCCAACAGTCACTGAGAATCCTATGGTCTTGTGCACATGTTGCTTTTTTCCCCTTGATTTGGTGCAGAAATAAATGTGCATCATAGCAATAATTGCAGTGTTTTTCCACCCCAAATGCATGGAAAATGTGCCTTTTTCCTACCAGGGGATGCAGATTTAGTGCAGAAAATTTTTGCAACCAAATAAGCAACGTGCATTGCATTGGTGTATTGGTACATGTAATCTGATAACCGATCCGCATTCAACATTACGCCTGTTGTATGAAACAAGAATGTTGTATTTACAGTCAATGTTTTAATTTTTTTTATGTTTTGCGATATGGACATAGATATTCTAATCCATAGAGATAGCCGTACTATTGTGTCTTAATGAAAATGCATGTCTCACCCATTATTTCAAAGTTTTGCTACCCCAGAAAAAGAATGTAATGTGATAAGTTAGTGTGTATGGCCACACTATGGATAAGAATCTCATGTCTCCCTAAAAAGACAAATAGAAAAAAGGGTTATTGCGTCTCTTAATGGCATGTTTCTATTAGTGCAGCAATTGTATCCCTGAGACAAAACCTCAGATCTGACACATAGCCGAGCCCGAAGTTGAAATGCTGCAATTACTACGTGTAAACATATAATTTCTGCTTATGATATTCGCAGTCTGTCCCTTGCTGTATTTTCACGGCGGCTACTTTGGAGTCTCCTGATTCAGGGCAATTTTGTAGCATCGAGTAACACCTATAATGTAGAAAGCATCAAGCAATAGCTACATGTTAAAACTTGCACTCCTATACACTCCCCATGTGAATGACTTTGGTAGAGTTTTCTGAAACTGTAATAGGCTAATGATAGATCATCGACATCTTGGCGGTGCTGCACAGTGTTCTCTGTAAGACTTTATAGCTTGTAAGGATATGTGCACACGAACCAGAGGAACTGTGTGTTGGACACAGTGCCTCCAGACCTGAGGGAATCCGCAGGTGCATGCAGGGAGACCGCAGCCGCCAGGAGCGCACAATCTGCGGTGGGTGCAGGGCGGCTTCTCCCTGCATTCACCCGCTCCGACTATGCAGCATTAAAATAACATGCAGAGCTGAGAAAGTCTGGCATTCTGCACCACAGGTGAAAACACTGCTGTGAGGATAAGCATAGTGAGTATGGGATTTCTAGACATCCCATCCACTATGCTTGTACTGTACAGTGTAGCGTATTGGAAGCAGTGGCAAGACGCCGCGTCCAAAACGCTGCAATTCCTGGTTGTGTGTACACAGCCTAAGTGATGCACATGGGTGCTGCTCCTTCTTCAACCAGCTGATCAAATGCCAGCAAAAAAAAATAGTTCTGCATAGGTCCAAATAATAAGTCATTATTAGCTCTGGTAATGGTTATGGTGAAGTGCCACTAGCCTTTTGCAAAGGAAGAGTTGTTCATTTCTGAGGATATTACTTATGTTATTGGGGCTAAAATTTATTTTTGCATTTAGGTTTCACTAAAAATGTTGCATTTGGCTTTTACAAACTTTGTTTCTCTGTACATTCAACTTTGATGAGGTCTGTGGTCATAAATGTGTCTGAGGGTACCTTTACACGTCGCAACATTGCATGCAATTTCACTTGCAACTTACTGGTTGCAGTGAAATCATGGACACATTTTTACATTTGTACACGGCAACAAAATGGAACAATATGTCCATGATTTCACTGCAACTAGTAAGTTGCAAGTGAAATTGCATGCAATGATGCGACGTGTAAAGATACCCTTAAGGCCACGTTGCACGTGGTGACACCGCCGGATATGTCGGCTGAGACTGGCGGGTACACGCACGTTTTTGGTGCCTCGCCAGCGTCGCCGCCCTCTGTTTACACGGGGAGACATCTCCGGCAATGGGCCGGTGAGCTGAGAGGCAGCATCGCCGCCGGGGTGTCTCAAAACCCCAGCGGCGATGCAGGACAATGGGAGCCTGTGGCTCCCATCGCCTATCAGCTCGCCGGCGGCCGGTTACATGGGGCGATGTGTGCACATCGCCCCAGATCGGTCGCCCAGTTTCAGAGCACTGCTCTGAAACCAGGCGACCTCCTGGTGGCGCCGACATCGCCCCTTTACATGAGGCGACGTAGGGGCAATGTCACCGCCGATAGGCCACGCCCCTACATCGCCTATGTAATCGGCGTCGATGTCGCCACGTGTAACGTGGCCTTTAGAGAACAGATATAAGTTGCAGATGGTCATAGCAGGCGTATTGAAAAATCTCAGTTAAAGGCCAGAAACACTGAGCGAGATGCATGTGAGATACTCGCACAAGCCTAGCATGCCTCACTCAGAACGGTCACCGGCTCTCTGGACGGGAGCGTGTCAGCTGCGTATAAATACATGCAGCTGATGCGCCCTTGTCCAGAGAGACTGTGGCTCTGCGGGGTGAGGAATGCTAGGCTTGTGCAAGTATCTCACATGTGTCTCCGGCCAAAGGGTTAAGGCCCCGACACACTTGGCGACGCACCAGCGATCCTGACAATGATCCGACCTGGTAGAGATCACTGGTGCGTCGATACGTGAGATGTCAAGCAGTCAGATCTCACCAGCAACGCAGCAACAATCCAGAGGTCATTGAAACCCTGTCACTCTTGGGCATAGTATTGAGATCATTGATCGTTGTCCCTGTCAAACACAGCGATGCACGCTGCCAGCGGGAACACAATGACCAAAAAATGGTCCAGAACGGTTTAATGATCAGCGATCTCACAGCGGGTGCCTGGTCGCTGCTACGTGTCACACAAAGCGAGATCGCTGTTGAGATTGCTGTTGCTTCACAAAACTTGTGACTCAGCAGCGATCTTGCTAGCAATCTCGCTTAAGGCCCAGTTACACGCTTCAATATCGTTTAGATATCACCAACGATCTCATGGGAGTGCGGTCGTTAGGACATCTTTTTGACATTGTTGGTGAGATGTCACATGTGTAGATATTGTGAACGACGCACCAACGATGTAGCGAGCAGCTATTGTTCGCACAACCCAGCAAACGATACTTGTTCACTGTTGTGAATAGGCGAAGTCGTTAACAACATCATTATCGCAGTGTCGAACACAACGATGCAGCAGGTTGGCTGATCGAGGATCGTTTGATTTGAGAACATGTTTTTAAATCTGCGATCAACGATCCAACGATTTATCATAGTCGTATCTCGGTGTTACACGCAACGACCTCCTAACGATAACGTTTGAACGACTCCAAACCCGTGACATTTGAGCGATCTCATTCACGATCTCGTACCGTGTAACGGGGCCTTTAGTGTGACAGGGGCTTTATTCTCAAGTTGTCTCTTTGAGTAGCTCAAAGTTATGCAGTCTCCTTTACTTTGGGATTTCGGGCAGGGTGGGCTCTCCTCTTGAGTGACAGCTCAAGTGAGTAGCAGACCTGAGATATTAGTAGAATTGTAAGGGTGTGTGCCCACATAGTGGTTTTACGTCGGTTTAGCAGCGAAAACTGCCGGCGGTTTAGCATAGGTTTTATTTAAATCTATGTAAATTTTTAGCAGCTTTAGGACTTACAAGTAACCCTATGTAATTTAGAAAACGCTGTGCACACATAGTGGGTTTATGTGAGCGGATCCGCCAGCGGTTGAGCGGTTTTCCAGCGGTTTAGCAGCATACAGCATGTCAATTCTTTTCAGTGGTTTTTGATCGGTTCCATGAAAAAAATCCTCCATAGAAAACCGCCGGAAAAACCGCTGGAAAAACCGCCGGAAAATAGCTGGAGACTTCTGAGCTCAGGAGTCTAGGCTCCTTGAATTTTCCAGCGGTTTACTGACGATTTGAACGTCACTAAACCACTATGTGGGCACACAGCCTAAAGCTCCACACAAGTGTACACTATCACAAGATTTACATATAAAGAAACAGGGCATTTGAATAAGCACATGCATCTGATTAGAAAAACTTCTCTGGAGGAAATCAATACTGTGGGCTGGTGATTTTGTAAGATTCAGTTTGTCAAGTGCTGAGACTGAGGGTACCGGTACACTCACAAACATCGTGCACGACATCGCCCAAAAGTGACGTATTCAACGATGTTGAAATGACATTGTTATTGCGTCGTTGTGTGTAACTGAACGATTCAACTATGATATTAGTCAAGTTGGAGTTGACAGGTTAATGAACATGTTCAAAAACCTGACGATGTCGTTCAAGCGATCTGCTAGCATCGTACTGTGTGACACCGCGATAACGATGTCGTTCACAACTTCGCCATTCACCGCAATGAGTAGGCATAGTTCGCAGGGTTGTGCGAACGATACCTCCTCACAACATCGTTGGTGAGTTGTCCACGATATCTACATGTGTGACATCTCACCAGCGATGTTGAAATGATGTAAAAAAAGACCGCGCGCCCACGAGATCTTAGCAGACATCAATTTCGACATTGTGCCGTGTAACTGTACCCTGAGAGGGAAGGAGGTGAGTGGATAACGTCTGTATAGAAATTAAGGGGCTGGAGTGTAACTGCTGCGCACACTTGGCCAAAGTCTGGTCAGATACTAGTGGCTGAGCTCCATGGAAACCAGCTGTACATTATGAAAGATGACAGCTCTCATTCCAGGAGAATAACAGCACATAAAAGGAGGAATTCAATTGCTACTTGCTTATTTTTATTCTGACTCACTAACTAAAGCAATTTAATAACTTGAGAACACCTCTTTAAGGTTAGGGCCACATTAGCGTTGTGGCATCCAACTTGCTGGATCTGCCATAATGCAGCATTAACGTAAAAATTGCGAGAATTCAAATGCAGGCAGCTTACTTGTTTACGTTTGCACTTGGGATCGGTTCACCCATATAACTCTATGACAGCGTTAAGGCAGCATTACACTGCATTAACCCAGTGTAACGCTGCCTTAACGCTGTCATAGATTTATATGGGTGAACGGATCCTCAGTGCATGCAAATGTGACGCAAAGCTGCCTGCATTTGAAATGTTTCTCTTTTTGCAGCCAACAGCTGAACACTGAGAAGTTGGTCCCTTTATTTAGCAGATTGCCAAGACCCCACAGTCTAATATAAATTGTCCTTCAGTATTTCATTCACTTACAACTCTGTTATGCCTCATTGATATGTCCATAATATAGATCTGTCTTGTAGGATGGTTCATGCTATTTCTTTATTTTTTTATTATTATTTTTTTTTCTACGCTTATCACTATCTTCCACATATAAATTTATTAGCAAACAGACCTCTGCACAAGTCATTTTTTTTATGTTTATTGCAAAATTGGTCACAGAATTCATTGTTCATGTGAGTTACTTTTTTCTAAAATGTTGAGTTTTTTTGCATTTTCCCATAAACTCTTCCATATTCTTTCCTATAGCAATCCTACAGTGACGTGGGTAGGCCCATCTGGCTCCAGGTTGCCGAGTCTGCCTACAGATTCACATTGGGTTCAATTGCTGGAGGTGAGTGACATGTCTGCATGCTTTGGTTAATGTAATACAATCTCAGAACGGCACAGATCTGCGAAGGTGCATTGCATTGTTCAATAGAGCACAAACTGGAGGCCTTTATATTTTTTTTTGCCCATGATCACAAGGCCCCGCCAGTACGGCAGTGCCACCTCTGGCTCCAGACAGTCTTGAGAGTAGGACTTCTATAATAACACAGTACTTCCGGATACAGTACTCTCCGCTCACGCTAATTATGTGCGATGGCAGTAGTACAAGCGAACCAGAGCCGGAGATGAAAGAATAGAGGAACACTGAGAATTTAGAAAATTAAAAGGAAGACAAAAGTTAATAAAATTCAATTAATAAAAATTGTTCCTCTTTATGTTTCATTATAGCCCCAATGACAATGAATGTGAGCAGCAGCATTTCCTATCAAATAAAACATCTAAATTCTAGAAATATATTGTTTTTGTAAACTGTTGCATAAAAACTTTGAAAGTACGGTAAATGTTTATGGCCAAATTAAAGGAAGTCCCTATAAAATTCTAGGATATTATTTTGGTACTGTGTGGCTCTTCTCTCTCAACTTTTCAGTGGAGATAATCCATAAATACAGTTCTATTATAGCATAATGTAGAACAATCTCCTCCTGTGATTAAAGTCACAGTATGGATGTCAGACCATCAATAGCGGTTCTTTCTTACAGTAAAGCAGATCTCTATAGGGAACCTGTCACAAATATTCTGCAAATATTGTGATATATCTTTACCCATCCCTTGTAGACTGTGAGCCCTCGCAGGCAGGGTCCTCTCCCTTCCCTACTGTATCCTCACCCATCTCTTGTAGACTGTGAGCCTCATGGTCGGCACCCTCTCCCTTCCCCTACTGTATCCTCACCCATCCTCTGTAGACTGTGAGCCCTCACAGACAGGGTCATCTCTCCTCACTATGTATCCCACCCATCCCTTGTAGACTGTGAGCCCTCATGTTGGCATCCTCTCCCTTCCCCTACTGTATCCTCACCCATCCCTTGTAGACTGTGAGCCTTCATGGGCAGGGTCCTCTCTCCTCACCTACTGTACCCTCACCCATCCCTTGTAGACTAAGAGCCACGCGGGGCATGGTCCTCTCCCTTCCCCTAATGTATCCTCACCCATCCCTTGTACGTGAGCCCTCGCCTCGGGGTAGAGTTCTCTCTCCCCTTGTACCTATCTGTGCCTTGTATTGCTCATGATTATTGTACTTGTATATGTATGCCCCTTTTAACATGTAAAGCCCATGGAATAAATAGCTCTATATAATAATAATATATATACTGTAGGTTAGTTAGAAAAAATTTAAATTTTTTTTTTAAATCTATCCTAAGTAGTCTAATAGGTGGTCCTAATCAGTGATTGACATCATTTCCTGTAAAAGTTTAGCATCTGGCAGTGTAATTTAAATGAATATAATACAGGATAAAGGCAACCTATCAGGTAATAAATGCTGCATATGGTGCACAGCCTGGCGCCATGTATATTATATCTCTAAAAACTGGCATTTCATAGAAGGTTTCTTTGAAGATGCAGCAGGAGCATAGCCGGAGCCAGACCAGTCCGGCACCTCCCCTGGCCAACTCTTACTAGCGCCAAAGCAGCTGATTGACAAGTCTCTCCCGAAGTACAAACAAGGACAACAGCGGCTAATCAATGTGGTGCTTAGAAAAGCCAGTCAGAGGCAGTTGAAATTTAGTCCGGTCTCTGTCTATGATCCCCAGCCGGTTCCTCAAAGTATATTTGAATGGCTCTGACGTTTCTGAGAATAATACACAGCGGTGTGAAAGTGATTGCCCTTTTCCCAAATTCTTATTCTTTTGCATGTTTGTAAAACTTGTATGTTTCAGACACCAAATTTAAATACTAGACAAAGATAACACAAGTAAACACAGAATGCAGTTTATAAATGAAGATCTTTTATTATTGATGCAAAAAGAAATCCAAACCTACAGGGACCCCATGTGAAAGAGTGAATGCCTCCTAAACCTAATAACTTGTTGGGCCACACTTAGCAGCAATAACTTCAACCAAGAGTTCTGCAATAAGTGGCAATGAGTCTTTTACAACTGCTCTGGAGGAATTTTGACCACTCATCTTTGCAGAATTGTTGTAATTCAGCCACATTGGAGGGTTTTCAGCATTAACCGCCTTTTTAAGGTCATGCCGCAGCATCTCAATCAGATTAAGGTCAAGACTATCACTATGCCACTCATAGTCTTCAATTTTCTTTTTGTTAAGCCATTCAGAGGTGACTTGCTGCATAAACCCAAGTGCGCCTCAGCTTCAGGTCACAAACAGATGGCTGAACGTTCTCCTACTCGATTTTTTTTTTTATAGACAGCAGAATTCATAGTTTATTTATCGGACCAAGTCTCCCAGGTCATGAAGCAGCAAAACAGCCCCAGACCATCACATTACCACCACCATATTTTACTGTTGGTATGATGTTCCTATTCTGAAATGCTGTTTACTTCTGCGCCAGATGTAAAATGGGATATACACCTTTCAAAAAGTTAATCTTATGTCTTGTCATCCATAGAGTTTTTCGGGATATAAGTCAAACGAGATGAGCATATGTTTTTTTTTGCCCAGCAGTGGTTTTGTCTTAGAATTCTGCCATGGGGCCATTTTTTCTTACAATAGTCATAAACACTGACCTTAACTGAAGCAAGTGAGGTCTGCAGACCTTGGATGTTATTGTGGGCTCTATTTTAAAATCTTGGAGAATTGCTGCGCTTTTAGGGTAATGTCGGTCGGCCACTCCTGGAAAGGTTCTCCACCGGTCTTGTTTTTGCCATTTGTAAATAATTGCTCTCACTGGGCTCATGAGAGTCCCAAAGCTTTAGAAATGGTTTATAACCTTTTGCAGACTGATAGATCTCAAATACTTTGTTTCTCATTTATTCCTGAATTTCTTTGGTTTGTGGCATAATATCTACCTTTTGATGATCTTTTGATCTACTTCACTTTGTCAGGAGGTCCTATTAAGTGATTTTATGATTCTGAACAGGTGTGGAACACAGTAAACCACAGTTACTTTGTTTTAAGGTGATACGGGATCACTTTTTCACACAGGGCTCTTTAGGTTTGAATTTCTTTTTCCCTTAATAAAGACCTTCATGTATAAAATGCGTTTTGTGTTTACTTGTGTTATCTTTGTCTAATATTGAAATTTGTTTGGTGATCTGAAACATTTAAATGAGATAAACATGCAAAAGAATAAGCAATCGGGAAGGATTTTCCATACCACTGTATCTGACTTCAATCATGGGCAGCGTGGTGGCTCAGTGGTTAGTACGGCATTCTTGCAGCACTGGTGTCCTGGGTTCAAATCCCTCCAAGGACTACATCTCATAGGAGTTTGTATGTTATCCACATATCTGCGTAGGTTCCTCCAGCTTCTCCGGTTTCCTCCTACACTCAAAAGACATACTGATAGGATATTTAGATTGTGAGCCCCAGTGGGGACAGTATTACCGATGTATGCAAGTCACTGTGTTATACTAAGTAAATTGAGAAAACATGCACTGCTGGTGGCTCTTGAGGACTGGAGTTGGGGCACAATGCCTTAGAGGTTCCCTTTTAAACTAATTTTGTTGTATTCTACAAACTCATTCATAAACCAATTTGGCTTCTCTTGCCCTACAACATGCTGCCTATAGACGTCCCTTCATTTTCAAAATGTGTTCAAGGCAGCACCAGAGACAGGTTAAAAGATAGAAATACAAATAAAACAATGGAGCGATGTTTTAGCCATATGGTGTATGTATATATCAACCAAGAGTAGAATAAAAAGTAGTTTGGTATTTTAGTCTTGTTTGATAAGGATTGTATGGCTGAAATATTGCTACATTGTTTTGCTGCTTTTTTTGTCTTTTAGCCTGTAGAAAGGATAAAACTTCATAATTTATTTAAAGTGATCCTGTCACCTCCAAAACGCCTCCTAAGCTACCAAATCATGTCCCTGCAGCATCCTATCAATAAAATCTCACACTCCTTTTGTCTCCTAAAAGCATCCTGTGAAAGTGCATAAAAACGTTTTAATACTCACTCATTAGGGGTTATAATTAGCAGGGGCTATATTCTTTAGCCCTTAGGGCTTTTTGTTTTGCAGACTGAATAAACCAGCCCTCTCTGTGCAGCTTCTGCTGTGATGTGGAGCTGAAGGCAGGACTAATGATTTGCATTCTGTGAGTGACAGAGAGGGAAAGCCTGCACAAGCAGAGCAGCACAGACAGAGAGGGTGGATCCTGGAGCCTGCAAAACAAACACGCCCTAAGGGCTAAAGAATATAGCCCCTACTAATTATAATCACTAATAAGGGAGTATTAAAATGTTTTTATCCAGTTTCACAGGATGCTTTTAGGAGACAAAAGGAGTGTGAGATTAGTGATAATATGCTGCAGGGACATGTTTTGATAGCTTAAGTGGCTTTTTGGAGGTGGCAGGATACCTTTAATCTCCAGAGCCTTGCACCCTTGGACATAGTTTTTTCTTTTTCTCCTTCGCCTCATTGGGGGACACAGACCGTGGGTGTTATGCTGCTGTCCACTAGGAGGCGACACTAGGCAAAATCTGCAAAAGAGTTAAGTGGCTCCTCCTATGCAGTTATACACCCCTAGAACAGGAAGTGTTTCTCCAGTTTTTGCTTAGTGTCTAGGAGGCACACACAGATTTTTTAGTGCTCCTAAAAAAAAAAAAAAAAAAAAACTTTCTTTTTGGAATTTTTTTCTTCAAGAAGAAGAAAAGTGGGTCTCTGATGAGACTCCCGGCATGGTCCCTCCTCGGCCCCCCACTGTTGGGGGCGCCTGGTTGAGGTCGACTGGTCCCCCTAACATGCCGCTCCCTCCTCGGCCCCCCAATGTTGGGGACGCTGGGTTAAGGTTGAGACAACGACCCTTCCTCCCCATTTCCCCACTGTTGGGGTTACTGGGTTGAGGTCGAGGCGAAGGACAAGGCACCTGACGGTGGAGCAGCATCCCTCCCTAAATACCCCTTTGGGGTTCATTTAGGTTGAGACACCTCAGGTAGAGCCTCTGGTGCAGCAGCTCGGACCTGCTCTAGGCACCCAGGAGTCCCCAGCTTTGCTGAAGACTCCTTACCCCTCAGCGGCAGCCTGCTCGCCGCAGTACCAGGGCACACAGCTCGCTGTGTACCTCCTGAAGGGGCCGGGGGACCAACAACGGGGCAACCAGCACTAGCAGGGACACAGCTTGCCTGTGTCCCTGCAGCAGCCAGCACTAAGGGCTGCATCCTGGTGGTTACAGAGGACCCAGTACTCTGGGTCCTCTGCGGGGGCTATTATAGCAGAGGGAGATCTTTCCCTAGCAGGGACACAGCTTGCCTGTGTCCCTGCAGCAGCCAGCAGGGCTGCACTTTGGTGATCCCAGAGGACCCAGCACGCTGGGTCCTCTGTGGGGGCCCACATCCCGCCACCGCTGTCTGCCCAGGGGGTCCGGCGGGGTCCGGTTTAGTTCCGGACCCCCCCCGCACCTCCGCGCCGCCCTGGCGACATTTGCGGCCGCAGGTCTCAAATTTAGGCCGCGGCTTCGGCCTACACCGAAGCCGCCGCCTTCCCCACGCCCCCCGGCCCGCCCCCCCGGATGACGAGGATGACGCTGCCAGCGTCATAGCAGGGGGCGGCCCGGAGCACAGAGGGCGCGCTTTTTACAAGGACCGCGCTCTTTTTGCTCAGCGCCCCGCCCCCCTCCCTCCTCACTCACAGGTCAGCCTACATATCTCGGCGGCCATTATCAGCCAGCCAGTCTCCGGGGGGCACAGGATGAGGATGACCCCTCTCCTATAAGCAGCGGCGGCCAGTAAAGGACACAGGCACTGCTCCTGTCACCGCAGCTGCCAGCCTTGAGCCACTGCACACAGCTGCCACATGTACTGGCTAGCCTGTGTGCGGGCACTGTGCACACACTACACAGACAGCTGACACATGTCATGAATCACACATGTAGGTCAGCTGTCCTGTGTGCGGACAGTTACGTGCCCACACCTTGCTGGCATGGCGGCACATATGCACAGCCAGCAGGGGGTACAACGAGCACTAGGCCCCCCACAAACACTGTGAGCCCAACAGTGTTTCCTCCCTGCCGTGCCCTTCAAGGCACACCAGTGCAGCCGGGGCCTTGGTTTTAGGAGTCCTACAGTGCCTGCAACAAAGGGAAGAGGGACACACGGCAGAGCCTGCCATGCCACAGAGCTACGGCTGGTCTGCAATGCCCCCCCATCATTCTCTGGCTTCTCCAAAAGCCATGGCTCAGCATCCGCTATGCGGGGTACAGCGAGTACAGCACGGCGGGGGGCACACGCACAGCGACTCTGGAGAGTACAATGCGCAGCTTCGCTGTGCGGCAGTTAACAACAAAAACGGCAGGACAATCAGCAGCGATATATCCTGCTCCAGTTTGTGTCCCCCCCCTCAGGACAATACTACGAGGGGCAGTGTAACTGCCTCTACAGTAGTAATCAGCGCACGGGCCAACGCACGTATTGTTTTTTCCTAACACCGTGCCAGATGCAGGTACCCGTTGGTACACTTGTCCAACCTTATGGCTTTGCCCTGGGGGAGCTGGGTTGAAATGAGACAAAACTGCCTATTCCTTGGTCCCTCAACGTTGGCGGAGCCCAGTTACTATTCCAACGGCTCAAAATACTTGTCCATCAGACCCCTCCCCAGGCCCCCACACAGTTGGGAGGACTAGGGTGGTGGAATTACTAAGAGTTTGACTCTCATGTTTCACTTGGCCCTCCATTGTTGGAGTGCCCAGTGGAAGTTGATGTACTCTATATTTACCTGACAATGGCAAGGGTCCCAGGACCGTTTGCCAATTCTCTCCAAATCCCACAGCTGGAGCTCTGGTTGGCGGTGATGACAGTCAAGTCTCACAAGGCTCAGGCTGACACACCGTGACCCGCAACTGCACGAGTAATTTAGCTACGGGTCTCTGGACCTAAGAACCATAGCACACTCCCTCCTCAGCTCCCCACCGTTGGAGGCGCTGGGTCGTGGCCGAGATTACTATAAACCATACTCCTTCCTCGACTTCCCACTGTGGGGGACTCGGGTTGAAGCTGTGACGGCCCAAGGCCTGGTCGGCCTCCGTCCCCAAACTACAAAAACGAGGGTCGCAGAACCTGGAATACGAGCCCTGTCGCCAATCTCCTCCCTATACCTATATTAGGTACTTGGGTTGAAATGACACGTGCGAGCACTCTGCACAACCCGCCTCAAAGCTGGACTTTGCAGACCCCCGACCGCATTAACCAATGGAGGGCCCTTTTGGACCCCGTATGAACGTGGCCCGAACACTCTTCCACGCAATCTGTCCCTTCTCGACTCGGGAGTCAAAAGAGGATACTCACGGTGGGATAGCGCTCGCTGTGTGCTGCGCAGGACACTGGCGACTGAACTATCGCGAGCACAGCCTCCGGTTTCGGTCAGCGCTGCTCATGACTTCCGGCTCCGCGCCGGGCCTCTGCCTTTTCCGGGTCCCGCGAATAACGCGAGGCCCTGCCTTCGGCCTAGATGTGACATCACTGGCTTGTCCACCCTCTGTCCGCCCTTCGCCCGCCACGCCCACCCTCCTCCTAACGTCGGAGCCTCCGAAGCGCCAGCACAAGGAGTGGGCCAAGGCCAAAAAAAAAAAAAAAAAAAAAAAGACTGAAGCGTAAAGACTACAAGGCTTTTTTCCCAGCCTGAAGTTGGCAATGTCTATTCTACATTTCAGCAGTCTCCCATTTCTGGATGACCCTTTATCAATGCATGACTTTCAAGGTCTGCGAACAGTGGCATCTACCCCGTGCTCGTTGAGAAGACTTGGTAGGATCGACCTCCACAGGTCTACCGCAATTCCAAGACACATGCTGCAGCACAGCACACGCATTCCAGGAGCCCCAGCCCTGCTGCATACTCCTGACGGCCACATGCTACAGCATCACGTATGGAGTCTCAGCCGTATTGGATGCACAGCATCGCATGAACACGGCGGCCTTTGGTTGCACATCCACAGCTATAGTCCAATTTCCCCAGACAGGACACGTATTCTTCGTCTGGGAACCCACAGCCTCAGTCAAGAGGTCTCTCCAATCCTTCCCAACTGCTATAAGAGTCCTAGACCGCATAGAAGCAGCTTGGAAGTCGGTTCCATTGGTTCAGCTGAATCGCCGGTCTTTGCAATTATCCATACTCAGGTGTTGCACGAGAACAGGATGGGGTGCGATGTACCCCCATCACAATGCACATGGCAGTAGCCTTGCCCTGTCTCGAAGATGCCCCTCAATCTACGAACATTCGTGCAGTATCTCTAGTACTGAAATCATTCTCCTTCTGGCATTCGAACATGTCCGGATACAGTCGGACAATGCCACAACTGTGGCATATGTCAACCACCAGGGTGGAACCTGCAGTCTCTAAGCGATGACAAGTTCACCACATCCTTCACTAGGTGGAAACCTTGGAACACTGTACTGCCAGTTGTTCTCATACCAGGTGTACACGTCTGGGAGACTGATTCTCTAATCCACCAAGGGATGGACCCAGGGGATTGGCCCCTTTCTCTAGAAGTCCTCTGTTAAAACGCCAACGCCAGGAAACCACAGAAATGGACCTGATGGAGTCACGCCTCAATGCCAGGATCTCAGGATCCACAGTCAGTGGGACAGACGCACTAGTCCAAGCCTGGACCGGTATCCGTCTCTCCTATATTCTTTCCCCACTAACAGTCTGGAATATCAAACGGGAATGTCGCGGGATCGTCTTCGCGGTCTCAGATTGCCCACACGCGCTTGCTGCGCAGACTTGTCCAATTTATAGCAGCAGTACCAGGACGTCTAACAGACAGTCCAGACCTGCTCGATCACGGCCAGTTCTCCCTCAAAATTCCTCTCATCCAAGGTTACTAGCGTAGCCTTTGAGATCTAGAATTTAACCCAAGAGGTTTTTTCACCAGGATATTGTGACAACCGTAGTCACAGAGAGGACACCAGCTTTATCAGCGATAACCGATCACACGCGTAATCGTTTTTAGTTTGTTGCCTGGGGCACCTCTAGGGGTCTTTTCCCTTGGCCCTACTTCATGCCAGGGACTCTCCGTTTCTTCCACTCAGACCTGGACTCAGGTCTGTCCTTAGGGTCTCTTACACAGCAGGTTTTCAGCTGTTTTTCACCCTATTACAAACACGTCTTGCCACCAGACGTCTATGAAATCCTTCCTTCAAAGGGTCTGCTATTTAAGATCCATGCAACAAGACCACACCCGTGGGGACCATGAACTTGGTCCTCACGGCACTACGGGAACCACCTTTTTTTCAGCCTCGATGGGATATTACCTTTAGCATCCTCATCCAAATAGTAGTATGGTTCGGTGGCATTTATTTGTCTCTGCTGAAGTCTCAGTACTTGCAGCGGTCTCATGTAATCTCTTTTTTTCTAGTCTTCCATCTGGACATACTTGTCCTATGGCTGGTTCCATTATTCTTTCTAGGGTAGGCTTACTCCTTCCACCTACATGAAGACATCTCTCTGCCATCACCGCGCCCGACTCCGGTCTGTCCGGTTGCGAAGGACCTACATATGTGGGACCTTGTCAGGGCCCTACGCGTCTAGGTGCCCAACACAGCGCCCTACTAAGAAGTCGGATTCTCCTTTTATCCTTCTTCCAATGGGCCGACATAAAGGCATGTCAGCCTCTGCGGCTCCCCTAACCAGGTGGTTTTTCTGTAACCATCCAAGACGCTTATACCTTCGAAAACTCATCCTTTCCGGCAGGTCACGGCACATTCTACTATAGCCGTGGAAGCCTCCTGGACAGTTCGGTAAGAGGTATCGGCGAAACTGGTGTTTTAGGCAGCCAAAAGGTCAGCCTACACCCATACCCAAGCCACTATAGTGCTTGCACTCAGTCCTCGAAAAATGCAGGTCTGGGTACACGTGCCCTCCAGGCGGCAGCAGCCCGCCTATCGGTGCATAGTTTTTCACTGACTATGTTCAGTGTCTCTAGTTCCATTGCTTTTCCCACCCAGGGACTGCTTTGGGACGTCCCACGGTCTGTGTCCCCCAATGAGGCGAAGGAGAAAAGGAGATTTTTGTGTACTCACCGTAAAATCCTTTTCTCTTAGCCTCTAATTGGGGGACACAGCACCCACCCTATTGCCCTTGTGGGCCTTTTCTACAGTTCTTGCATAGCTTCTCAGCTGTTACATGGTTAACATGTTACACATGTTTGTCTATTATCACTCTGTTAACTGTTGACTGTTACCTGTTGACTGTTTAAACTTGTGCCTGTTTAGTTCCAGGCCTTGTAGTACTGTGAGCCTGGTTAGTTACAGGCCTTGTTATACGATTGTTACTTCGTTAACTTCACTGTTTTCCACATGCGCCTACTTAGTTACAGGACTTGTGGTACTAGTATTACTCTGCTAACTCTTGACGGTTTACACACGGGCCTGTCTGACTCAGGCCTTGTTACTGTTATTACCTTGTTAACTATGTTGTTTACACAGGTTGCCTGCGTTGACTCCTGTGTCACTGTTATTGTCTGTTAGCTCTCCTACTGCTTTAGCACAAAACTGGAGAAACACTTCCTGTTCTAGGGGTGTATAACTGCATAGGAGGAGCCACTTAACTCTTTTGCAGATTTTGCCTAGTGTCGCCTCCTAGTGGACAGCAGCATAACACCCACGGTCTGTGTCCCCCAATTAGAGGCTAAGAGAAAAGGATTTTACGGTGAGTACACAAAAATCTCCTTTTTTCGGCTGGTTGGAAGGTCGAGCCAAGATTGCATGAAGTTCCGTTTTTGGTTTGTGGGACTTTTATTAGAGTACACATTAGAATTTCCAAGTTGACAGGTCCACTTTAATAAATAATTGTAGGTAATGTATATAGAGATACAAATTAGTATGGCTGCCATGTTACATAACTGTACAGCTTGGAGGTTGGAGAGTCTAAATGTGCCCACTTTAATTTTCTCTGTGCCCTTCAAACCATTATTAGGCTTCTTGAGTTGCTAAATAAGTGAATAACGTACCATAACTTTTACATATTCTGCCTTTTTTTGTCCTATCTCTAGCGGTGGGAGCTACAGCTGTTTATCCTATTGACCTTGTAAAGACGCGCATGCAGAACCAGCGGTCCTCGTTTGTAGGGGAGCTTCTGTATAAAAACAGCTTTGACTGCTTCAAGAAAGTAGTGCGCTACGAAGGCTTCTTTGGACTTTACAGAGGTGCGTGTTTTATGGTCTAATCATACCCAGTGTTACTTTTGTTTTATTAATTGGTGATCATGTTTGTGCCTATGTTGAAACTTCTGAAAAGTATTCCTAAGGGCTCGTTCAGACAAGAGTTTTTGTGCACCACGTACCTGATGGGTTTACACACACCAATTTATCTGTTCAATATCTGAACCAATCTCTGGTTGCAGTGAAATCATGGATACATTGCTCCATTTTGTGGCTGTGTACAACATGGAGCAATGTATCCATGATTTCACTGCAACCAGAGATTGGTTCAGATATTGAACAGATAAATTGGTGTGTGTAAACCCACCATGACACGGAGAGCACTTGGACTCTTAATAGCCAATGTGCCAGTGCACGTGGCCAATTTTCCCATGCAAACTGATGATTTCTGTGGAATGAAAACGCAGAATGCAAACTTTTGGTCCGTATTATGGATCAGAATAATGCAATGTAAAGGCAGCACCTGCACACTGAGGAAGTCATATCCGTAATTTGGGGTCAGGACTGGCCGCATGCCAGATTCAGATGTCCGTACTGGAAGGGTTAAAGGGAACCTGTCAACTAGTTTTGCCCCCTTAACCTATCACTTCCTGTCCCTGCAGCTTCCTATTACATTACTAATCATCCCTCTCTGATTGAAGCGTGCATTATGAAGTGCAAAAAAGTGATTTTATAAACTTACAATGTCCACCGTCGGGTGGGCTTTCTTAGATAGCTAAAACAGGCATTGTGTCTCACGGTCCGCACTGCTGCTTCAAAGAATGCACTGGGAAGCCATTGCTTTAGCCATCACCTCCTTTATTCCTCTACACTCTACCAACACGTTTCGGTGCACACCTTGCACCTTCCTCAGGGTAAATGTATGAAAACATCCTGAGGAAGGTGCAAGGTGTCTACCGAAACGCATTGGTAGAGTGTGGAGGAATAAAGGAGGTGATGGCTAAAGCAATGGCTTCCCAGTGCATTCTTTGAAGCAGCAGTGCGGACCGTGAGACACCATTCCTGTTTTAGCTATTTGGTTCCCACGTACACGTGGCGGTGGAGGTTCTGCTGCAGCTGTGACTCAGGCGTTCAAGCTGGCTGTGGGTTATCACAACCAAACCAGGTGAGCAAGCAAATTTTAGCTCTTATTTTTCATGTGTCGCTAGTGATAAGGCACAATCTGCGCCTCTTTTGTCTCCTTGATTTTAATTATAGATATTTCTTAGATAGCTGGCCGTCAGGTGAGCAGTCTCTCTGCGTCTGCTTTCCCCCTGCCTCGCTGCTTCAATCACGGCCTGGTGGGTGTGATCATTCATTAAGGAGCAGGCGCTGATTTAAAACTCCCGCCTTCTTCTGGGTATGACGCACTGCCGACACAGCATCATTTCCGGTCCTGAGCAGTGTGGTGGGTGTATTGGGTGTACAGGCTGACTCCGGAGCATGCGCATTGTGCATTCCAAAGTTGGCCTGTACACTCAATATACCTACCACACTGTGCAGGACCGGAAATGACGCAACGCAGCATCATATCCAGAATAAGGCGTGAGTTTCAAATCGGGGCTCACTCCTGAAAGAATGATCACGCCCACCGGGGCGTGATTGAAGCAGCGAGGTGGGAGGAGAGCGGACCGGAGAGACTACCCATCTGACGGTCAGCCATCTAGGAACGCCCACCCGATGGTGGACATGCAAGTTTTTATAAATCGCTTCTTTGCACTTTTATAATGCACATTTAGACCAGAGAGGGATGGTTAGTAATGTCATAGGAAGCTGCAGGGACAGGTAGTGATAGGTTTAGGGTTCCCTTTAACACCTGCATTATTAAATTATAGCATAAAAAGAAAATTCCTAGCTGTAATGGGAGGAGAAATAAGAGGAACTACAAACATTAGAAATATATTACAGCAGAGAACTTTCCACAACTGGGAACGAACTGGGAATCTTTTTATAAATGTTTTGTAAAAAAAGAAATAATAATTTTCTATATTGTGAATAGACACTGCCATTATTCTCAGTAGATCGTAATGAATCTGAAATGTAATTTTAGCAATTTGAAGGGCTACATTGATGCTACAAAGATGTATAGTTTCTGAAGACCGGAAAAGTAATGGCCATGCTTCAGTTACCTTTATAGAAGTGATTTCCAAAGTGCGATATTCTTCTGTTTAGATGAAGCGATTCTCCAAGAAGCTCGCTCTTTAAGGTCGATGTTCTTCACAAATGCACAAAACTAATTTTGAACTGTGCTATAATGCTCACTATATTTAGAAATGATTGGAGTGTATGCCGCGTATCTCTTAAGGTGCATTTAAAGGAAACATTCATTGTTATACCTTGCAGCATTGGCAGTTGTGGTGATGACAATAGAGTGCAGACTACACTGGCTGTGTTCTTCAGAGCAACGTTAATGGATGGCGTGGGAGTGCTTGAAAAGCTGCGGAGCTCTATGTAACCTAGTGCTTTCACTTGTGAATGTATCAGGTGGAAGTGGGAATAATGAATAGAAAGTCTTATTTTGTTTGCTAAGCTTTAATACTTTTGGATAATATTTGTGACAATTGTTAATTGAAATGTACACTATTAATTTTTAATAACTATTTGAGCAATTTACGCGTTGTTTTAATTATTATTAAACTTATTTATTAATCGGGTTGCATAATTAAACTTTTGTAATCTGGCATTATATCATTTATTTAATGGGATATTGTAATATAATTGGAATAAAAAAAAAAATAGATCTATGCAGTGTTTGTGCATCTAGTTTACCTTAAAGGGGTTGTCTTCTCTAAATCACCGTAAGCCCATTAGGACATCCTAGCGTACCGTAAGTAACGCTCTACAGGAGATTTTGTCCTGAAATTTTGTTCTCCTGAAACTTTTGCAATTCTGCATGAATATTGTGCAACTTTACCAACAGGGAATGGCTGTCTGAGAGACTGACTCTTCCAAGAGACTGCAGACAGCTGGGCTATGAGCAGATGTAAAACGCCAAACAAATCATCTAAAAAGAATATTGAAAGAATCTTCCTATTCATTTAATTGTCAATCATCTTTGTTCGCTCATAGAATTTTTTTCAAACTTTTTTCTTTTTTTACCGCTAAGAATTTTGAAAACCACAGTCACGTGTTGACTGCTCCTCAGTCCACGTGAATTTTTCTGCTGTTGTTTAAACCAGAGTTTTTTTTCTTTTGACTCCGTCAGGGTTGATATTGAAGCTGCAGTTGCTGAATGTTTGGTGCGCGGATCTGCAGGTGAAGGTATAGGTTTGTCAGGAAATCCCGCCCCTGGCCTTTAAATAACCTCCCCTTCCCCCAGAGGTGTCGCTGATAGTTTCTCTGCCTTTGACCAAGCAAGCTGAAGTTGGCTCTGCTCTGCTGAAGTTTTGCGCTTATACCCTGGAAGCTGCAATTTTCCTTGTCCATGGTGGGAGGTGAGAGGGTGTAGTACATGGCTGCTTGAGGAGTTGAGGGAAAGGGTGGTGGACCAACCTACTCTCCATCTGGGGTACCTTCGGGAATAGGGCTAGTCAGGGACCCTCAAGTTCAGATTAGCTTCCCAGTTGGCTGTGCCTGTTACAGCATCATGCTTCCTTTTCCTCATCTGCTACACGCGTGACAAATACCTGGTGGAATACAACAAAGTGCATGTAATTTGTCTGTGGAGTGGATGCCATGTCATCCACTCCAAACTACGGGTTGCTTACAGGAGAGTGGGGACAGAGAAGGGCTGACCTGCACTGAATTTCGGTCCCTTTATTCTGGGAGTGCTTTTGACACACCTCTGGATGTTTCAATCCGAAATCACTACTGATGGACTAACTGGCTGGGAGGTCCGACTATCCCGAACGGAGCTGCAGACCAGACCGACTGAACTCCTCCGATACCCATTTATTGAGTGGATACGCATCACAACAAGACTCTGTAAAGTTGAGGAGACAAGCTTTATTTTATTATCACATTTGATACTTCCTCAGCACTTAGATCTGCGTATTTTCTTCCTGTTCCCCGCCTTCTAGACCCCACGGCTTTCTGAGGTCAACCTTATTTGTACTCCAAATTAGGCACTATCAAATTAAAAAGCTGCAAAAAAAAACTTTTCAGAAAAAAAAACATGTTCCAAAATATTTCAAAAACTCTTTAAAACCGCTTCTGGAACTAAAAACTCTACCAAAAAGTAAACAAAAATTAGTGTTTATTGAAATGATTTCTGCTTGAAAAACTTGCAGGTAGATCAAATGAATTGAATTGCCCCATCTTCCTCCAAAGATCTTTTATGGGGGCCACAATGTTTTTAAATAAATAACAAATACATTAATAGATAAAACATGAAAAACATGTAAAGGAAATGAAAGAAAACTAATTTGAGCCCAAGCGGCAATTCAAAAATCTGACTGAAAGAGCCACTTAATATGGTGGTTATGGTGGTCTTCTCCAGGGCTAGGTCCTTCCCTGGAGGGATATCTGGCTAGTCCCGTGTTTGAGATTCCTAAACAAGGCTTCACAGACTCTATTTGCATATTCGTAATTTTCCCAGGGGGCAATGCACCTAGGAATTCACTCTGTTTGAGCACAGTGTTTCCTATGACTGGTCTACTAGGCATTGCTCCCACCTACCCAGAATCCTACTCCACACTGATGAGGGGTAAAACCCCCTAACAGATGTCTGTGGATGGATACCTGGCCTTGGTATTTCCCTTAAATTTTCATCCTTTTATTCACCTTCCTCCAACGCGTTTCGGCGCCCCACCTGGCGCCTTCCTCAGGTGGGGCGCCGAAACGCGTTGGAGGAAGGTGAATAAAAGGATGAAAATCTGCTTGATGAAATTCTGACTCATTGGTGAGTTTTTTTGAGCTTGGAGCAGCGCGGACCGTGACACACCTTTATACCCATCTTCATTCTGGATATCACCACTGGTCAGTGGTTGGTGGAGGTCCTGCAGCAGCTTGGAGTATTATACACCTTCAAACCAGTTGTGGGTTTCACAACTGCATCAGGTGAGTGGTTCCACATCACCACCTTGACATACTGTAGTGTCACCAGTGATAGGGCACTATTGCGCCTCTTGTCCTCCACCCTCTTATATTTTTGGTATTTCCCTTGTCATATCGTTAAACTCGTAAAGAGCTGGATATTGACTGAAAGAGTCACTTAATATGGTGGTTATGGTGGTTCCCGCAAGGAGCCACCCCATGGCTAGGTCCTTCCCTGGAGGGATATCTGGCTAGTCCCGTGTTTAGAGACTCCTAAACGAGGCTCCACGGACTCCATTTGCATATCAGTGAATAAGTCAGAAAGTTAATGAGCGGCTCAGAAGTACAAACGCAAGGACCCCGGTAAGTATGACGCTGATGCTTTGTTTATTTTTACAGCCCCCAGCCAAACCCGTGTTTGGTATGGACCCTGAACTTTACAGTTTTTGTTTGCCCATCACTAGTCATAACACACTGTCATGGGGGGATCTGCTGCTGACACTTTTATGGAGGTAATGTTCCTCCATGCTGGGCCCTTCCAGGCATACATGTCCTCCATCCTGGTGTATCTGTCTCCCATCTTTCTCCCTTATCCTGGTATACATGTTCCCCATATTCCTGGTATATATGTCCTCCATCCTAATATGTACCAGGATGGAGGACATATAATAATGATAATCTTTATTCATATAGCACCAGCATATTCCGCAGCACTTTGCAATACAGTGGTTCATATACAAACATATATATTAAAGTAGTGAATCAATGTAAAAATACAATACACATATATCTATATGTCCGCCATACTGGGGTCTCTCTGGTGTATATGTCCCCTATCCTGGTATATATGATGCCCATCATGGACCCATCCTGGGGTATATGCCTCCCATCATGCCATACACATAAAAAAAACTATTCTACTCTCGTTTCCTCCGCTTCCTCGTTGCACGGTGTCCCTCTGATGCTGGCAACTAACTTCAGTGTGTAAGCGGCACAGCATATGACATCAACGCCATACGCGCTCAGGTGCACCAACGTCAGCTGCTGGCATATTCACTGCTCCCCAAAACTGGGAATATGGGCCTGGGCAGCAGTGAATATTCATTCTTTCTAAAAGTGGATACATGTGATTGCCCAGCAGCTGCAGTAAGTCGGGGGCTGCATGATCACATGTGCCTGCTATTAAATCAAATGAATATTTACTGCTCCCCAGGCACATAATCTTGCCCAACTCTCAGCTTTACTGCAGAGAGGTGGGCGGGTTTATGGGTCTGGGGAGCTGTGAATATTCATTTTCTTTAATAGTGGGCTCCTGCCTTCTTTGACCTTTCTCCTGCCTATTGTGTCCTCTACCGCTGCCCCCCACAGACACAGCCAGGTACATATGGAGTATAAGACACACCCTCCTCTAAAATGTTTGGGTCTAACAGTGTGTTATTGCCTGAAAAATACAGTAATCAGCTGTGAAAATGCATGGAGGTGGTTAAGATGTTGGAGAGATCAATCAGACATCCCTTTAAGGGGGCCGTCACACGCTGAGATATCTTGCCCGATATCATTTAAGCGATCTCCTTTTTAAATCGCTAAGCGATATCGGGCAAGATTATCGTTGCATGTAATCAAGCGATTGACGATGGTAAATCGCTTGATGTGACATCGCTGTCTGAGTTCCGGTGTTCTCAGATCTAGCGATGAACGATGCAACGATCTGCATTCATCGTGGTGTATGACACCACGATGATCCTCTCCCAGCGACCGCGCCTATGCTGGGAGATGGTAACTATGGTACACGTCGGGTAACTAAGCGACGCGCGGCGCCTAGTTACCCGATGTGTACCATAGTAACGAGCGAGATCGCGGCTCCACATCGCTGGTGAGTCTGTCTGTGTGACATCTCACCAGCGATGTGAGCGATATTGTAAGCGATTGCGTGTGCACGTGATCGCTTACAATATCGCTAAAGATATCTCACCGTGTGACGGCCGCCTAACACATAGGACTGATAATGTATGAACACAGGAAATGCTGTTTAGTTTCACGCAGACATAGGAAGTGTAGCTGTCCGGACTGGAGTTTTTAAAGTACCAAACCAATGTGGTGTTGTTTTTTTATAGTGGTGCTTTACATCTAATAATGACCCCTGTTTTATACTCGCCCTCCTGAGGTTTCATCTTCTATCACTGCAGCTCCTGTTGGTCTCTGACACTTTGTAACTTGCTGGCAGCTCCTGTGTTTCATGGAGTGTGCTGGAGGTCACAACTCTATGAGAGCCTCTTCTGGCCTTCTTTTGACTCTCACAGAGATGCATTGGGAGCTTCTGATCTTAGCTTCTGACTTCCGGTCAGTTAGAAGTTGTTTGCAAGATAGCATCTCAGAACCGGTGTGTGCCGAAAAAAGCATAAATGCCCTGGAGGGTGAGTATAAGGCGGCCGTCACACGAATCAATTTAATGCACAATTATGCGATAAACGCTTGTTCAATCTGCTTCATCGTGGTGTGTGACACCACGATGATCCATCTCCCAGCGGCAGAGCCTATGCTGGGAGATGGTATCTATGGTAAACGTCGGGTTACTAAGCACCGCGCGGCGCCTATTAACCCGATGTGTACCATAGTTACCAGCGATCTCGATATTGTTAGCGATCGCGCGTGCATGTGATCGCTAACAATATCGCTCACAAGATTGAAGCGTGTGACGGCGCCTAATACAGTGGGCAGGGGACTTGCATTTAAATCCCCACTCCAGCACTGAGCGAAAACAAAATGCTGGAGTAATGCTTTCATTGAGTTTACGTCCTGTTTTGTGAGTAATATGTAATAAATAAGACAGACCTTTTTGAATCAAGTTTTAGCACTACTTATTTTATGCACATATAAGGATATTTTTTAATTTGCACTTCTCCTTTAGGGCTCATTCAGATGTCAGCTTTTCACATGCAAGTACTATTTTTGTGTTTTCCACTGATCGACCTCTTACCTATGATGGTCTATGGCAGGAATGGGGAACTCCAGGCCTCGATGGCCACCAACACTTCATGTTTTCAGAATGTACTTAGTATTGCACAGGTTATAATTGAGTCACCTGCTCTGGCGATGATTCCAACCCCTTTGCGATGCTAAGGAAATCCTGAAAACCTGGGTTGTTGGCAGTACTTGAGGCAGTTCCCCACCCTTAGTCTATGCGGGATAGTTCACATGTCCAATTTCATTGTCGGACCTTGTGATGTGCACAAAATCGCAAACACTTGTCCCATATTGATCTGAATGTTGGATCTAATTGCCAATGCAAGCCTATGGGTCTGTGTTAACAAAAAAAACAAATAAAAAAATCAGACAACACTCCGGCGACATCCATGTGATGCTGTTTTTTCATGGACTGTTTCATAGGAGAAGCCGGAGAAATATATATATATTTTTTTATCATTCGACAAACTGATGAAACTTGGAACAAACTGAGAAACCCTGATGAGACTTGGTCCAATTTTTGTTATTCTTGAAAACCTATCTGAATGAGACATCATCAATGTTACTGGCAATTTGGTGTAGTCTTATGAAAAATTGCGCCCCTCCGATATGTTCTCTCAGTTCTCCTTTTACACTTATTGGGTTCCATGATGAAGTTTTCTGAACTTTTGGAACAGAAGGGGTCTGCCGTCATACAGAAGATGGCTGGGTATGATTGTACTCTTGTGACTTGTCTCCCTCATAGTATTCAGTGGTTGTTCTCTTAGAACGGTTCACAGACCATGGAGGGAGGATCCGCTTTCTTTGTATTCTCTTCAACTCCCCTTCCATTTAATAACTACCTTTCTTCTACTCAAGTCTTTTAAATTACTGACATGGGGATGGAAATGGAGGCAGATTCATTATCTATTGGCTGGTTTTCCTCTTGGTAAATGTTAAAGGAAAAGGCTCATCCCTCTCTTGTCCTTGGTACGTCAGTGATCTGTTATTTATATGCTTTGTGAATGGAAGCCAGGAAATTGGCATTCACCGTCAATTTCACTCACTCATTGCAGATTCCTGGTTGTGACGATATAATGGACGTATCTATAGGAAGAGTGCCATTCTGTAGGTCACCGAGTCACATGCTCTGTTTTCGGGGGAGAATGATTGCCTGGAGTTTAAGATCATTTTACTTGTTTCATTATTTTTATTTTTTTTTTTGGGGGGGGGGGGGGGTGGAAATGCTTTTTTAATTCGATATTCTACCTGGATTGTGATTACACCATTTTTGTATGTTTGCAAAGGTTCATCTGAATAATGAACATGTGCCTATACATGGTGCTGTTTTTTATGCATTAAAGGGAAACCATTTTCTTTTCTGGTCACCATTTTTGTTTTCTCTGATTCCTGTGATAACATGTCATAGGGAGCTCATCAGCACTGAATGACTGTTCAAACGAAGCATAGGCGCTCGGTGCACCCTTGGTGTACCCAAATAGTTTTGTGCACCTTTCCAACTACTTGTTTTCAATTTGTCTCCTCTTCCATAATTAATAATTTTGGTTCTAAAGGAGTCAGAAGAAGGCAAAGATAGATGGACAATACTCTGAACTGTTTGGCCTCTCCAAGTGTGGCACTGAGCGTTTGGCTTGAACAGTCAAGACTGTGCAAAAATTGAGAATGAATGGGGATCATACATCTCTAAAGATTGTGTAAATGGTCTGGTTGTCACGCTTCCGGTGGAAGGCTCCTTAGAGTGGTCCCACTGGGCCGTGGTATCGAACTCCCCTGGGTTGCTGCTCCTAATTTACCCAACCCCTATACAGGGATTGTCAGGGACAAGCCCAGGGGGTCTAAGTACCACAGCAGCTAGTACCAGGGGGGCGGCTCGTAAGGTGAGCCTATACTAAGGCACAGCTAAGGATTCCAGGATAAAAGGGTACAAAGCTAGGAGAACAGGAATGGTGCTACCGGGGCAGAGCACAGCAAGGGTTCCAGGAAACAGAGCACAAGGAAGGCCTGACCAACAGCTAGCAAAGCAGAAGCTCAACTAACACAATAATCAGGCACCTCCCATCAGAGGAGGTGGCCTGATATAGGAAGAGCAGCTATTGGTCAAGGGGAGTGTCAGGTTGGACCGTGCCGGCCCCTAGAGTCACGGGGGGGAGTGCACCTAGCGCGCCGCTGATTGGTCACATGAATATGACCATAGTAATATGCTCATGTGCGAGCCTGGCGGTCAGCTGATAGGAATGGAACCTGGCGACGGCTCCGACACAGCACGCCTAGACGCCGGGTGACCAGTCGGCAGAGGAGCAGGAGATGCGCTGGGAATCGGTGCCAGGGGGCCTAACACTGGTATAATTATACTCTGCTCTCAAGATGAGTGCTTTGATCATATATGACAGCCCATTTTGGACTCCGCTCTTGAGTATTATAGCTTAGATCTACTTAACATTGAAGTGGTGTTCTGAGACTTTTATATCGATGACCTACCATTAGCATAGGTCATCAGTATTTGTTTGCTTTAGGTCTGATTAATGCTAGAGATGAGCGGACCCATGGAAGTTCAGGTTCTGGGGGTTCAGCTTTAGATAAAATGTGCCCTGGACCCAAACTTGACCGAACATAATTGGAAGTCACTGATTGGGCAGTTCTGCTCTCTACCACATACAGCCAGCCATAAGCAAAAAAAAAACCTGAGGGGGCGGGCAGGCGGGTTTATTTATTTTTTGGACACACTACATCCGATAACGCTGATTTTTACCCCCATTATCAGTCGTTCAAACACTTCAGCAGCTCGCACTTGGCCAAGCACTGAGTGTACCTGAGCACAGCGATGCTCGCTCCAGTGGTTTGCATATGTAAAGCACTCAAAGTCCAAACTCGAACACTGATTTTTTATTTTTTTTATCAAGTCTGTTTTCGGCCCAAACCCCAAACTTAGTTTGGTTTGCTCATCTCTCTTTTACACTCCCAAGATCAGCTGATTGAATGGACCTTGGAACACAAGAAATAGCACAGCTCCATAGATCTTATAGTGGCTGGAAATGGTAGCTCTCTCTGATATTGGTGAATCGGAGAAAGGTTGCAACATTATCCATGGGCACCCCACAATATAAAAAAGTTACTTTGGCCATTTAAATCAACGATTTTTTGAAGGTGTTGGGTGTCTGAACCCAATTTATACAATGGAAAAAAAGTATTCAGTCAGCCACCATTTGTGCAAGTTCTTCCACTTAAAAAGCTGAGGTCGGCCTGTAATTTACATCATGGGTAGAGCTCAACTATGAGACAAAATGAGAAAACAAATCCTGAAAATCACATTGTCTGATTTGAAAATATTTTTTTTTTCAAATTCTGGTGGAAAATAAGTATTTGGTCAATAACAAAAGTTCATCTGAATATTTTTTGGTAGAAGAAAAGGAAAGGAAGAAAGCGCACCGATCTAAATGTAAATGTATAATCAGATCGTAGGTGGATGTGGATGGCACTCACCTTTTTTAGGTCTTGTTCACTTGCGTATCGGTCACTAGGGACCATTAAGTATCCAGGCGTAGGTTTCCTCAGTAGTCGGTATGCTGCAAATCCCTGGTAGCTAGTAAGTAGCTCAGACTGAGTTACCATAGGAATATAGATCCAAAAGAGTTTTTTACCAGGCTATTTGCGCTCCCAGAGGTCTATGATCCAAAGCTTCTTATAATTTCATAAAGAGTTTTTTAATATTTCTTAAGAAAAGCACATACAACGCGTTTCGACAGTATAAAATGTCTTCCTCAGGTATATTGTTAAACAGTATACCTGAGGAAGACATTTTATACTGTCGAAACGCGTTGTATGTGCTTTTCTTAAGAAATATTAAAAAACTCTTTATGAAATTATAAGAAGCTTTGGATCATAGACCTCTGGGAGCGCAAATAGCCTGGTAAAAAACTCTTTTGGATCTGAATACTTTGTTATATATCCTTTGTTGGCAATGATAGAGGTCAGACGTTTTCTGTAAGTCTTCACAAGGTTGGCTTCGCACACTGTTGCTGGTATGTCGGCCCATTCCTCCATGCAGATCTCCTCTAAAGCAGTGATGTATTGAGGCTGTCGCTGGGCTACACAAACTTTCAACGCCCTCCAAAGGTTTTCTATAGGGTTTAGATCTGGAGACTGGCTAGGCCACTCCAGGACCTTGAAATGCTTCTTATGAAGCCACTCCTTCGTTGCCCTGGCTTGAGATCATTGTCATGCTGAAGGACCCAGACACGTTTTATCTTCAATGCTTTTGCTGATGGAAGAAGGTTTGTATTCAAAATGTCACGATACATGGCCCCATTTATTCTTTCATGTACACAGATCAGTCGTCCTGCTCCTTTGGCAGAGAAACAGCCCCAAAGCATGATGTTGTCACCTGCATGTTTCACAGTAGGTATGGTGTTCTTTGGATGCAACTCAGCATTCTTTCTCCTCCAAACACAACGAGTTGTGTTTCTACCAAACAGTTTTACTTTGGTTTCATCAGTCCATATGACATTCTCCCAATCCTCTTCTTGATCATCCAGATGCTCTCTAGCAAACTTCTGACATGCACGGACATGTAATGGCTTAAGCAGGGGGACACGTCTCGTACTGCAGGATCTGAGTCCCTGGCGGCATAGTGTATTACTGATGGTAGCCTGTGGTATGTTGGTCCCAGCTCTCTGCAGGTCATTCACTAGGGCCCCATGTGTGGTTCTGGGATTTTTGCCCTCCGTTCTTGAGATCATTTTAACTCCATGAGGGGAGATCTTGCATGGAGCCCCAGATCAAGGGAGATTATCAGTGGTCTTGTATATCTTCCACTTTCTAACTATTGCTCCTACAGTTGATTTCTTAACACCAAGCTGCTTCGCTATTGCAGATTCAGACTTCTTAGCCTGGTGCAAGGCTACAACTTTGTTTCTGGTGTCCTCCGACAGCTCTTTGGTCTTTACCATAGTGGAGTTTGGAGTGTGACTGTTTGAGGTTGCAGACAGGTGTCTTATATACTGATAACAAGTTCAAACAGGTGCCAGTACTGCAGGTAATGAGTGGAGGACAGAGGAGCCTCTTAAAGTAGAAGTTACAGGTCTGTGAGAGACAGAAATCTTGCTTGTTTGTTATTGACCAAATACTTACTTTCCACCAAAATTTTAATTTTTTTTTCCAAATCAGACAATGTGATTTTCAGGTATAGTTTTTTCATTTTTCCTCTCATAGTTAAGGTCTACCTATGTTGTCAATTACAGGCCTCTCTCATCTTTTTAAGTGGGAGAACTTGCACAATTGGTGACTGACTAAATACTTTTTTTTCTCCTCTGTATGTGATATCTTATCCTATCAGTTTCACTTTAACTCCCAGCAACCCGACCAATTGTCTATGGTGCATTGCAAGTGCCACATTTCTTTACAGTGTGGGGTCCCCATGGATAATACTGGAAGCAGTGTGGGGGTCCCCATGGATAATACTGGAAGCAGTGTGGGGGTCCCATGGATAATACTGGAAGCAGTGTGGGGGTCCCCATGGATAATACTGGAAGCAGTGTGGGGGTCCCCATGGATAATACTGGAAGCAGTGTGGGGGTCCCCATGGATAATACTGGAAGCAGTGTGGGGGTCCCCATGGATAATACTGGAAGCAGTGTGGGGGTCCCCATGGATAATACTGGAAGCAGTGTGGGGGTCCCCATGGATAATACTGGAGACAGTGTGGGGGTCCCCATGGATAATACTGGAAACAGTGTGGGGGTCCCCATGGATAATACTGGAAGCAGTGTGGGGGTCCCCATGGATAATACTGGAAGCAGTGTGGGGGTCCCCATGGATAATACTGGAAACAGTGTGGGGGTCCCCATGGATAATACTGGAAGCAGTGTGGGGGTCCCCATGGATAATACTGGAAGCAGTGTGGGGGTCCCCATGGATAATACTGGAAGCTCTGACTCACCTGTATGAGGGAGAGCTTGCAGTACCATTCACGGCCACTCCACTATGTATGGAGCTGTGCCAGGTTCCCTTCAATCAGCTGATCTTGGGGGGCCTTAATCAGACTACCTCCAATCTAATATTGATGGTCTATCCTAAGATAAGGTGAGAAAGAAGTGAATTTCTCTAAACATATTTAAATTTTTATTTATTTTAATTTTAACATCTACTATTCATTTATGAAAAAAAAATATGATGGTCACTCTAAAAAGCAATATCAGTCCTGAGAACTATAAAAACATTCGTGTTTGTTCAAATTTCCATCTCCAATGACTTGCAGCTTTGTTTATGGCTCTCCCGCTAAAGAAAATGTAAATTTTTCTTTCTAATCCTCCACTACAACCACTTACGGATTATAAACGTCCCTGCTGAACCCTATATTGTGTACTTTCACATTAACTTTAATCCGGCTTATGCTTTTCCTCTTACAATGACAAAATGCATCCTCCTACTCACGCCCTGTCCATCATTTGTTCACCTAGAGGAAGGGAGGTTAAATAATCAGGTAGTCAGGCAGTACATCTATGCCTAATACATAATCTGTATTCTGGATGTTATCATTCATTCCACCCCTCCCCCAGCATATTTAGTTGTAATGGGAAATATTTTAATTGCTTCAAACCTTAATTTTTGCTATTCTTCAAGGATGAGATTATGTCCTAGCAATGGAATGAAAAACATAGTTTCTTTTTTTTATTGTCTTGTGTATCGCCAACATCATGTACTTTTTTGATGAGGGTTTACTTTACAAATTGAAGATATCCTATATACAGTGTTGGCCAAAAGTATTGACACCCCTGCAATTCTGCCAGATAATACTCAGTTTCTTCCTGAAAATGATTGCAATCACAAATTATTGGTATTATTATCTTCATTTAATTTGTCTTCAATGAAAAAACACAATTAGGAAAGAATTGTCCTAAAGCCAAATTGGATATAATTCCACACCAAACAGAAAAAGGGGTGGACAAAAGTATTGGCACTGTTAGAAAAATCATGTGATGCTTCTCTAATTTGTGTAATTAACAGCACCTGTAACTTACCTGTGGCACCTAACAGGTGTTGGCAATAACTAAATCACACTTGCAGCCAGTTGACATGGATAAAGTTGACTCAACCTCTGTCCTGTGTCCTTGTGTGTACCACATTGAGCATGGAGAAAAGAAAGAAGACCAAAGAACTGTCTGAGGACTTGAGAAACCAAATTGTGAGGAAGCATGAGCAATCTCAAAGCTACAAGTCCATCTCCAAAGACCTGAATGTTCCTGTGTCTACCGTGCGCAGTGTCATCAAGACGTTTAAAGCCCATGGCACTGTGGCTAACCTCCCTAGATGTGGACGGAAAAGAAAAATTGACGAGAGATTTCAACGCAAGATTGTGCGGATGGTGGATAAGGAACCTCGACTAACATCCAAACAAGTTCAAGCTGCCCTGCAGTCCGAGGGTACAACAGTGTCAACCCGTACTATCCGTTGGCGTCTGAATGAAAAGGGACTGTATGGTAGGAGACCCAGGAAGACCCCACTTCATACCCCGAGACATAAAAAAGCCAGGCTGAAGTTTGCCAAAACTTACCTGAGAAAGCCTAAAACGTTTTGGAAGAATGTTCTCTCTTTTTGGGCAAAGGCATCAACATAGAGTTTATAGGAGAAAAAAAAAGGCATTCAAAGAAAAGAACACGGTCCCTACAGTCAAACATGGCAGAGGTTCCCTGATGTCTTGGGGTTGCTTTGCTGCCTCTGGCACTGGACTGCTTCACCGTGTGCATGGCATTATGAAGTCTGAAGACTACCAACAAATTTTGCAGCATAATGTAGGGCCCAGTGTGAGAAAGCTGGGTCTCCCTCAGAGGTCATGGGTCTTCCAGCAGGACAATGACCCAAAACACACTTCAAAAAGCACTAGAAAATGGTTTGAGAGAAAGCACTGGAGACTTTTAAGGTGGCCAGAAATGAGTCCAGACCTGAATCTCAAAGAACACCTGTGGAGAGATCTAAAAATGGCAGTTTGGAGACGGCACCCTTCAAATATCAGGGACCTGGAGCAGTTTGCCAAAGAAGAATGGTCTAAAATTCCAGCAGAGCATTGTAAGAAAATCATTGATGGTTACCGGAAGCGGTTGATCGCAGTTATTTTGGCTAAAGGTTGTGCAACCAAGTATTAGGCTGAGGGTGCCAATACTTTTGTTTGGCCCATTTTTGGAGTTTTGTGTGAAATGATCAATGTTTTGCTTCATTCTCTTTTGTGTTTTTTCATTGAAGACAAATTAAATGAAGATTAATACCAAAGAATTTGTGATTGCAATCATTTTCAGGAAGAAACTGAGTATTATCTGACAGAATTGCAGGGGTGTCAATACTTTTGGCCAACACTGTATACTGGAGATCCATCATTAGTTGTAGAAGTTCAGTTTGATATAGGTGAAAAAGAATGAATATGTCACGAGTATCTCCTGACATTAGGAGACTTGTGACAGCTCTGGGATCTGAGCTTCACATGAACTTGTGAGACTGTGGATTTTAAATGTGATTGCTTTCTTTTGGACCACCAAGGGTTAATGTAATTTTCCTTGCTGGTAGTTCCTGATTAATTAATCTAAGCTGTAGCTGGTTTGCGACCACTCCTCTTCCCTTTAAATAGTCACATGATCATTCATCTGATGCCAGTAATAGATTCTTTCTATTCTGACCATCTTGGATTGAGGAAGTCTCTAGTGGCTGCTGGAATTCTGTTGTTGGAGCACTGTCGTCTGCAGGCAGGGTTACTAGATATTGACCTTCTTGTGGCCATTTTTTTCATCCATAAACTATTGGTCTTATGACCCAAATTTACTCGTTCATAGGCATTTGTAATATTGGTAATTCAGGTTACAAGATCCCCAGGTGGATCAGAACTTGTAGCCATTATGTGAACCTCCCATTTAGGAATGGGTTGTTTGAGGCCTACATCATATGGTGGGTTTACACACACCAATCATTGTATCCAATCTCTGAACCAATCTCTGGTTGCAGTGAAATCATGGACACATAGTTCCATTTTGTGGCTGTGTACAACATGGAGCAATCTGTCATGATTTCACTGCAACCAGAGATTGGTTCAGAGATTGGATACAATGATGGTGTGTGTAAACCACCAATAGACTTGGGCTGATATCCCTGTTCTTGCCTGTGACATGAAGGGAACCCTGAGGTTGATTTATTATTTTTTTTTTTTTTTTAACTCTGATCTAATTAAAAATGGCCCGGCAGTATCCTTTTTTTTTTTTTTAATTTTTTTTGGTCTATACGTGTGACTCCTAGATACGACGGTGATAATGCGTCGTATCGCTCATCACAGATTTGAGAACATGTTCTCCAATATGCTGATTTCCGACCATAAGATGTGCTGCATAGTGCTGTGTGACACCTGACGATCTTACTGACGATTTCCCCTATTCCTGACACTGGCTGCTCTTGATCGCAGAGTACTGCCAACGATCACTGGCGCGTTGCCAAATTGAAGATCATAAACGACATCTTTGCTTGTGACACCGCACAAGCGATATCGCTGAATTGTACAAACGATCTCGATCACGTGGCGGTACAAGCTTCAATCTCGATCACGATATCGGCTGGAAAGTCACGTGATCGAGATGTACAATTCAGCGATATCGCTTGTGCGGTGTCACAAGCAAAGATGTCGTTTACGATCTTCAATTTGGCAATGCGCCAGTGATCGTTGGCAGTACTCTGCGATCAAGAGCAGCCAGTGTCAGGAATAGGGGAAATCGTCAGTAAGATCGTCAGACAGGTGTCACACAGCACTATGCAGGACATCGTATGGTCGGAAATCGGCATATTTGAGAACATGTTCTCAAATCTGTGATGAGCGATACGACGCATTATCGCCGTCGTATCTAGGAGTCACACACTACGATATCGTTTGGACATCGTAGCCACGCCTCAAAAAACACATCGTATCTGCGATATCGTTCACGATATCGCGACGTGTGAACGGTACCTTTAGGTTATGTGTCATCATAGAATGTGTGCTGTGGATTTGACGTCCAAAAACCACACCATGTTTCAAAGATCCACACAGATAAGTCGGTTGTTCCTTGGTGCATATTTGCCGCATTTTTTTCATTCAGATTTTGCAGCTTTTTTTTTTAGCAATTGCTCACTGTTGTACCTGTAAAACAAGCTATGCTAAAGGCTGGAAAAAAAAAAGGTTTATAGACGTCATAATGTGACATGGAGCTCTACTGCTTTTTTGGACACCAGCACAGGTACAGCAGGCAGGTATGGGCTGCCACCCACCCTCAGCTGCCTAGTTTTACCTCGCTGGTAATAAACATACATAGGAGCCCTTTTTTTTTTTTTTTTAATTATCTCTTGAAATAATAATAAAAAAAAAGATGTGGAGGTTTGCTGTGTTTTTTGGTTCCCAGATAGCTACAACTAGGCAACTGAGGGCTGGAATCCTCAGTGTGGGGAGACATAAGCATTCTGCCCCCCCCACCTTAATGCTGCAAATTGCAGCACACAGCCACCCTAGAGAATGAGGCATTTAGAAGCGTCCTTTTCTGGCGCTGTACCAGACTCTCCTAGCTGCCATGTGGCGGTGGAAGACTGGGTAATAAGGGGTTAATGACAGCTGAGCATTGTCAGCTGGCACTAAGCCCAAGGTTGATACTGTCAGCCCAATGTTAGACCAGGTCATTATGAACCTCAAAGTAAGTAGTAAATAATACACCACACAGTGAAAAATCATTTACCGTATTTGTAAAAAAGAACACAAATACAGCCCTCATTCTCATGTTTATTATTCTCACACAATCCCACCATGATCCTCTGCGACATTTGATCATGGCGGGACATGAAACTGACTGAATTTCGGCTCCCACTATGAGAGGGGTGACATCACGGTCTGGACACCTAAGATCAACTAGAGCAACGCGGCTGTCTGACCTGAGGTGAACGTTCTTGTGTCACGGCGGGACCCGAAACAATAAGTCACAAAAAAAGATAACAAATGGACTTGTGAAAAGACCCATAGACTGTAAAAGGTTTGTGTTCTATATACAGATGTCAAACGCGTAATTGAGACCTAGGTCTGTCCTTCCAGTAGTCAGTGGAGGTCTCAGCGCTTGGACCCAGCACTCTAGCAATTATGACCTATCTTTCGTGCAGTAACAACCTGGATTACTACCCCTATCATGAAATTTTATAGTGGATAATGCCATTAACTTTCCCACGTCCACACAGTATGTAGGTGACAAGAACACATGAGGTTCTTTCAGATTTTCATCGATGAAAAGAATTCTTTTTTCTTACCGAGAGTTGTAGGTGTTTTATGATTGAGTTGAAATGATTGTGTGACTGTGAATGTGCCGATGATCTATTTTATGCTAGTTGAGCGACATCTGCAGCACAGCTGGGAGGATATATATATATTCTTTCTCTAATTTATGATGTTTAATATTACAAATACCAAGTACAGTAGGAATTGGAAGAAAACAACTAGCTCTGCAAAACAAGATAGCGCACTCATCCTTCTCATTGAGGGGGGATTTGGGCACCTATTGTAAGGACAATTTTACTCTTATCTTGTCCCAGCTGGTGCTCTTCTGCTGCAGAAAAACTTGTTTTTTTTTAGGTTCAGTGGAGAGTTGAAATAATGGAAGTAACAACCTTAACCCTGAGTCACACATAACGATCGCTCCAACGATCCCGACAGCGATAACGACCTGCCGGGATCGCTGGAGCGTCGTTACCTGATCGCTGGGGAGCTGTCAAACAGGCAGATCTCCCCAGCGATCAGGCCAAGGGCGCCACCTCCCATATCGCTCCCTGCTTAGCGCTGGCAGCGCTAAGCAAGGAGAACGCAGGTAACTATGATAAACAGCGCGGTATCCAGGCAGTGCGCGCTGCCTGGATACCCGCTGTTTATCATAGTTACCAGCGTTCTCCATGCTTACAGGCAGTGCTAAGCAGGGAGAACGCTGGTAACCATGGTAAATGCCGGGTATCTAGGCAGCGCGCGCTGCCTGGATACCCGGTGTTTACCATAGTAACCAGCCCTGTGAGGTCACAGATCGCTGGTGTCTCGCGGTCACACGCAGCGATGCGTGCTGACCAGCGGGAAACCAACGATCAAAAAATGACCCACAGCACTTTGCAACGATCAGCGACCTCACAGCAGGGGCCTGATCGCTGCAAAGTGTCACACAGAACGATATCGCTGGAGAGATTGTTGTAACGTCACAGTTACAACGATCTCTCTAACGATATCGTTATGTGTGACTGGGGCTAGTCATTATGCTGTTTTTAAGAAAACTTACATGCTGTTGCCTGTGGTGGTGAAGTCATGTTGACAGCGCTGCAGCCAATCACTAGGTTCAGAGGAATGTGCCGTATGACTGATTTGTCGTCGTTTTACTACTTGTCTTTGTCTACCCTCTCACTTGTAAAGCGCCATGTAACCTAATGGCGCTATATAAATACTTAATAATAATAATGTGCCATTAACATCAGCAGAGCCTGTGAGCACAGAGATTAGCTGCAGTGCCAAAGACGTGATGTCAGACAGAGAAAGGGCAGTGACACAGTGCATGACCCAGGGAGCGTAATGGGGACGTCACACGCGTCAATGTCGCCAGCGATGTCATCGCTGGCGACATTGAAGGCTGATCGCTGGTGTGCTGTCACACAGGCAGACTCACCAGCGATCAGTACCAGCGAGAACACTGGTATCCATGTAAACAAGTGGGTAACTAAGCGCCGCGGCACTTAGTTACCCGCTGTTTACAATGGATACTGGCTCCCAGCGCTTGCTGAGAGGTGCTGGGAGCTGGTTTTTTGCTCATCCCCCGGTGTCACATGCAGCGATGCTGTGTGTCCACCGGGCGACCATCGCCAGGTGTTAGAGCAGGTTCTATTATATTTATCGCTGGTTGATGTGCCCTGTCACACATGTCAATATCGCTAGAACGTCATGTGCAGCAGCGATATTGACGCGTGTGACATCCCCATTAGTAAAGCTTAAGCCCCTTTCACATCAGCGTTTTGCGCTGATCGCGGCAGTTGCGGTGAAAAAACCGCAACTGCCGCGATTACCGCATAACGGCCGCACTTGCGGTTCACTTGCGGCAACCCCCATACAATGTCTATGGGGCTTGCGGCAAGTGCGGTTTCGGCACTTGCGGCAGGTGCGGCCGCGAAAAAAAACGTGGCATACCGCGTTTTTTTCACGGCCACAAGTGCCGAAACTGCACTTCCCGCACCTGTCGCACACTTACCGCAAGCCCCATAGACATTGTATGGGGCTTGCCGCAAGTGTGCTGCGATCACGACCGTTATGCGGTAATCGCGGCAGTTGCAGTTTTTTCACTGCAACTGCCGCGATCAGCGTAAAACGCTGATGTGAAAGCAGCCTTAGGGCCCTTTCACATCAGCGTTTTTTGAAATTTGCAATTACCGCATACCGGATGCACTTGCGGCGCGGTTGCGGTAAACGCCATGCAAAGTATAGGCATACTTGCGGCAAGTGCAGTTTTGCACTTGCGGCAGGTGCGGCAGCGAAAAAAAATGCGGCTGACCGCACCTGCCGCAAGTGCAAAACCGCACTTGCCGCACCTGCCGCAAGTACGCCTATACTTTGCATGGAGTTTACCGCAACCGCGCCGGAAGTGCATCCGGAATGCAGTAATTGCGGCAGATGCGGTTTTTTCACCGCATCTGCCGCAAATTTTAAAAAACGCTGATGTGAAAGGGCCCTTAGTTTGTTTTTTTAACACCTATCTGACTCTGCAGGTAGGCGCTTGCTGAAAGAGGACAGCCCCTTTTAGGGGTATGTTCACACACGTATGTGGTGAAATATTCCTTTGTCTGCAAATCAGTTCCATACATTTTATGAATGTTTTGGTGACAAACACATCCATTTCTGTAAGCCCTGTCTACATGGGATAGTTGGAGAAATTGCTCTATGGGAAAGGCTATTGGTTACCCCATGGGCTTGCTCACGTGGGCGTATAACTCGGCCGAGTACGATTCGTTATGTTAACGATGTCATCCGAGTGCAGTCCAATATACACTGACACAGACAATGGAGAAATTAAGTTCTCCATCTTCTCTGCTGTGCTTTGATTATGGCATGTGAGAGAATTGGATCACAATAAAATGACATTTGGTTCAAGCTCTGATCAGTTTGTTCTGAGTGTTATTAATTAACATAATCGGTTCTATTTTCTTGCATGAGAGAACACATGGCTGTATGAGCCAGCCCTAATAGTGAGATGACTTATTATAAGTGGTGATACTGGAGAGTGGAATATCCCCAATGGGACTGATGGACGTTATAAGAGCATTGATCCTCATCCAACTGGATTTATTGAAAAAGTCTACCTGGCAACCAAGCCTGAAAGAAAATGTAGGCAAATAGGCAAGTCCAACGGTCTTATACAGCAATACAGGGAATAGTAAAAGTAGGGACCATGGTATCCTGCTGAAAAGCTCTGTAGGAGTATAGGAAGGTCTTCTCCATTACTGAGTGGTGGCTCAAAATTCAGTTTTGTCTTTAACTCTGGTAGGATGTGTAGATATAAAGCTTTGCACGTTGGCAAACAATCTTTTAATACCTAATCTTCCATCCTAAACAGGACTCACGTGGGAAAGACGTCCTAAAGATGGTAAAATGGGTGTGTAAATTTTACATGGCCACAAGTATTGGGCATTTTATACCCCAAGGTTCCCAAACCTAAGGGTAAAGAAATTCCCATCTTCAAGATCCTATTCCCAATATGTAGCAGGTATAATAATGATAAAATTAGCAAATACCTCTAATTAGAAATGTAGTATAGTTCTCCTGATTAGCTGTCACTTCCCTCATGTGCAAGGCAGTGTAGCCAGCGTGACGTCGGCTATGTGCCCACTTCCACAGAGGAGAGCAGAAAAGAAGCCTCTACTCTTCTGCTCTGTTTATCCTACCATGCTGTCCCACGCTGTCGGGTATGGTCTGTGCCAAGGGTGAACGCTGGTGAACGGTGCCAGGCACAACAAATAGGTAGGTTGACTACCTGCCTGTTAATGCTTGGGCAAATCCTGGATAATTCCTTTAACCCCTTCCCGACCCGTGGCGCAGCATATGCGTCATGAAAACAAGTTAATTCCCGACCTTGGACGCATATGCTGCATCATCGCCAGTTTCCCTTCCTGCGGCTCTATTAACCGCGGTCACTAAGGGGTTAAAGGTTTCAAAATCAAGTCTGTCTACGTCATCGATTGTGAGTCTCACCATATCCATGATTGACGTTTTCCAGGCCTTATCATTATGGGCATCCAACGGTGTCTTTCTGTAGAAAAACAGTGACACAATTGCTGCACATTTAGGAAAGGTGCAATACGGCTGTATATTATCTTATTCCACAGAATTGCGACAGTTATGCTAATGACACTCTGATCAAACTGTGTTCCGATTTTGATTGGAGTGTCAGCATAGTGTGATCTGATTGTCATGGATGCAAGAATTGGAGCACACTGTGAAGTGAATACGAAGAACAAAAGTTGTCCTCCATTGTGTCAGTGCGCAGAGATCAGACTGCACTCAGTTGTCATCCGAGTTCAGTCTGATAATTTCCACACACTCAATGATTTGCATGGCTGAATGCAATCTGAATATCAGGTCAGGTTCTGTCAGGTTGCGATTTTATTTTTTATTTTTTTTTTAGTTATCTTTTTTTTTTTTCATTGGACCGACTCTGTCCAAAGAAAAAATCTGACTTGTGAGCTGCCCCATAGAATAACATTGGTCCGAGTGAAATCTATTGTTTTGCCTGATCACACTCTATCTAAAATATGGTAGTTTGATGCTGCCCTTAGTACAGCCCTAATGGTGGGTTTACACACACCAATTTATCTGTTCAATCTCTGAACCAATCTCTGGTTGCAGTGAAATCATGGATACATTGCTCCATTTTGTGGCTGTGTACAACATAGAGCAATGTATCCATGATTTCACTGCAACCAGAGATTGGTTCAGAGATTGAACAGATAAATTGGTGTGTAAACCCACCATAAGGTTTTCATAAAATTGCTTCTGTCAGTTGATCATTCAGATAGGACAATTAAAGGCCACGTCACACGCATCAATCTTATGAGCGATATCGCTTAAGCGATCTGCTTTTTTGATCGCTTAAGCGATATCGTTTGTGCGTCGCTGCGTGTAACCAAGCGATTTTACGATGTAAAATCGCTTGATTGATTGATTGCAGATTTGTGAGCCGGAGCACAAATCAAGCGATAATCGCTTGATCAATCTGCCTCATCGTGGTGTGTGACACCACGATGAACGATCTCCCAGAGGCAGAGCCTATGCTGGGAGATGGTATCTATGGTAAACGTCGGGTTACTAAGCGCCGCGCGGCACCTAGTAACCCGACGTTTACCATAGATACCAGCGATCTCGCTGCTCAACATCGCTGGTGAGTCTGTCTGTGTGACAGCTCACCAGCGATGTGAGCGATATTGTTAGCGATCGCGCGTGCACGTGATCGCTAACAATATCGCTCATAAGATTGATGCGTGTGACGTGGCCTTTAGGCCCCTTTCACACTAGAGGGTTTTTTTTGTTTTTTTCAAATCGCAGCAGATTTACCGCATCTGACGCCTAACGGCGGTACTTGCGGCAAGCCCCATGCATGGTCTATGGGGCTTGCGGCAAGTGCAGTATAGCGGCAGTTGCGGGTTTTTTTCGTGGACGAAAGTGCTGGAACCACGGCTATACGCCACTTGCTGCACCTGTGGCAAGCCCCATAGACCATGCACCCCCATAGACCGTTAGGCGGCAGATGCGGTAAATCTGCCAGATCTGCCGCAATTTGAAAAAAACCGCTAGTGTGAAAGGGGCCCCAAGGTTGGTTTCACACTTGCATTTTTTTTGTCCAGCGTCCTAATCCGGCGAAAAGCTGATGATACCTGATCAGTCTGTCTCCATAGACTTAGAATGGATTCGGAGGCACATGATGTGGCATCGGGTTTCCGCTAGATCCTGACAAATCTGTTATTTCGATCTCCTCCGCAGAAGCACAAAGTTGCAATTTTGCGACTGGTTAAAAAGTATGATGTCACCGGATGTGGCAAAAAATGGAATAGGTTTCAATGGGACCAGATCTGACTTTCACACTGAGCATGCCCAGAGCCCCTCCCAACACGCTCCTATTAGGCGTGTCTATGTAAAGTTAAAACTTTCTGACCGATCAGAAATCAAAAACTTATGCAACCTCAGTGAATTTTCTCTGATCAGGCACAATACTGCTGCTGTTGCATACGGTTGCACAAACAAACCCGGATGCGGTCAGATGCGTTTTCAGCCTGATCACACCAAAATGCAAGTGTGAAACCATCCTAAGGATATGTTTCAGCTTTTTTTCAAAAGTATTTTACTGATATAATAAATGAGCAATCCTACCGTACATAAAAACATTAAAAAAAATGTTTTATTTTGGTGTTGTGGTTGTCAGACACTGAATAAAATAACATGGTTTGGGAAATATGACATTCCCTTATTGTGAACACACCCAAAAAACTGAAAAGTAGAAAAAAAAAAAGCTATAGTGGTTTCCAAGCTGATCTTTACAACATGTCTGTGTAAAACCTTTCTTGGCCCATTAATTTGAATGGCGAGTTCTGTCTGTAATCAGACAAGAGAAGAAAATGTGTTTGTCGATTTACAGAAAAAAAAGAAAATGTACATAAAAAAACCCTACAAATGGATACACATGGATGACAGGCACTGACGTCTAAATAAGCCCTTAATGCAAACATCTTGTCTACCATCATCTTGTGTTTGCCCTGATTGCAACTATTCAGGTCCAATTGTTTTGGGTGGGGCTGGGGGGGCCTGAATGCCTGGCGGTGGGTGCCATGTGTTAAGGTATTGGAGTAGGGCAGTAAACTGAATATTTGGCTCTGGTACTGGACCACCTGGATAACATTTATTTATAGAATGCACAATTTATATATGTACAAGATTCTATGTTGAATTATATTGCATATAATTTACTATTGCCGTACAGGGAACACTCTAATATTTAATTGTCACTTTAAATTGCATCTTTAAAGGCAACTAGCAATCAGGGGATCTCTCTGGACAGAGAATAGCTGCACTCCATGTGGTACGACGTCAGATTAACAAACATCTGCAATGGGGTTGAGACTGAGGTTAGAACACACATGCTATGAAATTGGTTGGGTCTCCGAGTAGTTTATCCTTACTCTATTTTTCAAGTTTTGAGTCTTGCTTTTCTCCTAAAAGTTTGTGCTGCCATATGTTATTGAAATACTACAATCCATAATTTATCTGCAGAATGATATATGGGTCACTTGAGTAATTTATAATCCCCTATTACTGTACATTTGGCTGTAATTCACCTTTACAACTATATTTTATACTTTAGACTTACTTTTGTTAACAATATGCTGGCATAGTAGAGTTATCTTACAGCAGAAGTCCCCAACTCCAGGCCTCAAGGGCTGCCAACAGTGCAGGTTTTCAAGATTTCCTTAGTATTGCTAAGAGGTTGGAATCCTCACCAGTGCATGTGATCACATTAGAGCCTGTGCAATACTAAGGAAATCCTGAAAACCTGCACTGTTGGCGGCCCTTGAGGCCTGGAGTTGGGGAACTCTGTCTTACAGCATCTAATAGTCCAGAGGATCTGATTATCCAGCACAGGAAGTGGCTCTCCATGGGGCCAGATGCACTTGTAGGTGCATCCCATTGTGTCCAGATCCCATTGTGCATTGTGCATCCCATTGTGGATCCAGGTGGATGCAGGTGTCCATAGATTTTTCGGAGACAAAATCCGTATATTGTTGCGATTTGGTCTCCGTGTAAAAAAAATGTGAGCCCCTGAATTCACCTAGATTCGGGGCACTACGGGTAAATCTGAATGGGGGTCTTTGCGACATGGATTCATCCGAACTCTGGATCCTGGTGGATCTAGATTTCCAGTCCGTGTGCTATGATCAGAACCACCCACTGGATCTCTGTCAAATATGGAACTGGAGATTCCCACAAGGGGTGTGGGTGCATCCAGTTTCATCATGGCGGGGGAATCCGGGGGCTTGCAGGCTTTTCCTACATGGTCGTGTGAAACCAGCCTAAAAGGGGCTTTAGACGTCTACATTCGTTAAATGGCTTGCCCGCCCACCTTTGAGAATAATTTTTTGGGTATTTTTTTTCCACGATCATGTAACAATGCACAATTTTCCCAGTTTCTCCCTTTTCGAAAACTAAAATAACTAAATATTACTTCACTACGATTGAATATACTTTAGGTTAATTAATCCATGGAGTGTTGTTGCTTTTTGCCGCGTACATCAGAAAAACATTTCTTGCTGTTTGAATAAATCTTTTATATACTAAATTGTGATTCCTTTCTATTGGGGAGCAATGCCTATAGTATTCTATGAATGGGAATATTTGCATTTTATGAAAAGACAGCATGGAAGCATTATTTGATTGGATTAATTGCATCTCACTGCCAGGACAAACAAAATAATTATTACTGGTGACATATTGTATGCTTTTTTGTAGGGGAAAAAAACAACAACACATAAATCTTTTTGCCTCTGATGCGGAAGTGAGCAGCACCACACCAATCCCTTTAAGACTAAGGGTACCGTTACACGTTGCAACATTGCATGCAATTTCACTTGCAATTTGCTGGTTGCATTGTACCATTTGTACACAGTACACAGCAACAAAATAGAACAATGTGTCCATGATTTCACTGCAACCAGCAAATTGCAAGTGAAATTGCATGCAATGTTGCTACGTGTAACGGTACCCTAAGTCCAGTATTCATCCATTAGAGCAGATCCAGCAGTAATCCGTTGGTAAAGTTGTGCAGACACAACTTTTCTATCGGTTTAGACAGTCAGATGTATGTTAATTTTTTTTATCTTTTTACAATTTTCTGGGCTAGAAGAAATATCAAACCCTCTTAAAGGTGGCACATAAAGTGGCACCGTGCTATACAATATCATACGTGCATCAGAACATACAATTACTTGCAGTACGTACATTACAGGTATGTCCTGAACACCTGAAATAAATGTTTTTTTGGAAACTGGTGGTGAGCAAAATATACACAATATATATCCAATTCTAAAATGGTATCCCTTCTGTTTCCTATACAGGTCTGCTACCACAACTTGTAGGAGTGGCACCTGAAAAGGCTATTAAATTGACAGTAAGTGACTTAAAGTGATGGTAGAGGGATTGGTGGCGGCTGTTTCTCCTGATTTCCATCCCCTTCCCTTATATACATGCGTGGTTTGACATTTTTCATGTGAAGACAATACTAGACTGCTGCCGCACACCAACAGCAGTGGCTTGTCTACCTTGAGAACAAAGGATCAGACATGTTGAAATTCAGCGTGCCCAAACTGTTTCCTTTGATACTTGTCCATGAAGGAGAATTGGGACACTGACTTGCACATTAGGCGGCCAAACGGTGAAAAACTGTGGCTCCGGCCAACATTAAGATGTTGCATGCACAGTATTGTCTGTGATGTCACGACTGACCTCGAATATCCTGAGTTGAACATAGAACCCTTATATTTGGCTAAGGCTGTTGTTGACTTTGTGTAAGGAGACCCCCAGCCGCTCCTGACATTGCAGTCCCTACTCCAGCAGTGACTCTTGAAAGTGTGGAAACAGCATAATGTCGATGGCTAGTTTGAAGATGATTGTAGTATGTATCTAGACTGGAACAATAAAAAATAAATGTTTGGCTTGAGGGTGTGTAGGGGTAGAATATCCTCAAGCTTAAACATTGTAACAGTGCCCCTCGGAGTCGTCCCTTTGTAATAGATCTCCCTCAGAGTCGTCCCATTGTAATAGAGCCCCCTTGGAGTCGTCCCATTGTAATGGAGCCCCCTCGGAGTCGTCCCATTGTAATGGAGGCCCCTTCAATGTGTCTAGTAATGGTAATGTCGAATATGCAAATAGAGTCCATGGAGCCTCGTTTAGGAGTCTCAAACGTGGGACTAGCCAGATATCCCTCCAGAGAAGGACCTAGCCTTGGGGTGGCTCCTTGCAGAGACCACCATAACCACCATATTAAGTGGCCCTTTCAATATCCAGCTCTTTACGAGTTTAAAGATATATCAAGGGAATACCAAAGCCAGGTATCCATTCACAGACAGCTGTTTCGGGGTGTTGCCCCTCATCAGTGTGGGGTAGGATTCTGGCTGGGTGGGAGCAATGCCTAGTACTAGTAAATGCCTAGTAAATGCCACACTCCATGGACACATGCTGACAGCACACACAGAGTAAACTTGGGTTAATAGTAGCTGTAAGTAAAAGCCGCAAGTTATCGGTAATTTGTAATTTAATGTAAGTGCCGGTTCAGGAACTGTCCTTGTGACTGTAAATTGCGTACAGTACCAGCCGCTGTACTTGGTGCTGAAGTTTTAACATCAGCTCCGGTGTGCCGGCCATGCTGCTGATGTTAAGACTTCAGCACCAAGGACAACGGCTGGTACTGTACGCAATTTGCATACGGTCACAAGGACAGCTCCTGACTTTCATGGGCACAGCGGCTGGTACCGTACGCAATTTGCGTACAGTACCAAGGACAGCTCCTGAACTGGCCGGCATTTACATTCAATTACAAATTACCGATAATTAGCAGCTTTTACTTACAGCTACTATTAACCCATGCTGACCCAGTGTGTGATGTCAGCATGTGTCCAGGGAGTGTGTGGTTAATACATTGTTTAATTCAAAGCCGGCAATTGTCGGGTTTTATAAATTCACTTTAAATGCCGGCGGTGGCACTGTACGCAAATCCATACAGCACCTTGAACAGCTCCTGACTTCAGGAGACTGCATCAATGTACTGTACGCAAATTGCGTACAGTACCGCCGCTGGCATTTAAAGTAAATTTATAAAACCCGACAATTGCCGCCTTTGAATTAAACAATGTATTAACCCCTGCACAGCCCGGGTGTGATGTCAGCATGTGTCCAGGGAGTGTGGACACTCCCTGGACACAAGCTGCCACCACAGCAACATCATTTTTACCTTTCAAACACTGGGTTATTAGCCACATCTGCAGCCTCTGTGAGGCTGCAGATGGGATTAATATGCAGCTGAACCCCGGGATTTTTAAATTTTACACATCAGTTGTGTTTTAACTAATCATCTTGCACCACTGCTGTTATAGCAGTGCAAGATGATTGGTTACTGTATCGGGAAACCGGCAAATTCAAATTCTGCGGTTTTGACGGCCGCTGAGTTTAAATTCACCAGCAAATGCTGTCCGCGATCCTGAAGTTTGCTTTAGGACCACAGATAGCATCACACTCACACGCACGACACACGCACTCATGCAGCACACTCATATTCATACAGCCATGCACATTCGCCCACACGCACCACACTCACACAAATCACGCATTACACTCGCAACATTCTCATGCATCAAACACGCTCCGTGTTTGATGCATGATAGTGTGCCTTCAGCCTAACATGTTCAGTTGTATATAGACACACCATAAAGACACACATGCAATAAAATCCAGCAAGGAACCCTATCATCATTCTGCATTTCCACCAGCTCCTGGAGGGGAGTGCCAAAGATCAGCTGAGTGCTACATTCCGGCACTCCCAATAAGATAGAGCAGCAGTGTGCATGGTTGCCCACTGCTCCCTTCACACGGGGCTCTTCAAAGTTGTATCTCCAGTGATCAAGAAGTTATCCTAGGGGAATAACGTTCAAAACTTTTGTGGCCTCCCAATAGTATTTGTGTAGCCACAGTATTTCCATTTTTAGGACAAGTTCATAGGCCACCTCCTGTGTGTTACTTAAATCCATTCCAGATCATGTATTTCATACTCCATACATCTTGTAGGATTAATAGTTTTGCCACTAAACATATGCTGTGTGCACAGATCCAACCTTGATCACTAAATCTTTCATAATGCCGGTGTAGAATCTGCTCTCACCACTCAGTAGCTTTTCATCTGCAGTACTTTACACTTGGAAGACCCCTAAAAAGATAGAATCATCCCTCTAAAGACGAAATAGTTCCAAAATAAATCTGTGTATCATCTTATCATGAAGCACCATATATTTCTTTTGTTGTGGATCATATTTCAAGTAATAACAAAATTGAGTTTCGGCTCTGCTCTCGCTCTGAATTTGACAATAGCAGATGTATGTTAGCAAAGTTTGGTGTCCCACCGTCTATAATTTTGCCTATTTCTCTAAATTCACTCCCTTATTGGCTTTCATTTGTTATAAAAAGTTGAGAAAAAAAAGAAGAGAAACCAGTCGTGTGTTTTGTCAGTTCTTCGGCTACAATCTAGGCCTGCGGAGCCCATTATGGGAGTGTGAAAGGCAGATTGCATCATGTAGCGGCTCTTGTTTATAGATAGCATTATAAATTGTTCTCTTTTATATAAGAGCGTCGCGACCAATAATCTGGTGGAAGACGCTGCAGCCCGGGAGATGTTCAGGGAATGTAATCATTTTGTTTACTTATGTCACAATTTCCTTTTCTTTATGTAGGTTAATGATTTTGTTCGAGACAAGTTTACTCAGCGAGATGGATCCATTCCGCTCCTGGCTGAAATATTGGCTGGCGGCTGTGTGAGTATCTTGTACAGCGATGCAATTGGGGAAAGAAAGTGTTGATGGTTTGATCTTTATTAATTTTGCATTGGACTATGGAAGAACAAAAGTTAAGGCCTTTATCATTTCACAGCCCACATCTATTCAAAGATGCATATATGGACCCTATATGGAGGCACTTGGGGGCATGGTAGCCATAAGCACTATTAATGTGACTCCAAGGGGAGATTACCCCCATGCAGAAGAACTAGAGGGGGAACAACTTCTGTGGACTTTTGTTGAAGATCAGAATCACATAGAGATACATTATGGGACCTTAGCCACTTAAGGGTACAACATGGATGTGTGATACCACTTTGTGCATGAGGGCCCAGAACATTGTGTGTGTATATACAGTAAATATATATGTGTATGTGTATGTGTGTGTATATATTATATATATTTATATTATAGCGTTTTGCTAAAAATATATGCGCGTCTTATAGTCCACAGTCAGTAAAGTCAGTGGTTACAGACCTTTAAATCCCTGTGCTCCTATCGCTGAGATAACTAAGCAGCTGGACAGTTCTTTCTCTCTCACTCTCATTCTTAGGGCAGAGACCTACTTATGCGAGCTGCATGCGAGTATCTTAAATGCATTTCGTATGAGTCACTCAGCCCTGCCCCTGCCTCCCTGAACGGGAGTGTGGAGCTGCTTGTGTTCTTTGGAGCTCCATTTTCCAGTCCAGAGAGGCAGCGTCCAGGCCGGGTGACGCATGCGAGATACTTGGATGCATCTTGCATAGTGTGTTTCCATTGTGTAGTGTCTCTCTCTCTCTCTCCTCTCTCTCGCTCTCTCCCCCTCTCTCTCTCTCTCGCATTCTCACACTCACTCGCATTCTCTCTCTTGATCTGTATAATTAATGCTGAGCAGGAGAGACTGACCTGAGCTTGCTAGCAGGTTAGGAAAATATTGTGTCCACATGAAACTTAATACAATGGATCTTTGGTGTACAGGCTGAAGAAAAATAAAACTATCACAAGTAGATAACAAGTTGATTTACAGTTAGCAGAACAGTCTTGGTCTCCCAGATAAAAGCGGATCTCCTGCATTTCCATTCTCTGTGGATAGGATACATTTGTGATGCCGTCCTTTTTTGCTCACATTTATGTGTTATCATGAAGGGCACAGGACTGCTTAATATATAATCTACAATAGGCATCCTTTATACTGTGGAAATTAGAATAACTTCTACTAAAGTGTACAGTCAGCTAAACTGTGTGTAAGGAGCTTGGCATAAATTATATTTATTCATTTATATAGCGCTATTAATTCCATAGCACTTTACATACATCAGTAAGGCTGTCCTCATTGAGGCTCACAATCTAAACTCCCTATCAGTATAACTTTGCAATGTGGGAGGAAACCAGAGTGTCCGGAGGAAACCCACACAAAGACAGGGAGAACATACAAACTCCTTGCAGATGTTGTCCTTGGTGGGAATTGAACCCTGGAACTCAGGACCTCAGTGCTGCAAGGCCACCGTGCCACCCCAAATAATGAAAGACATTACACATGCAAGGCTAGGGTCACACATAAGCCCTTGGTTTGTTTTTCGCATCAGTTTTTGCATTTTTTTTTTTTTTTTAAATCCAAAATTGATGCAAAAATGGATTATATGTAATAAATTCCATATCCGTTTTTTTCTGCACCCAAAAAAACGTTCCTAGGAGGTTTTTTTAAACCCAAAAACGTTGGTAGGAACCTTTTTGGGTGCAGTAAAAAAAAAACTGATCTGTTTTTTCAACATGGGGCTTTATGAAAAAACGGATCCGTTTTTTAGAGCATTGTTTATGTAAAAAATGGCAAAGTCCCAAAAACGTTCAGGGGCACAGGAGGCACAAAAAGCAGCCTAGGAAAAATTGATTTGGCATGGAAAACACTTCCAAAAACGGATTGTGTGACCATAGCCTAAGACACCAGGCTCATAGTTGATTCTACAATAAATGGACTTGTGCGCTTTATGAAGTTTGGTACAAAACAATCAGTTAACCATCATGTAACCTTATGTCACTTTTGGGGACAGTATATAATGCTGTTTATTTTTTGGTACATCCCTACTAACAATTGCTTCATACACAAGTTGTCTCCATATTTTGGATGAAAGATTTCTATTAACATTTGAGTGCGCAGAAAACTGTTTTGTATGTTTTTTTATGGATAAATTGCAATTTTTTTTAATATGGAAAACTATATTTGTTCTTGTAAACGTTATATACTGCTGATGCATAAAATCGTATGCAATACGGATGACCGCACAGATAAAAATTGTATGTTTTTTTTATTTTTCCCCCTGGATGTAAATAGGACTATTTTTTCGTAAACCGCTCCATAGGCATATATTATATTATCTATTCGGTTCAGGAGACCATTGTCGGTCTGAACATTACTGTCTGTACTAAGATACGGTACGTGAAATCGACCTAATAGGAATTGTCAGACATTTATGTAAGTGGAAAATAATGTAAATACGCTGCAGATCTCAGGTGATTATCTCAGGTATCTTGAACCAGATTGGCACTTTATGCGCAGTCTAGATTTCTGAATATCTCTGGAGCCGCCAATAAAATCAAAAAACGTATGTGATGTTTTGGAATATTTTATGCACTGTGGATTTCCATTGAGCTCTGCTTTGATGTACAACTAGAAGGTGTAAAGGACTTCAACCTATTCGGATCAAAAATCACTCGAGATGCAGCAACGACACCAGAAGTCAATAAGAGAATAGCTATGGGCAAATCATCAATGAAGTCACTGGACAAGGTCTTCACATCAAGGAATATTTCACTGGTGATGAAGACACGGCTTGTACATAGTCTGGTCTATTCTGTGGTAAACCATGGATGTGAAATCTGGACGATAAAGGAACAAGACAGAAAAAGAATCAACACCTTTGAATTGTGGAGCTCGAGAAGGATGTTATCAATACCACGGATGGAAAGAAGAACAAACAAATCCATTTTGGAACAAATCAAGCCAGACATGTCATTTGAAGCAAAGATCACCAAGCTGCAACTTGCTTACTTTGGAGACATTCTACAAAGAGAGAAATCACTGTAGAAGGACATCATGATCGGAAGTATAGAAGGGGCAAGGCAAAGAGCAAGACTAGAAACCCAATGGCTTGATAATGTCAAGATAATGGAGAATAAATCCAAAGGACCGGGGTGTACAACGATCCGCGCTGCTGAGTATAAGGAAGGACCACAATCTTGGTATATAAGAACAATTGCGTAGTTTATGGTGGTATTCCTGATGAAGGGGCTGGAACAGCCTCCAAACGCCTAGAAGAAATAAAGCACCGTTCTTATATACCAAGATTGTGGTCCTTACTTATACTCAGCAACGCGGATCGTTGAACACCCTGGTCCTTTGGATTTATGCATATGAGACAGGTTGCTACTTCAGTGGGGATCAAGGCTGGTCAGGTCCCGATCCCGTGCCCTGGACACTCAATGGCTGAGGGGAAGATTATTTAGGATGGGGAATTATTATACAAGACACCACCTGTGGTACCTGGTAATGTAGTTACCAGCGCTGCAGCCGGCTGCTGAGGTGATGGTGATGCAGCTTTTACCTCAGGGCAGCGGGGTGGATGAGGAGAGTAGTTGTCCTTGGCTCTCAGGTGTTGCTGAGACCCTTTAGGCGACGGATTAACTAGAGACAGAGTCCAGATCAGCTCAAACAGTTCTTATTACTGGTACCAGACAGATATTTAAGGTACACGGTACAGTCCAGTTTCATAGGTGATGATATCGCCTTTGTATAAATCGCGGTCCGGGTGGCCTTGTGGGAGATGGTGTTCGACCTCAGCATAGAGACCTTCCTCCCGGGCAAAGCTATATCCAGTCATCAGATTGAATACGGGGATTGTCTCCCTTTTTCGTTGGTCTATGGGTAATGGCGGCTGAGTACGGACAAAGGCACGGGCCTGGCGGGTCTCCATCTCGTTGGCCCACCAAGCTTACCGCTGCCTCTGCTGTTCCGTATCGTCATCTCGCACTGGTTGGGTGAACCACGGCCTCCCGACGGGTTGCCAAGAGTAATCAGCGCTAGTTGAGGGCTGGATTGCTCGCCTTGTCTCCGCACCAACCCGTGCTGATGATAGTTCTGGATGACCGGCCCACCATAGTTTGCAGGGCCCGGACATCTCTGCGCCATCATCAGGTAGGTTCTTGTTGTTCCAAGCAACCAGCCCACCACTGCTCTCGGGGCCCGGACGCCTCTGCGCTGCCGACTGGTTGTTCCTGGCGATCGGCCCACCATTGCTCGTGGGGCCCGGACACCTCTACGCCGCTGACTGCTCCTTCCTCCCGGTCCTCCTCCCCGGAACTCTGCTTGACAAACTCCTCCACAATTAAGTCGTGCTCCTCAGTGGACCGGATTAGATCCTCCGGTTCGGCAACTTCCTCCTCTTCGGACTCCACAGCTGCTGACATCACCTCTGTAGTATTTTCCAGGACAGGTAGTGGATTGCTGTTCTGAACCTCAGTGGTGATAGTGGAGTCTGGCTCTGTGGGGGCGGACTCACTACCGGGTGCTCAGTTTCTGGTTCCTCTGACACCCCTGGTTACGGGTCTGGCTTATGTCTCAGCTGTTGTCTTGCCTGCAGACTCGACTGCAACCGCATGTCAGCACTCCACCTCTGAATAGTCCACTCAACTACCTCCATTACTTGGACCCTCAGGTTATCCAAGGCCGCACTCCAGAGGGCCGCATCATCACCCTCACTCTCCAATGTCGGCATTCTTGGGGCTCCGGTTTATGCCCTGAGGTCTTCCTCGACTTCCCGGATCACATCTTTCAACTTTAGGGTTGCCATAATCACCACCAGACCACACTCGGGTAACAGGTCCGGTATCAGCCAAGTTTCTCATTCTGGCTTCCGGCCGCACCCTGTCCATCTTTTATAGTCCCAAGCTGGTGCGGTCTGGTTTTTGACCCGCCCCCTTGGTTGTTTGATGGCAAGAGGGCGGGAAAACACTTTGGTGCCTCTTGCATGGCCTTACGTCACTCACGGGCCAAGGCACGCCCTAGGCCAGCACATAGTCTTTTACATATTTTGACCCGCCTATTTTGAAACAGTTCAGTTAATCAGTCCTAGGGTCTTTCCAGAACCAGCCACCGCACATCGACAATCCTCGGCAGAGCGAAGGGGCGGGGCTTATCTTCATGCTCTTTTTCAGCCGCTCTGTGACGCAGTTTAATTTCTGTGGCGCAGTAATGGTGGCCCGATTTATAGTTCACTAAACAGTCAATAAAGTCCAATTTAAGGTAAACCGTACCGGGTTTTACCGGGCACGGGATCCTGTTCGTAACGCCAGTAATGAGTCGGTAGCTAGGGTAGGGGGTACTCGGATACCGGGACAGGTTGCTACTTCAGTGGGGATCACGGCTGGTCGGGTCCCGGTCCCGTGCACTGGACACTCAATGGCTGAGGGGAAGATTATTTAGGATGGGGAATTATTATAAGTGACGCCACCTGTGGTTCCTGGTAATGTAGTTACCAGAGCTGCAGCCAGGCGCTGAGGTGATGGTGATGCAGCTTTAGGTAGTACAGCTCCCCACAGGCGGAGCTTTTACCTTAGGGCAGCGGGGTGGATGAGGGGAGTAGTAGTCCTTGGCTCTCAGGTGTTGTTGAGACCTTTTAGGTGACGGATTAACTAGAGACAGAGTCCAGGTCAGCTCAAACAGTTCTTTTTACTGGTACCAGGCAGATATTTAAGGTACACGGTACAGTCCAGTTTCCAGGGGTTAGTTGCCACAGGCTTTGAGGTTTACCACAGAGTCTGTCTGAGACACCTTTCAACACTTTCTTCGGTCCTGTACTTAAGGGCTCTTTTGGCTCTTTACTTCCCCACTCACAACTGACTGCCGGTCAGTGGTTTGGGATAAACCTGGCAAACCACCTTGGTTCCGGTACACCGGTGGTGACCTGGACACTCCAGACGGCTGTTACCAAGTCTGGGGTGTCCCCCTTTCTTGTCTGGGTACCTCTTTAGGTTTGAGATACCCTCCTGTCAGAGCTGCTGTCTCAGCTGCGTCCTTCTTCTCTGCTCTCCTCACACCGTCTGACTGACTGTTGTCAACTGTCACCTACGTCACATCTCCCGCTCTGCTAAGCTCCACCCCCCTGGGACCTACTGAATATACAGTCCCTGGTGCTATGGTGCTGTGATTGGGATCTTGTGGTTTTGTATACAGACTCTGCAGTTCCCCTCTCCACCCGTGACTATGGAAGCACCACACCTTCTATTTGGAGTGTACTACCTCCCTGTGGCCTCCGACCAAAGGGGCGCCACACATACGTTGTTCCTGATGGAAAGATGGATCCTACAGCAGCTGTTTTGTGCATTTAAACCAGTTGTGGGGCACACAACTGCATAAGGTGAGCAGTACCTCATTTTTTAACTATCTGGTATGTAAGACATAAGACCCTATTGCGCCCTTGTCTACTCTTTAATAGGTTAAGATAATGGAGAAGACCCTGGTTCATCTATCTAGGCTTGGAGAAGACCCTGGTGACCTATCTAGGCTGCAGAAGATCGATCTTCCTACATAGCTTTCATCCATCAAGTCGCCATGGCTCAAGAACGAGCTGAAGGCCGTTCAGTAATAAATAAAATAGTATCATCTTTCATATTCTTTCACACCATTTTCTTTTATGTATTGATTTATTCTGGAGATCTGGAAGCATTGCTTGCAAAGTGTATGGAGTAATTTATGCAAATTTACAATATCAGCAGTGAGTTTACGAAAGTTACCGTAATCAGATTTTTTTTTTGGAAGATTTTGACTATTTGGAAGGACAGGCTTAAGGCCCTGTCACACATAACGAGATTGCTAACGAGATTGCTGTTGCGTTACAGATTTCGTGACGCAACAACGATCCCAATAGTGATGTCGTTCTATGTGACATGCACCAACGATCTGGCCCCTGCTGTAAGATCGTTGATTGTTACATACTGCTCTGGTTAATTTTTATGTCGTTGCGCTCCCGCTGGGAACGCTACATCGTTGTGTTTGACAGGGACAATGACCAACGATCTCAATGCTACGCTATGGAGTGACAATTTCCAATGACCTCGGTATAATTCTGGATCGCTAGTGTGTCGTTTTTCACATCGCTGGTGAGATACCTGTTTGACATCTTAACAGCGATGTGGAAAAACGACGCACAAGCGATCTCTGTACATCGTTAGTGGGATCGCTGGTGCGTCGTTATGTGTGACTGGGCCTTTAGTCCTGAAAACTGAACTCCTTCTTGTTTGTGTTTTTTCTTTTTTTTGTTGGGAGTATCCTGGAGATGTCATGTGTTTTTTTTTCCAAGCTTTTGATTTCTAATGACTTCCATTTGAGTGAAGCTGACAGGCTTGGATTACATTAAAAAAAAGAGAACAAGTATCCACTCCCAGAACTCAGGGCAGTGGGGTTAATGACCCTGACTGGTTTCTACTTCAGAGACACATCCCTAGGGGGCCCCTGAAGGAGGCTGCTTCTAGTCTCCCGTGATTGGATCTGGCAGCCTTGTGCATACCTAGGCCTTCACCTGTCACTGCACAAAGTTTGCATTCAGCGCCACATGAGAGAGACACTGTTGTGAAAAAAGTGGGGGTAATCCGTAATAAAAAGGAAACTCGTATAGCCAGGACTATTTTCCATGCAGTTCAGGACTATCACTGCAGAGACTTCACTGGTCCAATATAACTAATTACAGGTAAACTAGACACAATTCAGGTACTCCACACAATGGTGTAGCCTCTTGTTATAACGGCAATTTGTTACTATATGAGTGAAGGGAGTTTTCAACACTCAAGCCACATCGGGCAGAACTAGGAGCATGCTGTGAAATTGCTATGCAATGCATGGTGTGAAATCTGCAATGTGTAGACTTGCCCTAAAAGTATGAATGGAGAGTTGTGATATATACTTATATCACCTTCTTCCATTGCCCATGTTCCTGATAGAAGCTTTCCATAAGTAAACCGGGGTCTGCCGCACATTGAGTTGTCATGCACTGTGTGATCTGATATCTCTCGATCACAATCAGAAGTAACTAATTTTTAGAAATTTGTTCCTTTTTATTCCATTTTAGGAGCAATCAAACTAGATAAGATTCGTTGCATCAGTTTTGCGAACAAATAGAGGGGCCCCATTGATTATTATGGGGTGCAATTGGTTTCCATTTGGTGTCCATTGAATAGAACGAAGAAGAAAATCAAGTAAAATGCAAATCAGGCGGAATCCTGTAATAATCATTGGGAACTCTCTGCTTCACATCTATAATGAACATATAACTTACTCCCTTTATCTGTTCTTAAAGTGGAATTTCCGAGCGGACGTGTGAACAGAGGCTTAGAAGTCAAAGCTCAAGTCGATAGCATTCTAGAATGCCCTTTTTTTTGTGATCGAATGTCTTTCCAAGACTGTAATTTTTTTGGTTTATCTATCCTAGAGAATTTTACCTGAAACAAGTATTTTAAATCACTATAAGCATTCTTAAAAAAGGAGAGTTATGATTTTAAAAGGAAAAAAAAAACTACACAAATACTCAGTGATGGGACTAATTATGCAAGGTTTTACCAAATGAATCTCTTATGGTTTACCTGAATTAAAGATTAAGGATCTTTCACAAAACTGACACATCAAAGCTGCTAAGTAATAAAATGATGAAGGATTCAGGATTGCAGACACTTCATTTTTTTCTTCAGACGTAGTCCCTTCACCCACACAGTACATGTAATTCATTGCTGGAAGTGATGTTGATTGAGCTCTACAGATTTGATCAACTCTTTGTTCTTGAGATCATCATGGTGACATCTGTCCTGATATTATTAGCAGAGAATATATATAAAATAAGTGGTGCCCTGTAATCTGATTTCTTCTGCTTGTGACCGAGATCCAATTAAATTATCAGATGGGAACACAGCACAGACATAACGTGTATATCACTTATGGGCTCTGTCTGCATTTTCGCCCGACAAGGTCTCCATCTTTTGTCATTCTTCGTCATTATATCTCAGAAGCAGTAGGCCAGATTAAGGGAGAGAGAGTAATGTATGGAAGGGAAGAGTCATTTCAATGATGCACTTCAGTATATTGTTTACTTCCAATATCTGTTGACCCAGCTAGGAACTTAGTTGGCAGGGGTGTTATTTTATCAAAAAGTATACAATGCAACGTGTTTTGGTGCACTAAAATATGTATATATAATGGGTATAATGCACTAGTGCCTTTGTCAAGGTAAGTAACACATTCAGGGCTTACTCACTGGTCCCCATGCTCAAACATAACTACAATGATGCAGGGTTGCAATCTCACAGGCCCTGGAGCCAAAGGGCCCTAAGGTTTATTTGGTCTATAGACTTTAAGATTTGCAACAATTGGGGCCCTGTTGGGGCTTTCGATTAGGGGCCATGAGCTTGAAGTTACGCCACTACCTATGCCCTTATCTGTTTGGCTAATACATCCCTACAATGCATTAAATTGTACTCAGTCCTTAACAATAAAGCAGAATGTAGAACTAAAAATATAATTAATGCATAGTAGGGCTTGGAAAAGGAAAGCAAGGTGCTCTCATATGAGGATAAAATAACCCCTAATTCCCCCTTCACACAAATAATGTATTTTTAAACAGTACTGATGTCCCCTTGAAAAGTTAAAATGCCAAGTTTGTGCCGCCGCCCTCCACAAAAAACATAGTTTTATAGTAATATCTTACCCAAATCATATTCTCCTATGCACAGAATGGGTTGGCACAGTGCAAAAACGCCATTGCGCTGCCTGCTCCGGGAAGCTGAGGTGTTGGGTCAGGATGAAGAGTGGTGAGGTAGGAAGCCAATGTCTCTTTGCTCAATTGCAGGATCCAACTGTATCGGCGTCACAGTGAAAGGTTAATTAAAAGTGGCACCCACTCTGAACTCCAAGGCGCCCAGCAAAGTTTTAGGCATGTGCATTGCCTCGGATCTTTAACGCTAACAACGCCCTTCTTGGGGATGCAGAATTTCAAAAGGTTATGTTTCTGTTTTTGTTTTTTTTTCTTTTGAAATTTTGTGCACCCAGGACCTCAAACATGCATTTTTGAGATCCCACCCTTACTCCCCTCTTGATACTCTATGCCCTAGTTAGACTTTCCCTTCCCTCTTGTAAATCCATGATTGATTATAGTACTTTTGTGCAGATATCACCATTCTTATTATTTGTACTGTTGTCAAATACCCTAAATAAAGAATATATACAAACATGCATTTTTACAATATGCTTGTGTGTCTATATGAATAAATATAATGCTTTAAATTATATTGGCGCTAAATGGAGTTTTTATTTTTATTATATTATATATTATATAATATATTATTATTATTTTTCTTCTCAATATTTCATTTTATTATTGTAAGTCATTAATGGAAAAAATTGTAACCAACATTAAACTGTTTTTACAGGGAGAAGCACATACTCCATGTGGGAATGCGCGTTTCTCCAGAATGTAGCATTACTGCCCCAAGAGGCAGAAAAAAAGAATGACACCTTTCCACACACTAAACAGTTAATTGACGGGGATGTGTAGGTTGGAAGTAGGAGGCTCTGATTGACTTTCTTTGGGACATCCTAATGTTTGGAGGATTTGCCTTGGGTGGAATTGGAAAGGGCAGTAGGTCTAATGTGTAGGGTCACATGTTTGCACCCTGCAGCAGTAGAATGGCACGGGGTGCCGTCTTCCGGATATTAGTGTGCATATTTTTGTGCCCAGTTCTTTTGAGTTTTTTTTTTTTCTCTGTTTTTGCTTAATTGTTCATTGTGGGCGTTTTACCCCTTTTGGTTGACACAAAGGTTAACCAGATGACTCCTGCTATTTACATTGATGCTCTGGGTAATGAGTATCTACAGTGTAATTTGTCAACACATCGAAAAGTGTCTGTTACCAAACTGATTTATTTTTCTTTTAAGAATCCCAGAAATGGTAAAATTGTCACCATTGAATTCTAATCATTGAAGTTTTACAATTTTACTTCTCTACTGCTTGGCCTAATTGTTTTATAATGCTTAAGACAACTAGCTGCTTAGAAATTGGCCGTTTTGTGGAAGACGCCCTTTTCTGGCACCCATGTATACAGGTCCACCTCAATGAATCAGAATATCATCAAAAAGTTAATTTATTTTAGTAATTCAATACATACAGTTAAACACATATATAGAGTCATTACACACAGAGGGATCTATTGCAAGTGTTTATTTCTGTTAATGTTGATGATTATGGCTTACAGTCAATGAAAGCCCAAAGGCCATTATCTCCAAAAATTAAAGTAGGGAGGATGAAGGGTCTGAGAGATAAAATAGGACCTAAATAGATATCAGAGGCTTCACCTCGTGTCATTGTGAGAGTCACAACCACTATATATGCACCACGCTGGGGACTACAGCAGTTGTGATATGCTTTTAGAGTAGGGAGGATGAAGGCTTAAAAACTGCGCTGCCGTATTCCACGTGACATCAAAGGATGAATATAATATTGATTTATTAGCACATTTTGGGGCTCCCAGAAAGGCCCTAAAGCATGGCAATATTACATTGATTTTTGATGACATTCTAATTCATTGAGATGCACTGGTATCTTATATAACTATTATTATTAATATTATTTATTTATATAGCGCCATTAGGTTCCATGGCGCTTTACATGAGGATGAGGGAGACAAGAACAAGTACACTAAATCTAGGCGATCAGGACGTACAGGTACAGGAGGGGCAGGGACCCTGTCCACGAGGGCTCACAGTCTATAATAGCATTTTCTGTTTCTGCAGACGCTGTGTGATTGTAAATATTCCTAATTTTATAACCCCTAGAAGTTTTTTTTTTTCTTCTTTTCCGAAACTTCAAAATGGCAGATCTGATTCGTGTTGTCACATCCTGCACTTCTGTGTCTCTGTACAGTATGGCAGGTGTAGGAAAGCCAAGGGATCAGCATAAAGTTGGGCTCAAACGGTCTTATGAAAATTCAGGTCATCCATGAATTCTTGGCTTAGTGTATAAGTCCGCATAGCAGATTGTACAGGAGATATCTTCTATGCCATGCACTATTCTGGTCCACAAAATGACAAAACAACGTTGAGGTGTGTAAAAACAATTGTGAATGTGCACAATGACTACATTTGTGTGCAGCAAGTTGTGCAAACAGAGTGAAAATACGCTAGACTAAACAAGCCTTTAGGGTTGTAGTGGTTGTCATACTGGTTTGCACTCGGGCTACATTCACACATCCGAATGATGTCCATAGGTTCATTAAGACAGTTGTCCAGTATGCCTGTTTTACTAAGGGACTCGCTGTAGTATGATGCGCCAAGTTCATTAGCAGACGCCTGCCACTTAATTAAATCAGCGCAGCTTCACAGTGACGTGCGCCTGACAGAAATGTTACTGTAGTCAGGGACTGGAGTAGCATCTCTGGAGTAAGCACTTTTGCTGAATTTCACAGCAGATAAAGCCATGCCCAATCTTGCCCCAGCCACACCCGTTTTGGCAAACCTGCTTCAAAATGGCATGAAACTGTCCATGAGACTCAGAATTTGGGTGCGCTCACTCTGGTGTTTAGCCAGCGTATGACACAACACGGTGTTTAGTTGGATAGCACTTGGACTAGGGTTATACTATGGGGCAGGGATGATCAGCGATTTTATTTCTTAGGCTGATATTTCATGAGCAAAAATAATTGCAGTATGCTGGCATTGTCAGCGAGTCTTGGATCATTTGCACCCTTACAAGTCTATGAGCGTGTGTGAAAGATCAGTACAGTCCGATATACAAAGACAGATAATGGAGAAGATGGATAAATTATTCTTTCCTTCTTCTCCTCACCTCTTAATATTCTTGCATGGGAGAGAATCAGATCACATAGACAATCGGCTCATGTTCCCCAGAACAGTTTGAGCTCTCGCATTGGATGCCATACGCCAGTGTTACCGTACCCTTTGTTCTATTCTCATCCATTTTGCAGATTATAGTCAGCCATTAAAGTGGATCCTGATAAAAGAAATGAAACTAGGAAGAGACATTTTATACTTCAGAGTTCCATCTGTTTTTAATTAATACATTGGTAACATTCCATAAATAAAAAAATAAGACATTATCGGCCTCAGTGAAAGAAAAAATAAACGGATGAGAGAAAAAAAACCAGAAGCGATTAGGGAGGGGGTGGAGAGCTCCAGGCCTCGAGGGCCACCAACAGGTCAGGTTTTCAGGATTTCCTTAGCGTTGCACAGGGGGTTTGAATCCTCACCAGTGCAGGTGATTTTATATCATCACCTGTGCAATACTAAGGAAATCCTGAAAACATGACGTGTTGGCGTCCCTCGAGGCCTGGCGTTGCACTTCATAAAAAAAAAAGATCAAACATTTGTCTTGGATGCTAACACTTGATAGGATGTGTGAATGCAGCCTTAATCCAATTTTGCACACGTGTTTTTCTATGGCCACGAGTCTCCAGACCAGAGCTCGAAAGCCTAAGGCTGGCTTCACACTGCGGTCAGATCAGGTCAGGTCTGTTTGTGTGCCAAAACCAGAGTGACTCCAAAACCTAGAACAGGTGTCAATCTTTCAATTATACTTTTTCTCTGCAAGTTCCCCTCCTGGTTTTGAAACACAAAACCTGACCTGATCTGACCGACCGCCAGTGTGAAGCCAGCCTTAAACATTTCTAGGAGGCTGTCGAGATCAGGCCACTAATTGTGATGGAAAATTGTCCCACACAGATATTGATAAATTTATATATTTTAACCTTTGGATCTCTGACTTGTCTTATTTAGATACAAAAATTCTACACCAATGTATTGTAAATGTAAACTGGATGCTTCACAGTAAACTCTACCTAAAGCTCTGGATCCTATATGAAGATCCTATGTTCCTGTAAGGGCTTGTTTCATGTATCGAGTGACTTTAAGCTGACAGAGGTCACTAGGTCACCTTTAAGCCATAATTGAAAATGACTTATCCTGTGATGACATCACTCATAATTCCATATAATTGAGATGATGTCATATAAAGCCCCTCCCTATTTCAGTCTACAGAAACCGAGAGAATCTTTAGAGTTGGGTGGATAGCAGTTATGAAAATTGCTAGGGACAAACGTCTCTGCTGGTTGTGAAAGATGCAATTAAATTAAAAAAAAAATCTTAAAGTTTATGTTTTTAATAAATCCATCAATTTAGGTTCAGACAGGAGACTCCAGGACTGAAGATTTAATATGTGTTGTGTCATGGTAAAATCTGCATAGATAAACAAAGAACAATCACAGTCTTGTGTCTAGAAGGAACCTCCGAACAATGTGCCGACCCCAGAAGGTCACCGGTCACAACACATCTACTCATCTGCTCGGGGCCAAATTAACTTCTACGCGCATTATCCTGTTAGGACGAATTCATTGCATCATCCCATTTCAATCAAGTTTATAATTTTTTGATTTTTGTATTTATTTATTTATTTAACGTTAAAATAAATCAAACTTTTGAGCTATAATCTTGTCTGAAATTTCTTGGAAGCTGTCCACAAACTACTAGAAGACTTCAAAAACCAGAAAGTCATTCATTTCAATTAGCCCCTCTCCCGTATTGGTGGCCGCAGCATATCCAGAGGTTCTTCACATTATTGAACTTTTGAACTGCGCTGATTTATAAACTTTTCTATTACAATGTGCAGCAAAGCAGGTGATAACATCACTGCAAGTCCAGACGTCCACTCTCTCCTCCTCCGTAGATAAAGCTTCATGAGGACTCGGATTCTTTTGCAAATTGAGTTGTAGCTTTGCATGACACCATTCATTTTACCTTCTAATGTACTGAAAACAATGGGAAAACATTTCGGGTGCAGTGAATTGGTGAAGAAAGCACAATTCCTTTTATTGCTTACTTCATTCCACATCGGATAGAGTGACCTGACAACATAATTCTCTAGATTGGTATGACTATGGCAATACCTATTTTGTGCAGGTTTTTTTTTACAATCTTAGTGATGGATAAAAAAAATATAGAAGCTAAAATTTGTAAAAAAAAAAAAAATGGACTTGTATCACCAATTTCTGACTTTCATAACATTTTTATTATTCCCTTAATAGGTTGAGCTGATGATTACAACTGCATAATGCATAATTCGGCTTACCTGTAGTTTTGAACTTTGTAATGTTCTCTTTAGCACTGCTCCTAAGTCCCTGTGCCCACAGTGCATTGTTTGATGCTTTGACCGCAGATTTTGAGAATCTGGACAGGATATGTAAATCTGCCCCAGTAAATATCTTTTACCTTCATGACTGTTAGCATTAATGGTGGTACAATATATCCCACCTAAAATAAAGTTTTGCCTGCCATTGCTGTGGTGGATGATCAGATTTTGGGAGTATTACTTAAAGCGTAACCATCGTTTAAATTTGTATTTCATAAATCATTATTACACATGAAAATAAGCAACTTTGTTATATATCTTATCAGAGAAATGTGTTTTTCTTTCTCTGCGAAAAGTGATCAGCATTATCAAAATTCTCAATTCTGCGGTAAAATTTGTGTTCAGTAAAGACTTTCCCATCACTGCGAGAGGAGATGGCAGGGGTTACTTTTGACATTCTATGATGGTAAGTGGGAGGGGCTAGAGGAAGAGGGAGGAGCTGGTGTCAAGGAAGTCACTAGAGGGAGGAGCTAGGGTAAGAGAAAGTAGCTATATGGAGGAGATAGATGCAGAGGGAGGAGCTGGAAGCAGAACTCCATCCCTCCTCACTCTTTTATCTACATAGAAGATGGCAGTTGTTACTGATGAGATTCTACCTCAGTAATAGAATCTCATCCGTAACAACTTCCATCTTCTACATGGATAGAAGAGTGAGGAAAGGGTGAAGGTATACCTCTAGCTCCTCCCTCTAGCTTCTTTCTCTGACTCTAGCTACTTCCTCTGACTAGCTCCTCCCTCTAGTTTATGACTCTAGCTCCTCCCTCTAGCTTCTTCCTCTGACTACAGCTCCTCCCTCTAGATGCTTCCTCTGACTCTAGCGCTTTCCTCTAGCTACCTTCCTCTGACAATATAGTTGCAAAATAAAGGCTGCAGCACTCAGGATTAAGGATGTTTCTTAGCCTTTAACGGCCTTCAGGCAATGGTACAGCGACGTTTCGGTCAGCCTGTGACCTTCCTCTGACTCTAGCTCCTCCCTCTAGCTTAGAGGTCTCAAACTCGGCTGGGTTGGTGGGCCGCACACAGAAAAAAATTGATTTTGGGGGCCGCATTGCTTGTAGGAATAAGTGACATTTTTAGTAATACCAGAATTTTTTGCTCAATGTGGTAATGTCAAAATCCTGATCTTCTTTAGTAATGTCTCCACCGTGGTTCCCTTCTTGTAGTAATGTCCCCATCCTAGTCCCTTTCTTGTGGTAATGTCCCCATACTGGTCCCCATCCTATAGTAGTATCCCACATACTGGTCCCAATATTATAGTAAGTCCCCATCCTGATCCCCATCGTGTAGTAATGTCCCCATCCTGCTCCCCATATTGTAGTAATGTCCCTATCCTGATCCTCATGATGTATTAATGTCCTCATCCTGGTCCTCCTCATGTAGTAATGCCCTCATCCTGGTCCCCATCCTGGTCCTCCTCATGTAGTAATGTCCCCATCCTAATCCCCCTCTTGTAGTTATGTTCTCTCCCTGGGCTTCATCTTGTAGTAATGTCCCCATCCTGGTTCCCTTGTTGTAATAATGCCCTCATCCTAGTCCTCATATTGTAGTAATGCCCCATCCTGATCCCCTTTTGTAGAAATGTCCCCTTCCCTGGCCCTCTTGTAGTAATGTTCCTCATCCTGGTCCCCTTCTTGTAGTAATTTCCCTATCTAGTAGTAATGCCCCCATCCTGGTCATCATATTGTAGTAATGTCCCCTATACTGATCCTTTTTTTAGTAATGTCCCCCACCCTGATCCCCTTTTTTAGTGATGTCTCCATCCTGGACCCCTTTTGTAGTGACATAGTCCAAGGTCCTGAATCATTTGATTGGCCAGTAGCAATCGGCTGATGTGTCACGTGACATCATCAGCTGCGGGCGGTTTAAACTCTCAGCTGATGTCATGTGACACATCAGCTGAGCGGTTCGCCTGAAGTTAATCGGAGTTCACGCTTGATGCAGCTCTGGTGTGAACTCCGATGAACTTTCCCACGGCCAGGTGCGCAGCCTTTACCTTCTACATCTCTACCAGAAGACGTGTGTATCAGCTGGTAGAGATATAGCAGAGCTGAAGAAGAAGATCTCCTCCAGACTAGGTCGGAGTTTTTTTCTTCAATAAAGATGGCGTCATTAATTGTGTTGTGTTTTATTTGTAATAAAAATCTTTTTCTCTGTTTGTTTTTTTTTTTTTTTTTTTTATATGATTACTAGAAATTAATGGTGGTCATGTCTAATATTGGCGTGACCCCATGAATTTCAGGCTTATGGCCAGCTGATAATACAAAGCTGGCCCTAACCCCATTATTACCCAGTGAGCCACTGCACCAGGGCCCTGGATGAGCCAGATACAGCCCAGAAGACGGCTCTTCTATGAACGCGCCATTTTCTGGGGCGGCTGCGGACTGCAATTTGCAGTGAGGGGAACTAAAAAGCTTGGGCCACCCTGCGCTGCAGATTCCAGCCCCCAGCTGCCTAGCTGTACCTGTCTAGACACAAATATAGGGTGAATCCCGCGCATTTATTTAACACACATTTTATGTGTTTGGGGTCTTATTTATATACAGTATATATATATATTTTTTATGTTTAAAAAAAAAAAAAATCGACGTGGGCTTTGCCCTATATTTGTGCCTAGGCAGGTACAACTAGGCAGCTGGGGGCTGGAATCCGCAGCGCAGGGTGGCCCAAGCTTTCTGGCCCCCCCTTCCCCGCTGCGAATTGCAAGCAACTTTTTTGTGTCCAGGAGGAAAATCCAAAGTCTCCCGAATCCTCCCGGACAAATGTAAACCAGAGGGCACATAGCTGCTGTCCGGTTCCATGCGGCCCCATAGGGCTGCATTACAGCAAAATCGGGTCCGTGGCTGTCAGGTTTACACTGGACAGCCCTGGACCTGATTCTACTGTGGTGTGAAGCCGACCATAGCAGCGAATGTACAGGCAGCCAGAAGCTGCCACACATACGTTGCTAAGCGAAAGTTACATGTCACACGGGGGGAGGAACACAGGATTCTTCTTCCCCCTGTGTGACATCACATCCTGCTTCTCCTCCTGCACCCGGCATTATACGAACTGGAATTGAGCATTGTCTTAACGGCAATGTGTAATTCCAGCGGGTATAATGGGGCCTATGGGAGAGAGCGTGCGCAAAAAAGCGCCAACAATTAACATGTTGATCAATGCAAACCGCCAGCCAATGAGAGGCCCGCAGCTGCCGTTGACGTGACGTCACCTGCAGGCCTCTCATTGGCTGGCAGCTTTCATTCATGTTAATTAGTGGCAGAGCCTTGTCAGTGCCGCGGTCGGAAGATAGAAAACCGCAGGGACCGCGGCTCCCTTCTGCACTGTTCCGTGGGCATGTCTCTTCATGGTTCCGCGGGCCGCACAGTGAAGACCCTTGGGCTGCATGTTTGAGACCCCTGCTCTAGCTTCTTCCTCTGACTCTAGCTCCTCCCTCTAGCTACTTCCTCTGACTCCAGCTCCTCCCTCTTCCAGCCCCTCCCTCCTCTTGTCATCACAGAACCTCAAAAGTATCCACTTCACTCTCCTCTCTCAGTGATGGGAAAGTCTTTACTGAACACAAATTTTACCGCAAAATTGAAGATTTTGATAATGACTGATCATGTTTGGCAGAGAATGAAGCACGTTTGACTGATAAGATATATAAGAAAGTTGCTTATTTTCATGTCTAATATTGATTTCTTAAATTAAAGCATAATCATCATTTTAATTTTTAGCAGTGAACTAATCACACCAGCAGTCACATTCTCATTCTTTACACAGATATTACACTTATCATTTTTTCCCTTATTTCACATACGAGCCTTAATTTCTTCCAGATCCAAGACTTCATCTATTTTATGGTGAAGCTCAAGGGATCTATATCCAGAATTTACGATCCAAGTAATATCATTAGTATTTAACTACTTTATAGAGGGCACTGGAGGCGAGGGAATGAGTTTATCTCAGCATTCTCCTTACACAATCTAAAGGTCTGCTCCCGTAACGGCTGGTAAAAGATCTGACGGAATTGTCTATTTGTGTGCAGGCAGGAGGCTCCCAAGTCATTTTCACAAACCCGCTGGAGATTGTCAAGATTCGCTTACAGGTCGCAGGAGAAATTACTACGGGCCCCAGAGTCAGCGCTGTCACTGTAGTCAGAGACTTGGGCTTCTTTGGGCTTTATAAGGTGAGTCCTTTATATTATATTTACTATATTCTTTTGTATATTAGATCCTTTGTATGAGTCACTTGCATCTTAATGTTATGGAACCACTTAAAGAGTTACCGTCGTTTACATTCTTTTTTCTTAAATCAATTGTACTTAGGAAACACTGAAATATATCATATCTTATTTTCACATCAGATAAATCTGCTTCTTTCTCTTCCTGGACTGTTCTTTCCTTTTCAATTCACAGCTTTAGGCCAGAGACACACTGAGCAAAACGCAAGTGAGATATTCAACACTAGTCTCGCATGTCTCACCCAGCTCGGCTGCCGACTCTGTAGACAGAAGTGCGTCAGCCCCATAGAAACAAAGAAAAAAAATCTGCTGCACACTAGCATTAAGTAAAATGTGAAGTAGCATACTGGCTTATGAATGCAATTGCAAGGCAATGTGTAAACCTAATTCAAGTGTGAATGGGGTAAAAAGGCATAGCAAAAACTGCTCCAAGATACAGAGAAAAAAAATTGAACACTTAGTAGATGCCCTGGCCATGGCATGGGAGCCCAAAAACACCCTCCCCTGCCTTATAGCCATGTTAAAATTCTCCATGTTGTTGTAGCCTAGGTTCTAGACATACCCTTACATGCAGGTTTTTAATTGCACTTAGTGTCTTAAAACACCCATTCGCGCAGTGTCATACCACAACCAGAGGCACAAGGTTAGGTCCCTATAAGATGAGATACCTTGACGTTGGTTATCGGGCTCTCATGCCATGGCCAGTGCATCAGCTAAGTTTCTCAATTTTTTTTCTCACTGTATCTTGAAGCAGTTTTTGTTATACATTTTTGCCATATTCACAGTTGAATTAGCTTTACACATTACCTTGCCATTTGTATTCATTAGCCAGTATGCTACCGTACTTAATATTTTACTTAGCGTTAGTGTGCAGCAGATTTCCCTTTGTCTCAATGTTTTTTTTTTCTAGCTAGCACCTTTCACACAGAGGTGTCGCCAGTCGATCTTTAATGTTAGCCCTATGGAAACACATGCAGCTCCACACTTATGTCAAGAGAGTTGGTGGCTGTTCCAGGTGAGTCATGCGAGAGTCATGTGACTGTCTCACTCAGTAGGTCTCTGGCCTTAAACTATCTTCAGTCAATATATAGACAGTTGGTGCTCATAACGTTGTATGGTACTTGCAACAGAAAGTCTGTCTTCCTCTATCACCTCCCTTCTCCCTCCATAGAATTTTAAAAGCACCAACTGCCATCTCTTATCTCCGTAATGTGAACATCTCTGTTCTTTGAATACAGGTTTTATCCCTGAATTGAGATTGAAAAGTGGGTGGTGAAAGAAGACTCCTCCGATTAGATAGATTACACAGTTCTTGCTTTCTTTTCATGTTTACTATTGTTTTATTATTATTATTTATTTATATAATTCCATTGGTTCCATGGCGCTTTACATGTGTAAGGGCAGAACAAGGACGAGAACATAAATAACGACAAATAAATCATACAGGTACATTAGGGCAGAGATCCTGTCCACAAGGGCTCACAGTCTATAGGGGATGGGTGGGAGACAGTAGGAGGGGGAGAGGTTAGATGGTGCAGCGGATTAGGTCTCAGTGTGGGTTATAGGCTTGAAGGAAGAGGTGGGTCTTCAGGTTTTTCTTGAAGGTTCCCAGGGTAGGGGAGTGTCTGATGTGGTGTGAAAGAGCGTTCCAGAGTATGGTGGATGCATGAGAGAAGTCTTGTATGCGGTTGTGGGAGGTGGAGATGTGGGTGAGAAGAGGAGGAGTTCTTGAGAGGAGCACAAATTGCATGAGGGGTGGTATCGGGAGACCAGGTCAGAGCTGTATGGAGGGGACAGGTTGTGGATGGCCTTGTATGTCAGGGCTAGGGTTTTGCACTGAGATCTCTGGGAAGTAGGGAGCCAGTGGAGGGCTTGGCAGAGGGGGGAAACGGGGGAGTAACGGGGCGACAGGTGGATGAGTCGGGCAGCGGAATTGAGGATGGTTCAGAGGGGTGCAAGGGAGGAAGCGGGGAGGCCGTGAACAGGGGGCTGCAGTAGTCGAGGCGGGAGATAATGAGGGCGTGGACAAGCGTTTTGGCAGTGTCATGGTCAAGGAATGAGCGGATCCATGAGATGTTTTTAAGCTGGAGGTGGCAGAAGGTGGCAAAGGCCTGGATGTGTGGCTTGAAGGAGAGGGCAGAGTCGAGGATTACACCGGCGCACTTGGCGTGGGGGACGGGTGAGAGTGTGCAGTCGTTGACAGTGATGGTTAGGTCAGGTAGGGGGGCAAAGCGACTTGGGGGGGAAGATGATGAATTCGATTTTATTCATCATGTTGAGTTTTAGGAACGAGCAGAGAAGAAGGATGAGATGGCAGACAGGCAGTGTGGGATTTTGGATAGCAGGGAGGTGATGTCAGGGCTGGAGGGGTAGAGGTGGTATTGGAGGCCGTGGGACTCGATGAGTTGGCCTAGGCCGAGGGTTTAGATGGAGAAGAGTAAGGGTCCCAGGACTGAGCCTTGGGGAACTCCAACAGATAGGGGGTAGGGTGAGCAGGAGGTGTGGGAGTGGGTGACGCTGAAGGTCCAGTCTGTTAGGTACGAGGAGATCCAGGAGAGGGCTTGGTCAGTGATGCCAAGGGATTCTAGAATTTGAAGCAGGAGGGAGTGGTCGACTGTGTCGAAGGCAGCAGAGAGGTCGAGGACGAGAAGGATGGAGTAGTGTCGCTTGCTGTTGGCGGTCAGTAGGTCGTTGGTGACTTTGTTTAGGGCTGTTTCGGTGGAGTGGTGGGCTCGAAAACTGGAGTGCAGGTGGTCAAAGAGGGAGCATGAGGAGAGATGGGAGAACAGTTCGGAGTAGGCATGTTGCTCAAGCAATTTTGAGGCGAAGGGGAGGAGAGATATGGGACGATAGTTGGAGACTGTTGCGGAGTCAAGGGAGGGTTTTTTGAGTATGGGTGTGATTGGGGCATGTTTGAAGGATGAGGGGAAGACACAGGTGGTAAGTGATATGTTGAAAAGATGGGTTAGGGCGGGGATAAGGACAGTGGTGAGGTTAGGGATGAGATGGGAGGGGAGAGGGTCGAGGGCACAATTGGTGAGGTGTGATCGAGCTAGAAGGGAGGAGAGGCGCACTTCAGTCATAGAGGGGAAGTTACTTTTGGTCGAGGGGGGTTGGGTGATAGAGACGGAGGGTCGAGGGGATTGGGAATCGAAGCTTTCTCTGATTTTGTCGATCTTCTGTTTAAAGAAGCTGGCAAAGTCGTCGGCGGTGATGAGGGGAGAGGGAGGGGTTGCGGGGGGACGGAGTAGGGCGTTAAAGGTTATAAGTTGCTTGGGATTGTGGGAGAGGGAGCTAATGAGAGACGAGAAGAAAGCTTGTTTTGCGGTGGTCAGTGTTGTCTTGAAGTCGATGAGGGACTGTTTGTACAAGGCGAGGTGCGTTGCGGAGTTTGGATTTCTTCCATCTCCGTTCAGCTGCCCTGGACGTCCGTCAAAGTTTTTTGGTGCTGGCGGTGAGCCAGGGTTGTCTGTGTGCACGGGTTTTGTTTTATGAGAGAGGGGCGGCCTGGTCGAGGGCTGTGGCGAGAGTGGTGTTGTAGAGGGTATTATGAAATAAAATTTAAGACCATTATGCTTTAAGAAAATGAATTCTGCATACAATGCAACTCCTATGCAGACTCATGCCTTTCCATGGTAACAGACAACAAACCTTATGTAGTCTGATCTAGCAGACATATCTTTTGTTCTGTTCTATATCTTGCTAATCTACACAAAGTATGTTAGGAAGATGAGGGGACATAGAGGATATGAATGGACTAGACTACACAGGGTTTGTTTTGTTCTTATGGTGAAGCATCTGCAGGGGAGCTGTAAACACAAAACCTTAAAGTTGCTTCATTTAGATACATTGGAGAAGTAAAACTGGCCTTAGAATGTTGATTGGTTGTCTTAAAGGGGTTGTCCCATCATGTTATTTCCAATAAATGTCAGAGATTTGAGAACCCGCATTGAACTCAGAGCCTCGTCGAGCACTGTCATGAATGGAGAGGAGTCTATGCATGCTTAGTTCTCTCTATTCATTTTTTGGGGAGTACTGAAAATTACGGGACAGGCGACAGGCAACATTACGGGAAATTACGGGACACAGACGTGCACAAAAAGATTTTCATGGAATATCCACTGGATACATAAATGTATGAAATGATGAAAACCTCTTTAAAGGGATTCTGGCAGCAAGCAGGTTTTTGCTATTTAATCTGAGACCCGCATAATGTAGGTGTTGAGACCCTGATCCAGGGATGTGTTATTTATTAGGCTGTGTGCTGTAGTTTCAATACAATTTAGTAGTTTATCAGCAGGAGATTATCACTAGAAGTCTGAGTCAGAATAGTCAGGCTAATCAGTGCCCCAACCTCTGATTGGCTGCTTGCTGACAGTGTACAGAGGAAGCTGCCAGTCAAGGGTGTGGGTGGCTTATACACAGCCAAGAAGTGTTAGCTCTGCTATATCTGCATAAGACAAAACAGGGAGTCTATCAAAACTAAACTTAAACAGCCCAGTAAGGCCATGTTCACATGTTCCGGTTTTGGTTCGTTTTTCCACATCAGTTTTTATAAGCCAGAACCAGGAGTGACTGAAAAATACAGAAGTACTGATGTCTTTCTATTAGGCCATGTTCACACACTAAGTATTTGTTCAGTATTTTATATCAGTATTTACAAGTCAAACCCAGGAGTGAAACAATAAGAGGGAAAGTATAATAAACACATCACCACTTCTGTATTTATCATCCACTTTTGGTTTTGGCTACAAAAACTAAGGTAAAAAACTCACCAAATACTGAACATGTAAACGTAGCCCAAGTGATACATCGCTGAAATCAGGCTGTCTGTCAAAACAGGGAATCAATCAGAACTACACTAATCATTCCAAAAAGTGACATATCACTGGAAGCAGGGTCTCTGTCTCTACAGTATCCAGCTCTGAAGATTACCTTTTAAACGCAAACTAAAATGATGTAGAAATTACCAAATTCTTTAACCATCTCATATATTGAAACTTGTTCACAATCTATTTGATGCAGAATGTAACCTGTTTCTCTCTTATCTTTAATCATTAAAACATTTGTGTGTTTTAGGCCAAGTCCACATCACGTTCTGGCTTTCTGTCTGGATGGATGCGCTTAACAGCAGCGTTAACGCAATGTAATGCTTGCGTTTGCTTGCATTGGTAAATGCATCCAAATGCAAGTCAAACGCAAGCCAAAATGTGCTTGCATTTGAAAGTATGCACTTTTTTCAATGCACATGTAAACGCGGAGTGCAGCGCTTAACAAATGCATACTTTCAAATGTGTTTGGATGCGTTTACCAATGCATCTCTATGACAGTCTTTAGTCACCAGGGCATGTTGTTTTGCAGCTCCAGGATCCACCCTCTCTCTGTCTGTGCTGCTGTTATGTGCAGCTGAAGGCAGGACTAATGATTTGCATTCTGTGAGTGATAGGGGGGAGGGTAAAGCCTGCACAAGCAGAGCACCCAGACAGAGAGAGGGTGGAACCCGGAGCCTGTAAAACAGCCCGCCCTGGTGACTAAAGAATATAGCCCCTGCTAATTATAATCACTAATGGGTAAATATTAAAAAATGTTATGCACTTTCACAGGATGCTTTTATGAGATAAAAGGAGTGTGAGATTAGTGATGGGATGTTGCAGGGACATGTTTTGGTAGCTTAGGAGGCGTTCTGGAGGTGACAGGATCCCTTTAATGCAAGGGTAGCACTGCGTTAACTCTGCTGTTAAGCGCATCCACCCAGACAGAAAGCCCGAAAGTGATGTGGACATGGCATTAGGAACATAAACCACAAATGTCATATTTGCATCCACAACAGCCTCCAAAAGTGCCAGTTGGGAAATGCTAGAAGTTCATTTTGCACCACTTCTTCCAGGGGTTAAACATTAGGGCATGTCTTTGGGACCAATTTACAACACTTTTATTTCAACTGTGACATTTGCACAAATGTTTGTATTGAACCATAAATGGGTCTGAATGTGATAATGATTTAAAGAGAACCAACCACCAGAAGTTACCCACCTGGAAATCAGTGCAGGAGGTGATTGACATGTGCAGCATGACATCACTATTTGCGTTTTTTATTCTCCCCTGTGGGTTTGCCTTTCTGCTGTAAACGGAACCCCCTCCGTCTCATTCAGCCTTATTTGGGGTATCGTCTTCCAACAGACAGGCAAGCTCACAGGGGAGGAAAAAATGCAAATAATGATGTCATGCTGCACATGTCAATAACCTCCTGCCCTGATTTACAGGTGGGTAAATCCTGATTTTTGGTTCCCTTTACACCATATTTGTTAAAGGTTCAAATGAAGCCACCAAGCTAATATTAACGCTTGTTGCAGGGTGCCAAAGCCTGTTTCCTGCGTGACATCCCGTTCTCTGCCATCTACTTCCCGGTCTATGCACACTGTAAAAAGCAGTTTGCTGATGAAGCAGGACACATAGGAGCATTGCAGCTATTAACAGCGGGTGCTATCGCAGGTACGACCCTATTTTTGGACTTTTTTTTTTTCTTTCTCCCTTTAGTCTGTTTTTGTTAATAGAGAACATGAAAATTGTCCTCATCATCCCGTTTATACAAAAGCCGTATCAGTCACCACCAAGGAGCAGTAAATATATGCTGGCGGCGGGCGATGTCGTTGTTTTAATGAGCGCTAATTACATTAGCATAACCGGTGTAAACAGCTTAATGTCGTTCTGCGCTTTGGTGCAGCATTACGGGTGTCCGTCTGTAGCGAGCTTCTGTCAAAAGCGGCTTCTGAGATGTTCAGGTTGGTAGAAAATATTTAGGTAGAGAAAGCAGGCGGCTGATTACCTGATGTGTGTATAGGGCTGAACACTCAAATTGTCAACTTTTGAGCAGTGTTGTGTAGTTCTGTCATCCAGCTGAGCCCACAATGAAGGCCTAGCACTTTTTCTTTTTGTTTTCATGAGAATTTGTAAAACTGTAAATGTGTCGGTTCGGGTGCAGAAGTCTACAAGAATGGATTGTCAAACTGGTAACGGAAATTATCCACATGTTGCGCTTATTACATGAACTGTTTATTAAAAAAGTGCCACTATTTCACCCCAAAAAGAGACAAGTTTCAGTAAAGTTATAACATTGGTGCCAGATTTTCACCAAACCTGCAGCTATCAACAGTTACATTGCTGGAGATCAAAGACAACAAAACGATCAAAAGAATTGTTCTATTAATTTATGTGCACAAACTATTTTATGTTCTGTTCAGGCTGTTAAACATCTTTTAACCAGTTCAATCTTTCATGGTACCGTCACACGCCGCAATCTCGGCTGGCGATGTGTGGCGATAATACATGAGCGCTCACGTTATTCGTGTCCGCCTCAGGTCGCCGATGGCGGCGTCACACACCGCAATATCGCCCTGAAGTTAAGGCGATGTGTTGCTCCAGAAGTCGCCTCACCTACAGCGGAACCAATCTTGCCTCATTCCATCGCCGCTTCTCACGCTGCAATCTCAAAGGCAATGTGGGCGTACATGTTCAGCACTGCGAGGAGATGGGCGTGCCGCAGTGGTTTACATCGCGCCCCATACACGCTCATTGGACAACGCAACTGTGTTACGATTGGTCAGCCTGCTCTGGAAGGCTGGCTAATACAGGACGCCATCGTCTATCGGAGTTTGTACCAAGTACACGCTCTTGTCGTCAATTGTGGCTCCTGCAACACACTTTCGAGACACCAAAGTGTCACACAGGAGCGGTCTTGTGCAGTACAGTGGATTACACTAAAGAATGGCTATGTGTGTGTCTGTAGGTGATGGCGGTAAGCTACAAACACTATGGACACCAATCATCTCAGACGGGGTGCGGACTACAGCACGCTAAAGGCATGCCTACAGGAAATCACAGACGACTCTTTCTATCACGATCGCCCTGTCACGAAAAAATCGCCTTACCGATTGCGCCTGATTCCTTAGCACTGTTCAGGAATCAGGCGACAGCCGAGGGGTGATTTATTGCTGCAAAATCGCCCAATCACATGCCGCAACCGTGAGGCAATTTCACGGCGATTGCACCAGGACGACACATTGCCTTTCAGATCTCCAGGCGAGATTGCGGCATGTGACGGTACATTAAAAGATAGACAAGTGTTATTAAATCTGGAAATGGTTGGTTTTACTTTGATGTATGTTGAAAAAAACCTGAATAAAAATTATTTGGAAAAAAAAAAGATAGACAAGTGTTTAAAGGGAATCTGTCAGCAGGTTTTTGCTATGTAAGCTGAGGACATCATGCTGTAAGGGTTAAAAAAGCAAAAAGCAACTGTGCTTCTCTTGTCTGTGTTAGTGCAATTGTTTACATAAACTAATGGCTTTATTGCCCTGTGATAAACATTGCAGGACTAAAAACTCACACGCACAGCAGTCAGACGCTCCCCCCCTCACAGTGAATGCACAATCTCTATAAGAATACTATTAAAAGGCTTGTTAAAGAGTCTATTATGACTTTTAGAATTGCGACCTTTATTAGGTGGCATTAGTTTGTCTACTTCCTCCCTAAACTGATAATTTTCATATGCAGAAAATATGGGAAGCAAGGTGTACCATGGTCCGCGCTGCTGAATCCACAAAATCACCTGGGATGCAAGATGTTGTAGCAGTATACTTCTTTATTCCTTCCTACGCGTTTCGGCGCCCTTCCTGGCACCTTCCTCATATGCAAGCTCTATAATACACTGGGTGTGGGCCATGGAAGCTCTCCCAGCTCAGCTGTGTTGCTAAAACTAAATGCTTTGATTGTGTGAGCATAGCTGCAGCCAGTAATCGATGTCATACCTCGTTGGATGGATTCAGGGTTTTTTGGTCTACATTATGTTACTGTCATATAAAGTAGGCGAAAATTGGCTGACAGATTAACTGTAAATGAAGTGACTTGTAATTCTTGCATTTTCTGCTAGGAAAAGGTTCAATATCTATAATATAAAACCCGAAGGGTACTTCCGAGATGGCCTCCGGACCCATGGTGGTGACGTCACCAGTCCACTGTGGTACACCCGCTCAGGGTGACCCAAGATGGCGGCCGTAAGCGGAGCGGGACTCAGCCAGCCCCGTCACGCTTACGGCCGCCCCTACACTGGCCAAAACACCCACACATCACGGGCGGGAGACAGTTTACCCAGTCCCCGCAGCCCCCTTCCTCCCACACTCACCAGACGCCGCACACCTGCCAGCTATCCTCCCCACTGCTGCTCAGCTACAGCTTGCAGGACCTGAGATGATGTCACTGCTATGGGCGGGGCTATATCACATGACTGTGACATCATCACAGGCACTTTCCAGCTGATTGCTGCAGTATCAGCACAGGAGACATCATGGCGCTGTCTGACATCAGACGTGTCCTCTTCAGTCATTCTCTGGAGCAATGTTCTGCAGAGAGGAGGCTGCACAGGAGCAATGCTCTGCAGAGAGGAGGCTGCACAGGAGCATTGCTCTGCAGAGAGGAGGAGGCTGCCCAGGAGCATTGCTCTGCAGAGAGGAGGAGGCTGCACAGGAGCATTGCTCTGCAGAGAGGAGGAGGCTGCACAGGAGCAATGCTCTGCACAGAGGAGGCTGCACAGGAACATTGCTCTGCAGAGGGGAGGCTGCACAGGACCAATGCTCTGCAAAGGAGGCTGCACAGGAGCAATGCTCTGCAGAGAGTAGGAGACTGCACAGGACAAATGCTCTGCAGAGAGTAGGAGACTGCACAGGACCAATGCTCTGCAGAGAGGAGTACGCTGCACAGGAGCAATGCTCTGCAGAAAGGAGGAGGCTGCACAGGAGCAATGCTCTGCAGAGAGGAGGAGACTGCACAGGAGCAATGCTCTGCAGAGAGGAGGAGGCTGCACAGGAGCAATGCTCTGCACAGAGGAGGCTGCACAGGAACATTGCTCTGCAGAGGGGAGGCTGCACAGGAGCATTGCTCTGCAGAGGGGAGGCTGCACAGGAGCAATGATCTGCAGAGAGGAGGCTGCACAGGAGCATTGCTCTGCAGAGAGGAGGCTGCACAGGAGCAATGCTCTGCAGAGAGGAGGCTGCACAGGAGCAATGCTCTGCAGAGAGGAGGCTGCACAGGAGCAATACTCTGCAGAGAGGAGGCTGCACAGGAGCAATGCTCTGCAGAGAGGAGCCAAGATGCTGGGGACGGCGGAGTCAAAATGCCGTGGCGGGGAAGACGATGACCCGCTGGTAAGTATGACAGGCAGAGTGCCTCTGTCCTCTGCTGACCACTCTGCCCACCGCACTGCGCTGACCACTCTGCCCGCGCCACTGCGCTGACCACTCTGCCCGCCGCACTGCGCTGACCACTCTGCCCGCCGCACTGCGCTGACCACTCTGCCCGCCGCACTGCGCTGACCACTCTGCCCGCCGCACTGCGCTGACCACTCTGCCCGCCGCACTGCGCTGACCACTCTGCCCGCCGCACTGCGCTGACCACTCTGCCCGCCGCACTGCGCTGACCACTCTGCCCGCCGCACTGCGCTGACCACTCTGCCCACCGCACTCCCTGCTAACCACTGAGCGACCATACTCCCTGCTAACCACTGAGCCACCGTATACAGTGCTAACCACTGAGCCACCATATACAGTGCCAACCACTGAGCCACCGTACAGTGCTAACCACTGAGCCATCATATACAGTGCTAACCACTGAGCCACCATACAGTGCTAACCACTGAGCCACCATACAGTGCTAACCACTGAGCCACCATACAGTGCTAACCACTGAGCCACCATATACAGTACTAACCACTGAGCCACCATATACAGTGCTAACCACTGAGCCACCATATACAGTGCTAACCACTGAGCCACCATACAGTGCTAACCACTGAGCCACCATATACAGTACTAACCACTGAGCCACCATATACAGTGCTAACCACTGAGCCACCATATACAGTGCCAACCACTGAGCCACCATACAGTGCTAACCACTGAGCCATCATATACAGTGCTAACCACTGAGCCACCATACAGTGCTAACCACTGAGCCACCGCGCAGTGCTAACCACTGAGCCACCGTATACTCTGCTACCCACTGAGCCACCTGTATACACACAATTAATTTCACCGCACTCCCCTAAATATTAGTAAATAAACTATATATGGATTCTAGACTACCCGATTCTTTAGAATCGGGCCGCCATCTAGTTTTATAATAGAAGTCAATGGAAAAGCGAAAACAAGACACACAAGTGTCTTTTTGAGCATTTATCAACGTTCTGGTTTAAAAAAAAAATTACTAGCATTTTTTTTTTTTTTTATTGCTTAATGTAATTTAAAGACATCCAGAAAACACTAGTAGGGGGGCACCCAAAAAGCCCTGAAAAAAAACTAAAAATATAAATGCCAGCAGAAAAAAAAAATCATTGAGAAAGCGCTCAGGAAACTACTAAAAGACGCTGAATAATGTGACCAGGTTTACAAAACTCCAGGGGGAAAGAGCAATTCCTGAAGCATCTTCTGTTTCATAAATAGATCTTTTATACGGCTGGAAAAAAAAGACTGTGAAAAAAAGGACCAGTTAGGGTATTTTCACACAGTTTTTCTGCCCAAAATGATCCCAGTTACATGGCACAACGTTGGGACGATCTCGTGGGCGTGCGGTCTCAAACCTGTGATCAGCGACCCAACGATTTATCGTTACAACTTGGCAGAGTCACACGCTATGAGGTCGTTGGAACGACTCCAAACCTGTGACGTATCAGTGATATCGTTAACGATTTCATGCTGTGTAACGGGTCCTTGAGGCTGATATCACACTGGACCGTGGACATCCATTGACACAATCCATGCCTGTCTATGGGGTTTCTTGAAATTCAAGGATCTATATGGATTTGCTCATTTGCCAGTATGAAAGCAGATTAAAGGTACCGTTACACGAAGCAATATTGCTTGCAATTTCACTGGCAATTTGCTGGTTGCAGTGAAATCATGGACACATTGTTCTATTTTGTTGCCGTGTACAACATGGAACAATGTGTCCATGATTTCACATGAGTCAGCAAATTGCCAGTGAAATTGCAAGCAATATTGCTTCATGTAACGGCACCCTCAAGGCCCCGTTACACGGGGCAACATCTCCGGCCACATCGCCGGCAACTGAGGGGCATGGCCAAGTTGCGGCGACATCGCTGAAGAGTTGCCCTATACAACAGGGTGATTTAAACGGCGGTAGTTTCTTCAGCAACATCGCCAGGTTTCAGGACAATGTCCTGAAACCTGGCGATGTTGCTCAGGCGATGTGCCTGAATCGCCCTGTCTGACATCGCAACAGCGATGTTGCCGGCAACTTCTCCATAGACTCCCATGTTAAGGATTGCTGCCAGGGTTGAGTTTAACCCTGGCAGCGATAGTTACTTGCAACCTCGCTGATGAGCTGCCGGCGATGTCCCCTCATCTGATAACTCATCAGCGAGGTTGGAGAGCAGCCAAAAACGTGCACTCTCCCGGGAGTTGCCGGCGATGTGGAACCGTGTGACCGTACCTTAAAGGTACCGTCACACACCGAAATTTCGCTTGGCGATATGAGGCGATCTAACGTGCGCATGCACGTTTTTCATGCTCGCCTCAGATCGACGATGGCGGCATTACACGCCGCAATCTCGGCCTGAAAGAAAGGCGATGTGTTGCGTTGCTATACATGTACTGTAATGTACCGCCATATACTATAGTGCTGCTATATACGTAATGTAATGTACCGCCATATACCATAGCGCTGCTATATATATATATTATGTATGTATGTGTAGTTCACTCACTCACGTTGACTGAGCAAGTTCTGTCAGTCACAGTATGTCAACTACATACATATTGTAGAATAGCCGATGCGTTAGAATTGGGCCACCATCTAGTTAAACCTATTTAATCACTGCAGAGCAGTTAAAGAAGACTCCAGTGCAGGCTACACGTGACACGCCCACACTCTGATACAGACTTTGTGATTGGCTGCTGTGCGCCCCCACCCATTGTGCCGGCGTCTGTGGTTGGTTACTCTTTAAGTAAAAACGTTTACATTTTTTTTAATATGGATCATGATAATGTGTCTTTATCAAAATGTATTCAGATTCTTTTTTTTTCGGCAAGATATGTTTTGTAATCCACATAGCTCCTTTGACCTAAGATTTGTAAGCACCTTGCTCATTTTTACACCAGCCTAATGGTGCTTTTAAAAGATTACTTACCATAGGTCAATTAAAGGAACTTTCTGACTGAGTTAATCGTTCCACATTTGGAACAGTAAGATAATGAGCTCCTATAAAAGGCCTCAGTCTTAATGCACAGTTGACTGTATTGTGATCCATACTTGGCTCAGAATTTATATTTTGGTTTCACTTGACAATAATGCCATGAATTGAGCCACACACTGAAATAAAGGCCATAAAAAGCGTTATTCATCACATAGGACCTATATCAATTTCCTCTCTGATTAAAATTAAAAAAAAAGTAATTCCTCTTCTAGTTCATGGAAAATGAAATCATTCCTCTCTTGCTCCTTCCATATGTCACATTCTGTTTCCCAGGAGTCTATATGACATGGTTTGAAGACACTCGAGGGGAATAGGTGGCGCAGACAAGGGTCTGTCCTCTCCAATAAACCACATTGTGCTCAAGTACTAGAACATCCTGACTTCCAGGCAAAGCGGGGCAAAAGCCGCCCGGTGCCCGGGGCCAAGCTGATGGCAGGATGCCGCAGCTCTGCTTCCTGCTGGCCACTTATAGAGGTGGCATTGTCATTTTTTTTATTTTTTTTTCTGAAAAAAAAGCCATCTATTCATGTGCCTTTTATCAATGCAGCATTCCTCGGCTCTATTGAGTGGCACTAAATAACAGAACCCCCTGTAGATGTGAGTACAGCGAGGGCACGCAGCCCTTGTCTCCAGGAAAGAAAACTATTCAGGTAACAAAAAACCCAGCAAGCCTTATGGACGGATCCATCATCAGGATTCTCTCCTTACGGATTTACTATAGATAAGCCATTCACAGCTCCTCTGCGTGTGACACAAGCGTGCTAATCAATTTGTGTATTCATTAAGCTCACTTTGTTTAGTGCCTGGTGTGTGTAGCAATCTTAACAAGCGTGTAATTTAGTATCCAAGGAATCCGTCTTGGAACACATGGATTGTGTCCCAGAAGAGCGTGACTTGTCAGCGGTTGTACATTTCTTTTCACCATCAACTACCCAAGAACTTCCTTACCTAATACATATATAATATTTACTATTCAGCCTGATATTGACTGCGCCGTAGAGATCCAAACAATTATCTGACATCTTAGGCTTTCCCCCGAGATCCTATAATGTTCTTTGTGTCTCTTTTTCTATTCCTTTTCGGCTAGGCGTACCTGCGGCTTCTTTAGTAACCCCTGCTGATGTCATCAAGACCAGACTGCAAGTGGCAGCTCGGGCCGGTCAGACGACGTACAACGGCGTTATCGACTGCTTTAAGAAGATCTTAAAAGAAGAAGGAGCAAGGGCATTCTGGAAGGGGGCCGCAGGTTTGTATCGTAGATTATTCAATTCCTGGTGGTATCTCGTGTGTCATATTAAATTGGAGGTGTGGGAAGTTGCAGCTTGTAAAATAATCCTAGTGTAATATAACACAGGCTAAGGCTAATTTACTGTACTCCAGCCTGAAGCAGATATCTCCAATCTAGGGGTGTTACTATAGTGGGTACGGGGGTTACTACTGCACCCGAGATTGGGGGCAGTGAAGCCCAAAAGGTCCATTTAGTCTATATGAGAAGACTCATTCTGCAGTTTGAACAAACTGTGCTTTCCTCATCCTTCCCAAGTCCAGTGCAAAGTCTCTGCTGCTGCTCCTGGTGTCTGTTATTGTCTGCAGAGCTGCAGGCAATCACTGAGCTGAGCATGGGGTCAACTGGGGCAGAGGCGGTGAGTGCTCAGCGATTGGCTGCAGTCCTGTCATCAGCAGCCGGAGACTTGCCGTTGGTCCAGGCGAGCAAGAGCAATGCAAAATTTGTTGTTGTTTTTTTAAATAAACTGTAGAAAGGGGACAGATTTTCCAAAATTATAAATACCCCTTCAAGGTTTTAAAGAATAGTATGGGGGTGGGGAATTATTGGAGAATTTGCATCCAGGCTAACAATATTCAAGTTTTGCCATTACTCCTATCCATTAGTGGACACAGACAGAAGAGGTGCAAGAACAATATATGGGCCCATTGCAGCCCAATAGCTCATCATGATGCACAATGCCACCCCCTTTAGAAGTAGAAGTGGCCCCCTTACCTCTTGGGTCCCTGTGTGGCCACATACACTGCACCAATGGTATGTCCGCCCCTGCTGCTATCCATTGGAGGACCAGATTATTTGAAATCCCAGCCAGAGATTAATTGTTTTTTGTTTTTCTATTTTTAAAAGGGCTTGGAATCCATATTACTGATATCATATATCTCCATATCAATGGTATCCACACAGCCTACAAAAGGAGGGTGATCCCTCCAAATAATTTCCTCCTGGTTCGACGGGGGTGGAATAGATGGGCTTTAGAAAGGTTTCCAGGATTAGTAAGTGGGGTCTGTTTAGTTTGGATGTTGCTGTGATTGGCTCATACATCCCATAGACGCTGTAAAATGAAGCTCTTCTAGATTTAGTTTGTCCCCTATTAATTATTATATTGAATAATTACATCTGATTCTCCCGCAGCTCGAGTGTTTCGATCCTCTCCACAATTTGGCGTGACACTGGTGACCTATGAACTCCTGCAGCGGTGGCTTTATGTGGACTTTGGAGGGGTGTAAGTATTATGTGGCCATTTTTTTGAGCAGATGGTGCATTTTATATATAGTCTGATTTCTGAGATGTGAACATCGCCTGTCTGTCTGTGCCTGTCTGTCTGTGCTTAATATAGAACCTTTTCTTTTTTCCGGTCCCTGGCTGACATGAGAAGCGTCTCTCTCCGAAAGTCTGGGTTTCTGTGCAGAATGATATCAATTCAGAGTGCGGAAAAAAAAGAAGAAGCTATCATTTAACTGAGCACATCTCAAATTGAAATGGTGTCCTTTAACTAAAGCCATTTTCCTCTCTGTTCTGCTCCATACAAATGAATGTCTGATACCCCAGACTACAAAAGTAGAGCTAACATATATGTATACATATAAATGATCCTTGTGGTGGGAGAACCATTGCATCATTTCATATTACATGAAAAAAAGATACGAATTTGTCTAGCTCAGTTTTACTGGACAAATATTCATAAGAGCTGTGGTTCCCAATTATTGGCTTGTAAGGGTCTGTGCACACATTTAGGATTTGGTGCAGAAATGTCTGCATCTCTTGGAAGTAAAAAACGCAACTGCGAAAATGTGTATTTTTGGTGCAGACTTTTCCCATTCATTAGGCCTTGGTTCTACTGGCGTATGGCATTGGATGCAGTCGGTTCAGGCTCTTGTAATCAGATCAAAGTTGCAGAGAGGAGGGAGAGATTAATCTCCCCATCTCCTCTGTTGTCCGTGTCGGTGTATATCATGCTGCACTTGGATGTCATCCGAGTGCTGTCCCATGTTTCACACGCACCCTTTGACTTGAATGGATGTGAGTAAGCTGAGACTTGTTGCCAAATAAATATTATTATCATGGTGTTTTGGCATGAGAAAAAATGCAGATATACACTGCCTCATTGTTTTAACAATAGTTCGAGTATGTAGTGACCCAGAGTAAGCAATACTAAAATGTTCCCTGATCTGCCTTGTGGTGTTCTATAATGTTGTGCATTACTTGTAACTCCTACACCTTAGCTCTGAGAGTGATAGTATTTCTAATCCAACACTGCCCTCTGCTGGCCTTTCTCAAAACTGCAATTTCCCTGTATGGCCAAAGGTAGTTAAGCATCAGTTGGGAATTTTCCAGCAGTTGAAGAGCGCAGTCTGCTGCAGACGCAGGAGTGAAGACTCCTTAGTTCCAATGCGAGCACTTCATTTTTAGGAGACTTTTATAAACGTTGTAGTCGGTAGGTTTGCTCCGGATCGCTCCTGTCCTCTGATTATGTGTTGTAAAGTGTAGGGAAGTTGCACTTAATCCAGACAAATATCTTTGGAAAGGCAGAGTCCATGCTACAGTGTGCTTACCAAATCAAGGTAAACTCAAATATGGCAAGACCTGGAAAACCTGAAAACCAACCAAAGGAAACTAGTTATGGATACCTGCTGCTAAGATACTCACAAAACTAAGAAAAGGGAGAATTAACTAAGTGTACACTGTCAATTCTGCAGCTTATATGGAGGAAAAGGTCATAATTGTTTTCATGAAACCTATGGTGTCTGTTTCTTATTAGATTGCAATCACCTATTTTACTACTACATGGTCTGAGTGTCTGTGAAGCTTAGCCCTACACATAGCTGGACTAAAATCAGTCTATGCGATTCACCTAGTTACCCTACTACCAAATGCCCTTTTACATTTGCCTCCCAACCTGTGGATTGCTAGAGCCGTCGGAGGCAACGTGACACGATAAACCTCCAAGTGCAATCCAGTGTTTTATCAGATTGCACTCGTCTGTTGTAAATGCTAGTAGAACCAAGGCCTAAAGGTACCGTCACACGCTACGATGTCAGTAACGATATCGGTGAAACTTCACGGTTTTTTGTTCGTTCAAACGAACATCGTTTGTGCATCGTTGCATGTAAACGAACGATGTTGAAACGATAAATCGTTGGCTCGCTGATCAAAAATTTGTGCTCCGGACCTGAAATCCATCGTTCGTCGTCCAATTAACATTTTGTCAACCTGCGGTATCGTTGTGTGTGATGTCGCAATAAACGATATCGTTCACAACTTCAGCGATGCAGAAATCAATGGCGTAGCCGTGCTTTGTCGTTGTTGTTTCCGCACCCCATGAGCACCAATTTGTGGTTGTGCTTGCGTTCCGATTGGCTGTTGTGTGTTGTCCAACCCAAGGCGCCATATTTGATCATCCGTGCTTGGATGTTGTGTGTCATTGACTAGGTAAAATTAAATTCAAACCTAAATTTACCAAGCAGACTGATGGAAGTCGCCCTCAATGTTGTCTAGGCGTTGTTAAATGCTTCTGCGCCCGCAAGTGAGATTGTGGAGTCGCACATATAGATATGTGGTGATGGCTAGTTACTACATTATTGTGTGTGTTCCCAAGTTGGTTGACGCATGATTGGCATGGCATTTGTAAAAGCGTTAAATCTACTGGCCATTTTCCCAATGAAGGCTGACCAATGGTAAACGCAGATGTGGCCACTAATCAGAGTTGTAGGGGCGCAGTAAAACACAACCTGGCACGCCTATATTCTGCCCTACGTAAAACAGAATGCCCACATTGAAGGTTCTCATCGTTCATATACTTGCTGTGTGATGGCGGCTGAATGATGGCCAACATCCTTCGCTGGCTCGTTCAAACAATGTCTAGATCGCTGGATCGTTCACGCGTCATTCAACTTGTCTGGACGTGTGACGTCTCACCAGTGATGTTAAAATGATGCACGAACAATCTCGGTCACATGGCATCGCGAACGATATCGTTACTGATATCGTAGCGTGTGACGGTACCTTTAGAATGGGTGAAATCAAGAATTGACGCGCTGCAGTTTTATTTCTGCACTAAATCTGGAAGGAGCAAATACTCAACGTTTGCAGGACAATTCAGAATTCTCATTTACTTTGCTGGCACCAGAAAACCCTTCAGTTTCTATGAAATATTTGCACTCATCACTGTTTTCTATTCTTTTCATGATTCTTTGGTCATTACCATCATTCTTTAATTCAGATGGAAAAAAAAAAAAAAGTCCAAGCTTCTCCTAGACTATAAATTTCACTCAGATGAAACTTGGATGTTGCTGGGGTTTTTTATGGCTATTTTGATTTGTATTGATGAGTATGATTGATTATTTGGATCAAAAACGGACCGGTCCCCTTTATTTTGCTCATCGTCAGTAAAAATGTGTACATGTGAAAGCTCCGTAGAACATGTACCTATTACACGCGGCAACATCGTCGGCAACTCAAGGGCGTGGCGAAGTTGAAGCAACATCGCTAGTGCGTTGCTACGTGTGACAGGGCAATTCAACGGCAATAAGTTTCTTGAGCGGAGTTGCCAGGTTGCAGAACATGTTCTGAAACCTGGCAATGTTGCTCAGGCGATCTGCTAGCATTGCTCTGCGTGACACCGCAGTAGCGATGCTGAAAGCAACTTCCCCTATTCACTACATTGTTAAGGATCGCTCGCTGGGTTGCTCATACCCAGCAAACGAAAGTGGCTTTCAACATCCTAGTTGCGTTGCCTACAATATTTCCCTGTGTAACATCTACAAGGCAATCTTGGAAAAGTACCAAAAACGTGCTCGCTCCCGTGAAGTTGCCAGCAACATCGCAGCAACGTTGCCTCGTGTAACGGCATCTTAATAGTTTATCGGTGAAAACAAAGATAGAAAACGTACGTGTGAAAGAGCCCTAACAAATAATTGTTGCCAGCAATCTCCCTATGTAACCAAGTGATGTGTTGCCAGAATTATGCAAACTACATGGGGACCATAAGATCGAATTAATGAGTTTTAGTTCCTGTACAAGATGCATTGGATCTTAAAAAAAAAAAAAACTTTAAACAAGTGCTAATTACAATCCATCAAGGCACATTATGGCCATAAGTCTGTCCGTGTACGAGGACCTCTACACTCCCTGACAAAAGTTATGTTGCTTATCTATGTTATGTAAATAAAAGCTTATAACCTGACATTAAATTCATCCATTGGTTGTATAAATTACTCTTTTGAAAGCTGAAACCCTCCGAAATGTGGTTTAGGTTAAGAAAATAAATTGGCATCAATGCTGAAATATTGATCATTTAATGAACACAGAATGGCCAGATTTTGGCAAGACAAAAGTTTTGTTGCCTGGTCATATAATGCACCCAATCCTAGTTTACATCCTCACCTGTGCTCAGTAAATGATCGGTTAATTAGTGGGTGTGTATAAAAAGAAACCCAGCACCCCAGACCTTCACTTGAACTGCATCTTGAGCTCTGACAACGTGCCAAAAATCCACCCTGCGACCAAAGCCTTGATTATCAAGAGGCTGAAAACCAGATCCACTGCAGAGGTGGCTGGCACCTTTAATGTGTCTTAGCATCAAGTACAAAGAATTAAAAAAAAGATTTGAAGAGACTGGAGATGTGTTTGACAAGCCCGGGTCTGGCAGACCCCGCAAGAACTGCTCAGGAGGAACGTTTGTTTGTTAGAAAATCCAAAGCAAGCCCCTCATCCACTGCAGCAGAGCTCCAACGGGCCTGGTCACCTCAAGTCCCTGTGTCAATTAGAACAGTTTGTAGGATTCTGTCTCGAAATGGCCTCCATTGTCGAATCAGTGCCCAGAAGCCAGCACTAAACAAAAGGCTAATAAAAAAAGTGTAGCATTTGTAAAGTCCCACAGCCTGCTAAACAGATGGACGCTGGAAAAGTGGCAGAAGGTGGATTTCTCTGATGAATCTTCAGTAGAATTACACCACAGCCACCGCAAATACTGCAGGAGACCTACTGGAGCCCATATGGTGGTGGAAAGATCATGGTCTGGGGTTACATTCAGTATGGGGGTGTGCAAAACATTTGCAAGGTGAAAGGCAATATCAATAGCCTAAAATATATCAAGAAGTATTAGCTACATCTTATATTCCAAATCATAAAAGGGGTCAAATTCTGCAGCAGGATGGTGCTCCATCTCCTTCATCCATCTCTACAACAAAGTTCCTCCAGGCAAAAAATATGAAGGTGCTCAATGGCTTGCCAGCCCAGTCACCAGACATGAACATCGAGCATGTTTGGGGTAGGATGAAAGAGGAAGCTTGCAAGACAAAACCAAAGAATCTAGATGAACTCTGGGAGGCATGTAAGACTGCATTCTTTGCTATTCCTGATGACTTCATTAATAAATTGTATGACCTATTGTTGAACCGCATGGATGCAGTCCTTCAAGCTCATGGAAGTCACACAAAATATTAAATATGACTCTAATAGCACCACAACTTCATTCACCAATGTTATGCAACATATATTTGTGTATTAAGTTAATTATTTGTTTGAAAATCACATTACTTTCTGTGGGTGACAATTTTTATCTTGCCAAAATCTGACCATTCTGCGTTCATTAAATTATAATATTTCAGCATTGATGCTAATTTATTTTCTTAACCTAAACCACATTTTGGAGGGTTTCAGCTTTCAAAAGAGAAATTTATACAACCAATGGATGAATTTAACGTCCGGTTATAAGCTTTTATTTACATAACATGGATAAGCGACACTTCTCTCATGGAGTGTACATGATCCTATTACACTTAATCATCATCCTTTCTGCAAAAACAAGAATGTAAAATATTGTGGCAAGAGGTTATTCATTTTTTTAAAAATTAATTTAAATAAGTTGCCCATCCGTACTCAGAACATAAGAACATGATAGAGGCGGGTCTTCCTCATCATAAGGCCAGGAACTCCCTTGAGAGATACATGCAAGAGACTTGTGAGAGTAACACATCGCATCACCCGGAACAACCACCTGCTCTCCAGACAGAAGCGTGCAGCTCCATAGAAATGCATATAGCTGACACACTCCTGTCCAGAGAGCGGGTGGCTGTGCAGGGTGATGCGTTGAGACTTGCGCAATTGGGACCCCGGCCTAAGGTACATCCTAAAGCGATCTGCTTGGTCACTGCAGGTGTAAATTATGGCCACCCGAACTCCACACTCTTATTTTGTTTATCTTGTAAAGTCTGAGTTTGGCACCAACCCCAAATGTTAAAGTTCAGGTCCACTCATCTCTATAACTGCCGCCTTGGGGAGGTGAAAGAGATCAAAATGTTATTGGTACCATTTCCCTTTCGATGTGGATGTGAGTGCTGCTGTTAATCCTTTTAATATAAAATGTTTCTGCCTTCAGCAGGGCATGACCATGTGTTCTTCACTGGTAGCTTTAACCCAATCCAATATGGTCGGAGACGTAACTTGAAGCTCCTGGGCCCCAATGCAAAAGCTCCAATGGAGCCCCCAATTATTGCATATCTTTTAATAGCATTAGTTTTTTTCTATAGGCAGAAAAGACCTTTGGGGCCCCTTTGGCTTCAGAGCTGGGGTGCGATTGCAACCCCTGCACCTATTGTAGTTACACCCCTGCCTAGTGTACATACGTTCTATAAAATTATATCAACCAGTATGGATCAATTCAGTATATGCTATAGCACCAGGACTCTTGTGCGGCTGAGGTTATGACATATTTACTAGCGGTGCCCACCGCTGTTGTGAGCTAGTAAATATTCATAACCTCAGCTGCACAAGAACCCTGGTTCTACAGCATATACTGCATTGATCCATACTGGGTTACATATAGTGTGTATTACTGACACAGGTCAACCGCAACACTGAATAAAAAATACTATTAATTTTCACTTCATATGGGAGTGCCTTGTTTGTCAGTACTATTCTCCGGTGTGGAAGCCTACCTGTGCACCCTTCGGATTACAGTAGTGCCCTGTTTTTTCAAAATGAAGTGGCTAAAAGATGCGTCCTGATCATTCTGCAAGTGACTTATACTTGGAAGCCGTCACTATTTTATATATAGAATTTACATAAAAAGACCTTGGTGGTGAAATAATCGCAAAAATCACCAAAGAAGACACTTCAGGAACAGCACGGCAGGCATATTACTGAAGCACCTTCTGTTCCAAAAACTCTTCGTCTGAGATGCCGCGTGATTAGCGAGATTCCGGCTTTTTCACACTATCTAGGAGCTTGTGTCTGTGTCCTATCCCCTCGAAAATAATTATGGCATTGTGTCTGTGTGTGGATAAACGGCAAATTCTAATGAGAAATTAAGTTCGGTGTCTGCAAGTTTGCAGTATCCTTGAGAACTGTCCAAGTAAATCAGCAAGTCTGATGTGTAAATGTTCCATGCTCTGGAGTCTCTCCGAGCCACATAATGAGGCTTGTGAGCTTAGTCCATTCAGTAAAATAAACAGCTTTGTAAGCCACGGCTCGCTGATTGCCCTGTGTCAGTGTCTTGTGTAGTATGAGATGGCACAAGACCGAATTGTTTATTGATAGAAGTTTTTCTCTTTTTCTCCAGCAAACCTTCCGGGACAGAACCTTCTCCAAAGACTCGAATCTCCAACCTGCCTCCCGCACATCCTGATCATATAGGAGGCTACAGACTGGCAACCGCTACCTTTGCCGGAATAGAGAACAAGTTTGGCCTCTACTTGCCAAAATTTAGATCTCCTGATGTGGCTCCTGCTAAACCCAAAGCTGCGCCCTCTGTATAATACAGAAGCCTCAATGGGTGCAAAACAACACAGTATTTCAAGGTGCAGCACAGTGCAGTATCTCTTTGGTCAATTGCATGTGAGTTTCTCCGAGCTGCTTGTCCCGTTTTCTATGATATAGTCATTTGTTGGGTGGTGGATCACCTGTTTGCACAGAAGAGGTTTCCCGCTTCGTTCGGCACATAGAATGTATCTTTGTTTCCAAAAAAAATGAGAGCATGTGTTTTGCTTTTTTAATATCTGGCTTTCCATAGCTTTGCACTTATCGTTACTGTACATATTGTACATCTGTACAGACACCGCGGCACATGAGACATCTGTTACTTTTTGTACAAGGGGTGGCGGAAAATGTACAGAACATATTGGACGTGTTTTATTAAGAGCCATGGAATATTGTATTATGATTTCATCATATACTCATTTTAATGTATTTTATGGAAAATAAATCATTAATGTTTGATTTGTCTTTCTTCTGTGTGTATGCGGCCATATTAAAGGGAATCTGTCAGCACAAAATGACTGTTCAGACCCAGGTGCTCGGTGCATCCTTAGCATGGCTGAATAGTTCAGTGCCCCTTCACACCTACTTATTTTCTATCTGTTTCCCACCTCCTGTAATGCCAGGCCTGTCCATCAAGCAACATTAAGGGTACCTTTACACGTCGCGATAATGCAATGCAACATCGACAAAAAGTCACGTGGTACAGTCATTGCAGTTGATATCGTTCATGCGTTGTCATGTAAATGGGCAATGTGACTCGAAAAAATCGTAGGTACGATATTGCAAGAAGATTGTGCAAGCACCTCAACCGTACGATATTATATATGCGATCTGGCATGATCGTACCGTGTGACGGCATCACTACGATTTTAACGCAACTTCCCCTATTCACTACAATGTTAATGCTCGTTCGCTGGGTTGCTCCATACCCAGCGGAAAAAAGTTGCGTACAACATCGTAGTTGCGTTGCCTGCCGATATCTCCCTGTGACATCTCCTATGCGATCTTGGACAAGTGCCAAAAACGTGCGCGCTCCCGTGAAATTGTATGCGATATCGGAACGATATTGCGACGTGTAACGGTGCCCCAAGGCAGAGACAGATTGAAAGCATGAAGGTGGGAAGGTGCACTGAACTGCCAAGGGTGGACCGAGCGCCTGTGCTTTGTGTTAAGTCATTTTGTGTTGACAGATTCCCATTAAGAATGCTTTGAGCTTTAGGCTACATTCAGACTGTGCATTTTTTATTTTTTTTTTGCATCTGTTCTGCTTTGCCTTTAGCTGCAAAACAGGAGCTGTCGAAAAAACACACCCAATAACTGATCATCTGTTTTCTGAAGGGTTTTTGCTGCGTTTTTTTGACCCACAGACATTGCCTCCTATGAGAAAAGCAGCTCCGAAAAACGCAACACAAATTGACATGCACTTTTCCAAAACGGAGCCTCCAAACGTGAAAACACAGCTCACTTTCAAAGTGCCCTGTCTGAATGGCAAAAATGAAAACCCATAGACTTTGCTGGGATGTAATTTGAGTGATCCGTTTTCTGTAGTACACTGCACAAAAAGGATCATAAACCGCATAGTCTGAATGTAGCCTTAAATTGAATCTGTCACGTGGAAAAATGCTATCAACCTGCAGACATGGGGTTAAGCTGCAGGATAATGGCATTCTGAACCTGCCTGTCTTCTGTACATTAAACCTCGCTGTCAGGAGGAAGTTAACTTTAATCCTCCCGGCAGTATTCTGGTTTCAGTCGTGGAGGCGGTGGCAGCACGTGTTCAGTCACTGCTCTGTGTATGGAGAGCGGCGGCTGTAACCAAGCCTCCCATGCTGAGTGACAGCTGCTCAGCATTATAGGAAGCTGTCAGTCAGTACACTGGTGTTATTACAGCTGCTGCTCTCCATACACAGAGCAGTGACTGAACATGTGCCGGTGCCGCATCAATGACTGAAACCGGTACGTTGCCGGGAGGATTGAAGTTCATTTACTCCCAGTAGCGCGGATTAATGTGCACGAGTTTGACAGGTTTAGGATGCTATTAACCTGTAGATTAACCCTATATCTGTGGATAAATAGCATTTTTCCACCTCTGAAAACACAACCCCACAGTATAACTAAGGCGGCCGTCAGAAGCTTCAATATCTTGAACGATATTGTAAGCGATCACATGCACGCGCGATCGCTTACAATATCGTTCACATCGCTGGTGAGATGTCACACAGGCAGACTCACCAGCGATGTGGGCCAGCGAGATCGCTGGTAACTATGGTACACATCGGGTTACTAGGCGTCGCGCGGCGCTTAGTAACCCGACGTTTACCATAGATACCATCTCCCAGCATAGGCTCTGCCGCTAGGAGATGGATCATCGTGGTGTCACACACCACTATGAGGCAGATTGTTAAATCGTTCATCGCTAGATATGAGCTCCGGCTCTCATATCTGCGATGTCACGATCAAGCGATTTTGCATTGTAAAATCGCTTGATCGCACGCAGCGATGCACAAACGATATCGCTTAAGCGATCAAAAAGCAGATCACTTAAACGATATCGTTCAAGATATTGAAGCGTCTGACGGCCGCCTAAGACTAGGATGGATGTACATGCAGGTGATACTGTCCACTGAAGTCTGTAGGAGCAACATTTGAGGCAGGAATTCACTTTATTGTCAGTGTAGAGAGCCACATGGAAATCTGTCCATCTCTGCACCACTACATAGGTGGATAAGATCACCAATATGTAGACTGCAAGCTAGAATTAGCCCGAGTGTATGGAAGAACGGGGAGCCAAATGCACAAACTAAAAAACTATAGTCTCATATCGTGATGAATTTTAATAGCTGATTAGCCTGGGCTAGAAAGAGATATTCTGCAGGCCCATTGTGCCCCACAAGTGTCCAAAGACGTGACCCCTAGACAAAAAACAAGAAATACCTATGTCATGCACATGTGAAAAACGCACATGAAGATGACACATGGATGACCATACAGATGAAAACTGGCCAATTTTACTGGGTGAAATCAATTTAGTTTTTTTTAGTTGCGCGACCTTATGGAAATTACTTACGGTAACCCTCCTGCAGCAGAAATGTCTCATGAGCTGAAACCTACAGAAAAAAAGTTAAATTTCTTCCTTTCTGCTGAATAACAGTGTTTTTTAAGTAGATATGAATTGACCTGAATAACACCACTAAAATCACTTTAGACAACAAAGCACAGTTTACCCTGCCACATCCTGTCGTACCTGACCCTCAACAACAAAGGAAAGCGATCACCTCTTTATACTGCCCCCTCTAAAAACAATGTAAGGCCCCTTTCACATCAGCGTTTTTTGCTGATTGCAGCAGATTTACTGCATCTGCCCCCTAACGGTTACACTTGCGGCAAGCCCCATGCATTGTCTATGGGGCTTGCAGCAGGTGGAGCAAGTGTGGTATTGCGGCGATCCGGCACTTGCGGCCGTGCAAAAAAAAACGCTGCTGGCCGCATTTTTTTGCGGACACCAGTGCCGGATTGCCGCAATGCCACACCTGCTGCAAGCCCCATAGTCAGTGCATGGATCTGTTTTTTTTTTTTTCTTCAAAAAAGGCGGAATTCTGCCGGATTTGAAAAAAAACCCGCTAATGTGTCAGTAAAAACAAACCTAAAGTAGAAAAGATCCGGTTTTGATTTAAAAACCTGAACTGAAAATACCACAGATGTCAAAGTAGCCTAAAGTAATGACTGCCATGATGAATGTGCCAAATATGTGCCGGCGTCCTGTAGCTTTATCGGAATTTGTACTTAAGTAGATAAAGCAAGGTCCCAGTATTCACAAGCCCTGCCCTCCCACTGATGATTGACAGCCTTCTACTATGATTACAGAAAGATCATCTTTAAATACTAAGGTTATAAAACACCCAATGAAATCCAGTGTTAATTATTGTATTATAATTTTGTACATTTTTGAGACAGGAGCCATTATCACATTTGCAATTTTTCTGATGCATTTCAGACCCTACGATGTTATAAAGTTAAGAGAAAGAGAATGACTAATGAGGCGACACTGTCTTATACCTGAATGTAAAAACAATGTTCATCCCCCGAAAAATACAGTATTAACATGAAAACCAGGACAAGGATACATTTATCAAAATTACATTCAAACTATGTACAATTCTTAAAGGAAAGCTAAGCTTTCACACTTAGACTCATATTTCCTGTCCTATTAGGTAGTTTTCTGCAGTCTGATTATCTGCAGAGGCAGGATTCAAATGACTGATAACACATCTGTACACATGTGTACTGTATGTGTGTGTGCATATATATGTTTATGTGTATGTTTTTACATATATATATATATATATATATATATATATATATATATATATACTAGATGGCGGCCCGATTCTAAAGAATCGGGTAGTCTAGAATCCATATATAGTTTATTTACTAATAGTTACGGGAGTGCGGTGAAATGAATTGTGTGTATACAGGCGGCTCAGTGGTTAGAAGTGTACGGTGGCTCAGTGGTTAGCAGTGAGTGCGGTGGCTCAGTGGTTAGCAGTGAGTGCGGTGGCTCAGTGGTTAGCAGTGAGTGCGGTGGCTCAGTGGTTAGCAGTGAGTGCGGTGGCTCAGTGGTTAGCAGTGAGTGCGGTGGCTCAGTGGTTAGCAGTGAGTGCGGTGGCTCAGTGGTTAGCAGTGAGTGTGGTGGCTCAGTGGTTAGCAGTGAGTGCGGTGGCTCAGTGGTTAGCAGTGAGTGCGGTGGCTCAGTGGTTAGCAGTGAGTGCGGTGGCTCAGTGGTTAGCAGTGAATGCGGTGGCTCAGTGGTTAGCAGTGAGTGCGGTGAGATTGGTCAGAGGACAGGGGGCAGAGGACGCAGAGGACAGGGGGCAGAGGACGCAGAGGACAGGAGAGGGGAGGCAGGAGAGACGCAGAGGACAGGGGGCAGAGGACGCAGAGGACAGGGGGCAGAGGACGCAGAGGACGCAGAGGAGGACGCAAGAGGAGGGGGCAGAGGACACAGAGGGGGCAGAGGACACAGAGGGGGCAGAGGACGCAGAGGACAGGGGGCAGAGGAAGCAGAGGACAGGGGGCAGAGGACGCAGAGGACAGGGGGCAGAGGAAGCAGAGGACAGGGGGCAGAGGAAGCAGAGGACAGGGGGCAGAGGAAGCAGAGGACAGGGGGCAGAGGACGCAGAGGACAGGGGGCAGAGGACCAGAGGACAGACGCAGAGGACAGGGGGCAGAGGACACAGAGGACAGGGGGCAGAGGACACAGAGGACAGGGGGCAGAGGACACAGAGGACAGGGGGCAGAGGACACAGAGGACAGGGGGCAGAGGAGACAGAGGACAGGGGGCAGAGGACAGGGGGCAGAGGACAGGGGGCAGAGGACACAGAGGACAGGGGGCAGAGGACACAGAGGACAGGGGGCAGAGGACACAGAGGACAGGGGGCAGAGGACACAGAGGACAGGGGGCAGAGGACACAGAGGGGGCAGAGGAGGCAGAGGACACAGAGGACAGGGGGCAGAGGACACAGAGGACAGGGGGCAGAGGACACAGAGGACAGGGGGCAGAGGACACAGAGGACAGGGGGCAGAGGACACAGAGGGGGCAGAGGAGGCAGAGGACACAGAGGACAGGGGGCAGAGGACACAGAGGGGGCAGAGGAGGCAGAGGACACAGAGGACAGGGGGCAGAGGACACAGAGGACAGGGGGCAGAGGACACAGAGGACAGGGGGCAGAGGACAGAGGACAGGGGGCAGAGGATACAGAGGACAGGGGGCAGAGGACACAGAGGACAGGGGGCAGAGGACACAGAGGACAGGGGGCAGAGGACACAGAGGACAGGGGGCAGAGGACACAGAGGACAGGGGGCAGAGGACACAGAGGACAGGGGGCAGAGGACACAGAGGACAGGGGGCAGAGGACACAGAGGACAGGGGGCAGAGGACACAGAGGACAGGGGGCAGAGGACAGGGGGCAGAGGACACAGAGGACAGGGGGCAGAGGACAGAGGACAGGGGGCAGAGGATACAGAGGACAGGGGGCAGAGGACACAGAGGACAGGGGGCAGAGGACACAGAGGACAGGGGGCAGAGGATACAGAGGACAGGGGGCAGAGGACACAGAGGACAGGGGGCAGAGGACACAGAGGACAGGGGGCAGAGGACACAGAGGACAGGGGGCAGAGGACACAGAGGACAGGGGGCAGAGGACACAGAGGACAGGGGGCAGAGGACACAGAGGACAGGGGGCAGAGGACACAGAGGACAGGGGGCAGAGGACACAGAGGACAGGGGGCAGAGGACAGGGGGCAGAGGACAGGGGGCAGAGGACACAGAGGGGGCAGAGGACAGAGGGCAGAGGGGGCACACAGGTTGGAGGGCACAGCAGCGTGTATGGCTGCAGACTTACCGGTGGCCGGGCTTCGGGTGTAGGAGGAGAGGAGGGGCGGGCAGAGCTGCAGGAGAGGAAGTCCCGCCCTCCCTCCTCTCCAGGCACACGGCAGGGAGCACGGGTACCCCCAGGGTGTGTGTGGCCCTCCGAGGTGGCGGGCAATGGGCCCCCCTGCCCCTCCCGGTATGTAGGTACTGGCTGGAGGGCAGAGGGTGGAGGGGAGTGGCTGGAGGGCGCACGGAACTTCCGAGATCGGAACGTTCCGTGTGTCGGTGACTGTAGCCGGGGGGCAGCCTGGCTACAGTGCACTGGATGAGCCTGGGCGACGACCATCACGGAAGTGGGCGTGGCCTCCTCCGGAAGAGGCCTTCGGGTTTTATATAATAGATATATTGTGAGGTAGCAAGGGGAATGGTAGTAGAGGGACGCTATGTTTCCCCAAGGATGGTGAGCTACTGCATGTATGGGACAGGAGATGCTTACATGAGCATAGGTGAGGTAGGTGTGGCCCCCGTTACTGAGAACGGTGGCTGTTGGTAAAGCCTGTTATGGGACCTCCTCTATGAGGAATGGGGGAAGGTGTTTGGGCGGGCCTCCATTCCTCATCTCCCGCCCCAGGCTTTTGAAGTAGCTGGGAGGGAAAGACAGGTGAGAAAGGTTAGGCCAGAAGAGACGGCTGTGAAGGTGTTGTGAGAGGAGATCAGACTGGAGAGGAGTTCAGTCTGGGGAAAAAGTAGCCTGTGAGAGCACAGAGAGCGTGTACCAGACCCCAAGGTGGGGTAGGACCCCTCGGCGAGCTCCAGGAGGAGCAGGTTTCGGGCCGACGCTATTATCCTGATGTAAAGACTGTTTTTTTTTGTTTGTTTTGCCATTGTGTGAAATAAACCACACTTGTTTTTGGACTGAGCCTGAGTGTCACTGCCTTACTTGCTGCTGCAATAGAGACTGATCCCTACAATATATATAATATATAATGAAAAACAAAGCCCATATGTTTTCAAGATACATTTAACATGACAACTTTATCTAGACAATATGTGATATCCTGATAAGTTTCCCCCTAAGGCTATATGGATGTATTCATCATGAATATATCCAATAGATCTCACAATTGTACAAAACATACCTCCAACCCCTTTTCCAATAGTTTGGTTTAGGCCAGAGACACACTGAGTGAGACGCTCAGATACTGGCCTGAGTCTTGCATGACTTTCCCAGAATGGCCACCGGCTCTCTAGACATGAGCATGCAGCTCTATAGAAACATAATCAGCGGACGTGCGCCCGTCCAGAGAGACTGCAGTTGTTCCGGGTGAGTCAAGCAAGACTCAGGCTAGTATCTGAGCATCTCATTCAGTGTGTCTCCGGCCTTACTGTTTTTCAATACCATGGAAGTGAATACAGCAATAGTAAACATATCTGGTGAAATGAGTATTGTGCACGTCTCACATTTTCTAAGCAAATATATTTCTAAAGATGCTAAGAAATATATTTGCCTAGAAAATTGGTGATACGTGTGCTGAATGAACACATGATGTTTTTAGTTGAAAACTGAGTAGCGGTGTCCTGTAGCAGTGCCCTGTACTGATGCCCTGTGGTGGTGCCCTGTAGCAGTGTCCTGTAGCGATGTCTTGTACTGATGTCCTGTAGCAGTGTCCTGTGGCAGTGCCCTGTAGAGGTGTCCTGTAGAGATGTCTTGTAGCTGTGCCCTGTAAAGGTGTCATGTAGCGATGCCTTGTACTGATGTCCTGTAGTGGTGTCCAGTAGCGGTGTCCTGTACAGATGTCTTGTAGATGTGGCCTGTAGACGTGTCCTGTAGCGATGCCTTGTACTGATGTACTGTAGTGCTGCGCTGTGACGGTACCCTGTAGAGGTGTCCTGTAGCAGTGTCCTGTTGCAGTACCCTGTAGAGGTGTCCTGTAGCGGTGCCCTGTGGTGGTACCCACTGGAGGTGTCCTGTAGAGATGTCTTGTAGCGGTGCCCTGTAGAGGTGTCCTGTAGCTATGCCTTGTACTGATGTCCTGTAGCGGTGCCCTTTAGCGGTGCCTTGTAGGGGTTCCCTATGGAGGTGCTGTATAGAGGTGTCCTGTAGAGTTGTCTTGTAGCAGTGTCCTATAGAGATGCCTTGTACCGATGCCCTGTAGCATTGTATAGTAGCGGTGTCCTCTAGCAATGTCCTGTAGTATGTGTTGTTAAGCCTCCTACTGTACATTAGGACACATTACATACATAAGAAGCATGTAAGAGCTGAGTAATGTCTTGTGATAGCTGTGATATTGTAATTATGTTGCCCATCAGTCATAATAATATGCGTGACTAATTGATTATATTGCAGATGTCTAATGGCTTACATCACCGGTCTCTGATAACACTGATATGATTTTCTGGTGAATTTTCACAATGGACGCATTATTCGTATATTGTGCTTGTGTTATTCCTTATTTAACAAATTAAGGGTTTTTACAAGGCAATAACAGAGATGTCCAATCTATTACATAAGCTCCATTTGCACTGAACAATGTCATGCTGGGCCTTCTGGCTGAAAGTAATTATATTTGACATTACGTAGAAATGTAATGGCCTAAGAGACTTGTTCACACAAAGTCATGGACCAAAACATTTCTAAATATTATTTTTTTCTCCTGTATTATCTGTCCACTTCTAAAATCGCCTAATTCACTTGCGGTAATCGCTCATTCAACAGTTGGTGGCAGGAGGAGGGGACGTCTGGGACGGTCGGCGTTAAGGGTTAGTGACCGATTTGATCTAACGAGTGTGATATTATGAGCATTGTGCATCGTGTCAGCACCAGTAACAATTGAATTCCTGCTGGGATGCCAGTACTAGCAGAAGTAATATAATAACTTGTGTCTCTGTAGCGCCTTTCAATTCCAAAGTACATTATATTTCTGCTTCAGAGGAATTCACTCAACCATCTCCGAGCTGGAAACTAGAGAAGCAATCGCCAGGTCTCTCTCACATAGATAATCCAGGATCCGGGTAATTAACCTGTAATTGACAACTTTGGTTTTATTAGTTTTGTTTAGTTAGATTAGATTATACTCTTTGCATTTTATTGTTCAGATATGTTTTTGTCCTTGGTAACCTTTTTTGCACTAAATCCTTCAAAATGTCACCTGTGGTTCCTGAATTTTATGCAAACTAAAGCTAAAAATGTTCTTCGTTTTTGTAGTTTACCTTTTTTGCAACTTTTTAGAACAAGACTCCAAATATACAGTGCCTTGTGAAAGTATTCGGCCCCTTGAACTTTTCAACCTTTTGCCACATTTCAGGCTTGAAACATAACGATATGAATTCTAATTTTTTTGTGAAGAATCAACAACAAGTGGGACACAATCAGGAAGTGGAACCAAAATTATTGATATTTTGAACTTTTTTAACAAATAAAAAACTGAAAAGTGGGGCGTGCAATATTATTCGAGTCCCCTTGAGTTAATACTTTGTAGCGACCACCTTTTGCTGCGATTACAGCTGCAGTCTCTTGGGGTTTGTCTCTCTCAGTTTTGCAATCTAGAGACTGACATTCTTGCCCATTCTTCCTTGCAGAACAGCTGGAGCTCAGTGAGGTTGGATGGAGGCGTTTGTGAACAGCAGTTTTCAACTCTTTCCAGAGATTCTCCATTGGATTCAGGTCTGGATGTGACTTGCCATTCTAACACCTGGATACGTTTATTTTTGAACCATTCCATTGTAGATTTTGCTTTGTTTGGGATCATTGTTTTGTTGGAAGATAAATCTCCGTCCCAGTCTCAGGTCTTTACAGACTCCAACAGGTTTTCTTCCAGAATGGTCCTGTATTTGGCTCCGTCCATCTTCCCATCAATTTTAACCATCTTCCCTGTCTCTGCTGAAGAAAAGCAGGCCCAAACCATGATGATGCTGCCACCACCATGTTTGATAGTGGGGATGGTGTTTTGAGGGTGATGGGCTGTGTTGCTTTTACGCCAAACATATCGTTTTGCATTGTGGCCAAAAAGTTCAGTTTTGGTTTCATCTGACCAGAGCTCCTTATTCCACATGTTTGGTGTCTCCCAGGTGGCTTGTGGCAAACTTCAAACGAGACTTTTTAAAGGATATCTTTGAGAAATGGCTTTCTTTTTGCCACTTTCCATAAAGGCCAGATTTGTGCAGTGTACGACTGATTGTTGTCCTATGGACAGACTCTCTCACCTCAGCTGTAGATCTCTGCAGTTCATCCAGAGTGATCAGGGCCTTTTGGCTGCATCTCTGATCAGTCTTCTCCTTGTTCGAGATGAAAGTTTAGAGGGATGACCGGGTCTTGATACATTTGCAGTGGTCTGATACTCTTCCATTTCAATATGATCGCTTGCACAGTGCTCCTTGAGAGGTTTAAAACTTGGGAAATCTTTTTGTATCCAAATCCGGCTTTAAACTTTGCCACAACAGTATCTCGACCTGCCTGGTGTGTTCCTTGGTCTTCATGATGCTCTGTGCACGTGAAACAGAGCCCTGAGACTATCAGGTGCATTTATACGGAGACTTAATTACACACAGATGGATTTAATTTATCATTTACAGTCATTTAGGACAACATTGGATCATTCAGAGATCCTCACTGAACTTCTGGAGTGAGTTTGCTGCACTGAAAGTAAAGGGGCCGAATAATATTGCACGCCCCTCTTTTCAGTTTTTAATTTGTTAAAAGTTTAAAATATCCAAAAAATTCGTTACACTTCACGATTGTGTCCCACTTGTTCATTCTACACAAAAAAATTAGAATGTATATCTTTGAAGCCTGAAATGTGGCAGAAGGTTGAAAAGTTCAAGGGGGCCAAATACTTTCACAACTACTGTATGTACACAATAACTCTGGGGACTGGAGGAAACTTGACCAAAAAGTTTACACCTTTTTAAAAAGTTGCAATTCATAAATTAAAACTTTTTGGTCTAAAGGTACCATTACACGCTTCAATTTTGTAACGATATCACCAACGATTTCACGGGAGCGAGGCGTGGCACGTTTAGGACCATTGTGAATGATCACATGTTTAGATATTGTGAACAACTCAACAACGATGCGACGAGTAGCTATCGTTGCACAACCCAATGAATGATGCTTGTTCACTGATGTGAACAGGCGAAGTCGTTAACGACATCATTATCGCGGTGTCACACACAACGATGCAGCAGGTTGGCTGAACGACGATCGTCTGATTTGAGAACATGTTCTCCGATCAGCGATCCACCGATTTATCGTAGTCGTATCTTGGTGTCACACACAACGATGTACTAAATATGTCATTTGAACAACTCCAAACCCGTGACGTTTCAGCGATGTCGTTCACAATATCGTACCGTGTAACTGTATTTTTAGTGTGATCTGTCAAATCATTGGACGCACTCACACTAATGTTATTCTATGGGGCTGTGCACATGTCTGATTATTTCTTTGAACCAGGTCTTTTCATGTGATTTTTTTTTTATCCTGATGAAAGGGAAAGTTTTATCCCTGAAACTCATAGCATTAAAAGTCGCCTTCAATTTATTATTGATCATTGGAGTGGAATTATCCCTCACAATGCAACATTTGCACCATTCCTTTTTATCAACATTTTTTCTTACCATTGTGGTTACAGGCTTTTATAGTGGTTGTGCCTAAGGCTATGTTCACACTGGACATTTCTGTACAGTACTTTAGGACCTATGCACCATGTGACTCACCATTTGACTCAGTGACATGGTGCACAGGTCCTAAAGTGCCATACAGGCTAGTCACAGGAAGGTCCTGCCAATACCCAGGAGAAGGAACCTATCGGAACTCGCCATGGGATCGCGGGAAGGGTAAGAAAATTTTGTCTGTATATGTCCCCCAAAAATGGAGCAAGAAAGCAGCACAAACAGATGATGCATTTGTGATGCTCTTTACAAAAAAGAGGATCTGTTTTTGGGGCAGAAACTGTACAAAAAAAAGGACTAATAAAAAACGGAGCACAAACCCTGTGTCTGAACTGAGCCTTACACAACCATCCAAGGTCGAGCTCCTCACGTTTAGTCTTGACCATTGTTTACACTGATAAGACCCTATTCTGCGCTGTGTTTCCAGTATTTGCGCTACTTTTTAAAAAGTCCCAATGGATAAGTCAAAATTTTGGTCTAAGTGTGATCTGTCAAAACATTGGATAGCATCAGACTAATGTTATTCTATGAGGCGTTGCACAAGTCTGATTATTTCTTCAGACTGAGTCAGAGGAAATAAAATCGCAGTATACACGATTTGCACCAATAAATTGGATCACACTTGGCCTGGAAGTTAATGGGTCTGTGAAAAAAATTCGACCACTCTTGGATGACATCGAAGTGTGGTCAGATTTTCACAGACTTACTAAATTGAGAAGATAAATAATTATTTTTCCCATCTTTTCCACATCTGAGGACACTTGATCCCCCTCAGATCAAACTCAACCAGTGTGTGATTTAGTATAATGGGACCAATTTAAACGGATAAGGGAAAATATGGTTGTGTGACCCTAGCCTGCAGCAGCAAAATGCTACAAAATTTGAGTAAAGACTATTTAGCACTAGATGGGGGCCCGATGCTATCGCATTGGGAGTTTGTCGAACGTGTGCATTTAGTTGAATTACGGTTGTTGTTTAAAAGTTTAAGTTAGTAATCTGTGCGCAATAACAAACCAGGTGTACAAATATGGTGGCACATGCTCATTAACTCACATGGCAACCAGTGGCAATCTTTATGCACCTCGTCATGCGCAGTACCGGACTGAGTGTCCAAAGATGGCGGCCACACGCACAGTAGTAGGAGACACTGCCGGCCACATGTCCAGTAGCAGATGGACAATGTGGCCATTCAGGAACACCTGGATCTGCCTGAGCTGCGCCCAGTGTCTGCTAGGTGGCAGTATTTTCCAGACAAACTTAGAGTGTACATACATGATGAGAGTTTTATGTAAGTAGATGTTGCACACCTTGGCAAATAAGAGGTAAATAAGCAATTAAAAAAATAATTGTGTGAAAATGTTCATCACCTTTAATTAGTGATGAGCGAGTGTAATCGTTACTATTCGCACGAAGAGTACGGTATGCGTGATACTCATTACTTGGAGAGTACCGCTGGTGCTCGTGAGTGATTTGTCAATCATCGATCTGACACATATTGCAAGCTCCCCTCAGTGCACAAAGTGATCTGTCTGCTCAGTGAGAGCAGATTGAATGTTAGGATCTTTCTTGGGGGGGCATAGCAAAGTGTTGTAGGCATTGAAATCGTAAAAAAGCCCACCCTCCCGCCCTGTGCCGGAAAAAAGACTCGTTTTATAACCAGAAGTGTGTGGACGGAGTCTATCGCTAATTGACTAACATTGGACTCGCTATTGGGACGAATATGCGAGTATTAAAAACTACTTGTTACGAGTATAGAGTGTGAATATTTCACTACTCGCTCATCACTATCTTTAACCCTTTACGGTAACCTCCTATGCATGTACTGTTCTGGGAAGTGTGTTCCACAAACGCACCGTATGTGTACAGCAATATGATCAGCTTCATGACTCTGCTTGTGAGTGCGATCAGTGGGTGTCAGCTATGTAGCATAGCTGATACACTGTATTAACTGACCTGTAGCTTTCTCCCTCCATGTTCTGAACAGAACGGGAACTCCAGAAGTGAAACCACACAGCACTGAGAGCAGAGGGAGGAGAGAGAAGAGAGCTGCTGAGAGAGAGTGCATAATTACATGACAGTGTTTATACAGCACATGACTAATTGTCTCTTCCTATAATGGAGAGGACTGATTCAGGAGATCCCTTCAGGGTGTGAAGATGCTGATAACATGGAAACTACACAGGCTAGAATAATGATTTTACATGGTTTTAAAAGGTCTGTCCAGGCACTAATCAAGGGTAATATTAGTATCATACTGAAAAATGACCTGACAGTGTCCCTTTAAACAGGAACTCCAGTGAGAGAAAACTTTTTAGTACAGTTCCTGCCCTGCTACATGATGAAGCAAAGCTGTACACTGCAGTTCTAGGATCTATAGAGCTCTTATAAATCAATAAAATCATATCTGCTCCTCTGAACTGGCCCCCCACCTCAAGGAACCCAGAATATTCAGCATGAGGGGCTTCATGCTGCTGTTTGAAAAGAGGAGGTGTGTTAGGGGCGTGGATGCTGGGAGCTGCAGGATCAGCCTACATTCCAGTGAAGAGTGATGATGATGATCCATTGAAAGTTAAGGTCCCGTTACATGGCATGACATTGGAACGATGTCAGCAACGATCTCGTGGGCGCGTGGTCGTTGCAAACATCGTTTTGACATCGTTGGTGAGATGTCACATGTCTAGATATCGTGGCCAACTCACCAACGATGTTGTGAGCAGGTATCGTTCGCACAACCCAGCGACCGATCCCTGCTCATTGCTGTGAATGAGCGAAGTCATAAATGACATCGTTATCGCTGGTGTCAAACACAACGATATGGCAGGTTGGCTGATCGTGTGGTTTGAGACATGTTCTCAAACCAGCGATCCAACGATTTATTGTTCCAACTTGCCAGAGTCACACACAACAAGGTCGTAACGAGGTTGCTGGTCTGCCTCCAAACCCGTGACGTATCGGCAGTGTCGTTAATGACGTCGTGCCGTGTAACGGGGACCTTTAGAGAATAAGATACCATGTTCCTATGGGGGAGGGGAGACCATGTAGAGCAGAATCGATCAATGTAATGATTTGCCTCTGCTCATATCCTCACAATAACAGTACACATTATGCATCATCATACAGCTGAGGAACGCAGCATGTATTTGTATTGTTTGGAGACGTGATTGCTTTATGAAGCCTGGACCTCCTCCCCCCAGTCACATAGAATGGTATATCAGGGGCTGGATTGTATGTGTGTGCATAAGGCTGGCGGCCACACCCACTCCCTATGCAGATATGTGAGGGGCTGAATGTAGGCTGATCCTGCAGCTCCCAGCATCCACACCCCTGACACACCTCTTCTTCTCACCAGTGGCATGAAGCTGACATGCAGAAATTTAGGTTCCATGAGGTGGGGTCAGAGCTGAGAGGCAGATATGATTTTATCGATTTATAAGAGATCTATAGATCCTAGAACTGCAGTGTACAGCTCAGCTTCATCATGTAGGAGGGCAGGACTGTACTAAAAATGTTTTTTTCCCTCACTGTAGTTCCCCTTTAAGGGCATACACATTCAAAGTTAAAACTGAAAATGTTCAAAATGTTACAATATTTTCAAGATAAATGCAAAAAACATTGTCCTAAATTTACCACTAACATGAAATACAATATGTACACAATAACACAATATCAGTTCGCTGGGATCCATGGAAGCGTTCCAGAGTTATAACCTCAAAGTGACACCAGTCAGAATTGCAAAAAATGGCCTGGTCAGGAAGGTGAAAACAGGCTCAGGAGTGAAGTAGTTAAAGACTATCGTATAACTGAGATACCTAACGCAGTAGTTGTGCAATATAGAGGAATGAAGGACTTGCACACAGTTGAAACCAAAAGTTTACATCCACTGTATAAAAAGACACATCTGCATGTTTTCTTAATATCTGACATGAAATCAGAATACGGTAACACTTTCCCCGTTTTAGGTAAATTTGGATTACCAAAATTATTATTTGCCAAATGCCAGAATAATGAGGGCGAGAACAAATGTTTTAAGGCATCTTTATTACTTTCTGCAAAGTCACAAGTTTACATAATTTCATTAGTATTTGGTACCATTGCCCTTAAACTGTATGACTTGGGTGAAACGTTTTGGATATCCTGCCCCAAGCTTCTCGCAATAGTTGGTCGGAATTTGGGCCCATCCCTCCTGACAGAAATGGTGTAACTGAGTCATGTTTGTAGGTCGCCTTGCTCGCGCCTGCCTTTTCAGCTTTGCCCATAAATTTTCACTCACCACTGGTGGACTTGAAATCTTTGCTTACAATTATGCACAGGTGACATGCGGGCAGGATGGAGGGTGCGGGCTGCGTCCTCATGGACAACGTACGTTTTGCTCGATTGAGCTTATTCTACCTGCAGAAGCTCAATCAAGCGAAATGTGCGTTGTCCCAGAGGACGCAGCCCGCACCCTGTAGCCCACCTGCATTGTGATTAAAGATTTCAAAGTTCCATCTACAGTGAGTGCATCCTTTCATTCCTATACACTGTAATTTATGAACTGTGATTAACAGAATTGCACCGCCACTGGGTGGTGAAGCAACAAATATCCCCTCCCCTTATGGAAATAAGGCACACACTCGGTAATCTGGAGGTTTAGTGTGGGGCTCTCCATTATTATTTCAATAGGATTGAGATCAGGTCTTTGTGATGGCCACTCCAAAACATTGACTTTGTTATCCTTAAGCCACTTTGGAACCAGTTTGGCAGTATGTTTCAGGTCATTGTCCATTTGGAAGATCCAATTCTGCCAAGCTTTAACTTCCTGGCTGATGTCTTGGGATGTTGCTTCAGTATTGCCACATAATTTTCTATCCTCACGATACAATTTATTTTGTGACGGGCACCAGTCCCTCCTGCAGCAAATCAACTCCACAACATGGTGCTGCCACCACCGTGTTTCACAGTTGGGATGGTGTTCTTAGGCTTTCAAATTTGTCCCCTTTTTCCTCCAAACAAAACAATGGTCAAACAGTTCAATTTTAGTTTTTTCAGACACGGGACATGTCTCCAAAAATGTCAGTCTTTGTTCCTGTGTGTGTTAAAACCCAAGCTGCCATATTCCACTAGACATTAAAGGGTGAATATAATATTGATTTAGTAGTCAACGTATTTCAGGGTTCCCTGAAACACCCTGAAACATGGCAATATGATATTGATTTGTCCTGAGGAAGGGCCAGGGAGCACTGAAACGTGTTGACTAATAAACCAATATTATATTCACCCCTTGACGTCTCGTGTAATTTGGCTGCGTGGTTTTTAACCCTTCATCCATGATATGCTTTGATAATGGTTGTGAAGCTCACAACCACACAATATAATATAATATATGTGTTTCACTTTATGTATTGACTTACTGAAATTAACTTTTTGATGATATCCTAATTCATTGAGATGCTCCTGTATACTAAAATGTTGCAAAAGCTGAAGCTAACCAGCAGCTTGTTGCAACAGTTGAAGATAAACAGCACTTTTTTATTTTGCAAAAATAAAAAAATTAATGAGCCGCATGTGCCATTTTGATTTTTTTGGTACTAAAAAAACTTCCAGTGATACCGCATGACAAAGAAAGAGAAGTGACTTAAAAAAAATTCCCGGAAATGATGAATTTGAGCCCATAGTTTATAAACACTTTTGATTGATAGTCTTTCACTACAAGTCTCAGCATGCCTTGTCAGCCTTGATTTTGCAAAGCAGCTGGTGGTCCTTTGGCTAAAAAAGTCAAAGAATTACCAGGGTAAACAAGTGAATTACCATGAAATTCCACATTTCACTTGGATGTTTGCCACGGTGCTCACAATACAGCCCGGACGCCACAGGTTGTTTTTTTTTTTTTTTTTCTTTGAGCCTTTGTATCAGAAATAACATGTATTATGTTCTTCCCAACAAATACTGATAGTCATTACACATAGGGGCTATGCTGACGCAAATAAAACCAGAACAGCAACCAATGGAAAGTGTCTTTGTTATGAGGGATAAAAAGGGGTTAACTCCGTTCTCTGCTGGACAGCAATTATATGTAGATTGAGGTCGGAGGAGCGGTGGCGGTGGGTGGTGGCGGTGGTGGTGTAGACCTGCCTCTTCCAAGTGACTGACTTTCAGAACTGCCGGAAAAGAGGAGGGGGGGGGGAATAAGAGAAAGGTGATGAAAACACACAGGGCAAATGTCAAATTGAACAGCGGTGGTTTTGGATTGGAAATAGAGGGGATAGTTATGATGAAGTAACCTGTTGGAAAGCCTGGAGCTAGGCCTCTTCAAACCCATTCAGCAAGGCTAACCACCTGAAGACACAAGTCTGATTGCTGGAGAAGGACACCGCATGAGCTTCTTCTAATGGAATTTCACAGTGTTGGTTTTTTTCTTTTTAGTTTGTTTTTCTCCTTTTAGTTCCCTCTAGTCACGATGGTGACCAGAAAATTCCAAGAGATTTTTATTAATAGAAATAAATGTCACCTTGGTTAGAAAAAGGATAGGTAAAAGGAAAAAAAAAACTGACTCCTTCAAGAAATAATACATATTAAATGACAAGGTGATACTGTAATGCACCAGTAATAAATCATTCAAAATTTATTGCATGAGGAAGTGCATAAGACTATGATAGCACAGAGGGATCAAAATCTGCTAAAAAAAAACAAAAATAGCCAAAAAAAATCCTTCAATTTTATTCATGGGTAAATCTGAATTACTATTTGCACATTAAACAGGGTCTATCACTTACTGGGAAACTTTATAAGGTAAAAGAACAAAATACACTGACAAGCAAAAGGGTAACAATGTTCTGAACTGTTGAAGTTCAGGCTCCATATCTGACCGTCCACTACAGCTCTCCGCATGAGACTACCTTCATTTTATAGACAATCATCTTGGCTATCTCATACATAAGTTTGACTTGTAGCTAATTAGCATATGATTAGTTATGCAAATTCTTGTCATCTCACTGCATTGTTAGTGCTACATTATTATTTTATTTAGCATTTTGTAAAGGCATCTTTGGATTTTAACACTGCCTGAATTCTTCTGGGCAGCTCTCGATCAGATTCAAGCATGTCTTGACCGAAATCTGATCCCAGGCCTCTTCTACATGTTCCCCATGTTGAGTCATACTGGTTGCCTTACTTGGGGTATGTATAAAGCTTTTTCTTTAACTCATCCTACAGGTGTTCAATTGGGTTGAGGTCTGGGAACTGTGGAGCCAATCCAGCACCTCTACTTCATAGCCATTGAACCATTTTTCACCAAGCTTGACTTTTGCTGCCAGTTGTTGTCCTTTTGGAAAACTTTGTCATCCTTTCATAGTACTCGAGTGTACAAAGTAACTCGTCTTGTAGGATACTCACATATACCTCAGCATTGATCCCACCATCGATCCTGGTCAAGTATCCAACTCCTTTAGCTGTGAAACAACCCCATAATCAGGTTTCCTCCACTGAATTTGTCAATTCCTTCAATTTCTCAATCTATTAGACCTTTTTGCCTTTCAGACCCATTTACAACCCACCAGAGCTGTCTATTGACTTTTGTCTCATCGCTCCAAACCAACCATTTTCAATCTTTTACTGTCCACTTTTCATATTTTTTTGTTAACCCGACGCTTCTTATGATGATACTGAAGTGGAAGTGTCTTCACCTTTTTTTTGAGCCATCATTCCATATTTGTGTAACGTGCTTCATACATTGCTTGCATGTATGTTTGCACTCTCACTATTGTGAAGCATACAATCCACCTCCACTGCTGTTTGTGACGTCACAGTGTAATGGCCTCCACACAACCCTCCATGCAGTATTATGGATCCTACACAATCCCTCACACTGTAAAGTTGCTTGCATATGGTATAATGTCCCTGAAATAACTCTCCATAAAGATAAATGCTCCCTCATCGCCCCCCAAATATTATAATAGACCCCACATAGCCTTTAATATAGTATAATTGGCCCCAAAATAAATACCTCTCCCTGTTCCCCGACTACTTCAGTCTCCATAGTGCGTTCTGAAGCTCTACAGGTCTCAGCACAGCAGGCATGTAGTATTGATGTAGTGACATCATCGCACCGTCAGACTTCAGATGCTGAGGGAGAGGATTTCTTTCAACTGTAGAGGTATCTGTAAGGCCTATACAGTTGAAAGTGCAATGCGGGGTGCGAATGAGTGCAAAAGACACATGATTCCCCTGTTGTTATTATGTACACTAATATTTTCATTGTTACAACTGAATCTTCAAACATGACCATAATTTATTACCTTAACACGTATTTTTATATTTATTTGCATTGTGTTTGTGTGCACCACACTAAGCATGGAGAACAGAAAGAGAACAACACAACTGTCCGAGTACTAGAGAACCAAAATTGTTGAAAAATATCCATAATCCCAAGGTTAAAAGTCCATCTCCAGAGATGTTGATGTTTCTTTGTCCACACTGTGCAACATAATCAAGAAGTGTATTACTACCCATGGCACTTTAGCTAATCTCCCTGGACAGCAGAGAAAAAATGATCAAAGGTTGCTCTGCAGGATAGTCTGGATGGTAGATAAGCAGCCCCAATCAAGTTCCAACTAAATTCAAGCTGTCCTGCAGGATCAGGGTGCATCACTGTCAGTGCCAACTATCCTTTGACATTTGAATGAAATGAAACACTATGGAGGAGACCCAGGATGACCCCACTGATGACACAGAGACATAAAAAAAAGCTAGACTACGGTTTGTCACAATGTATGAGAGGAAACCAAAATACTACTGGGAAAGAGTCTTGTGGACAGATGTGACTCAACAGAGCTTTTTGGTAAAGCACATAATTCTACTGTTAACTGAAAATGGAATGAGACCTACAAAGAAAAGACCACAGGACCTACAGTCAAATATAGTGGAAGCTCAAAGATGTTGTGGGGTTGTTTTGCTGCCTCTGGTGGTGGGCACCTTCACTGTGTGCAAGGTGTCATGAAATCTGAAGATTACCAAAGGATTTTGGGTCACAATGTAGAGCCCAGTGTCAGAAAGCTGGGTGTGCGTCCTAGGTCATGGGTCTTCCATCGGGACAATCAAGAATCCTTAGGAATGGAAACAAAGCGCTGAAGAGTTCTGAAGTGGCAGCAATGAGTCCAGATCTAAATCTCATTGATCACCTGTGGAGAGATCTGAAATTGCTTTTGGGAGAAGACGCCTTCACATAGAGATAGAGATTCATTTTCTGAGTCAAATACTTCATTTTCTGGAACAATGTCAAGGGTGCCAACACTTGCCATGACTATCTTTTTATTTTAAGTTACACAAATTGTGTTGTTTATGTGATTTTGGTAACTTATGTGAAACTTTAGGAAAACGTTGGTAACACTATGGCACCTTTACATGGGTTGAAACTTAAAACATTGAACTGCAATTCACCAAGTTGTTCAGTGCTCGTCATAGCTCCATGTTAATTCAAGCAATGTGTGAGGATGAAGGTGTTTTCTTTTTGGTCGGCAGCACATCCTGTTTACACGATGGAATGTGCTGCCGACTATAACAACTCAGTGGCCATGTTTACACGGCATTAATTGTGAATGATTGCAAATATGGAATCTTCTTCAGCAAATCATGAGACTTTACAGTTGTAAGGCGTTCCTCCGCACCGTACAGTAATAACTGGAAGGGTTTTTGCATTTAACCTGTCTGGCTTGTTACCAGGGATACAGCTTAGTAAGAGACCAATTTTCCTGCTAAAATATGAAATTTTCTAATTACGATGAAAGCCATACTACAATCACAAATATATCAAGGAATAAATATCAATAATGCCTTATGATTAAAATTATACATCTAGTACACAGCTACTAGCACAGTGCTCCGGGTGCGCTGGTAACAAACCATTACTTTGTATGTTGCTGAATCAAAAATCAACCGCCTGAATGGGACCATTTCTATAGGATTTGTTAATTTTAATAATTCAGTGTAATTGCTAATTTACGAAGCTAAGAATGTCTAATGCTGAACGGTAAATAGAAAGTGCTTGCATTGTCTGCAAATCTGACATTTTTCACATTTTCAGCTAATTTTACACAAGTGTATGAAAAATAGTCTGTTTCTCAAGCCAAAAAAAAAAACAATTTTTCATCCGTGTTGTGACCATGTATGTATAATTTTTATACATTAATAATTAAAAACTTATTTAATATATAGTTATTTAATACCAGTGGCGTAACTAGAGTCAGAAGGGCCCTGGTGCGAAATTTGGACCTTGGCCCCCCCTCTTCCCTTGCTCGCCCACATTGGTCAGAACCCATCATATAATATAATGCAGACTCATAGCCCTCCAGATAATATAATGTCACCTCAAAGGCCTCCATATAATATAATGCAGCCTCATAGCCCTACAGATAATATAATGCAGCGTCACCACCCTTCAAATAACATAATGCAGTGTCACAGCCCCCCAAAATAACATAATGTAGTGTCATGGTCCTTCATATAATATAATGCAGCGTCACAGTCCTCCAAATAACATAATGCAGTGTCACAGCCCTTCATATAATATAATGCAGTGTCACAGCCCCCCAAAATAATATAATGCAGCCTCACAGCCCTCCAGATAATATAACGTAGCGTCACAGCCCTTCATATCATATAATGCAGCGGCACAGCCCTTCATATCATAATGCAGCATCACAGCTCTTCATATAATGGATAATGCAGCCTCATAGCCCTCCATATAGCATACATCCTCCCCACACACACACACTGCCCCCGTACAACCTGCCCCACTCACCCACACACACACACCCTCCACTCTCTCCCTCTCCGGAAGCTGTGGAGGCTCTTCTGCTCCTGAATGGAGCTCACACTTATCCTGCCGGCAGCAACGTCCTGACTGTGAAGAGGTCACATGACCTCATCACAGTGCAGCACGCAGCGGCCACGGGAATTTTAAAGTTACAGTGCCTGCCAGTCCTCCCGACAGCTGTGATCAGCCGCCTGGGCACCAGCTGGGCAGGCTGCCACACAGTAATATGGACGTGCGTCCTTAGGGACGCACATCCATGTAAAGCAGTCGCAGGGATCACAGGGGTTGGCCGGCGCCGGACCCCTGTACCTCCGGGACCGTTCGCACTTGCGACCCCTGCGACCGCAGTTGTTACGCCACTGTATGATTCTCTATGTGTGTACATGGTTGTATATTTGTGTATATGACTGTATGTGTGTGATTGTGGCATATGACTATGTGTTGTGATTGTGTGTATATGATTGTGTATTTGTTTATGATCATATATGTGTGTGTATATGACTGAGTATGTGTAAATATGATTGTGCATTTATGATTATGTGTATATGATCATGTATGTGTGTACATGACTGTGTATGTGTGTATATGAATGGGTATATGATGGTATATGTGTATGAGTATATGATTCTGTGTATATGACTGTGTATATACGATTATGCGTGTGTGTATATGACAAAATCATAAACACAGACATACACAGACACACATGCAGAATCGTATACACCGATATATACAATCATATGCAGACATTTATAATTATATACACATGCACAGTCATATACACAGACATATACAATCATATACACACATGCATAATCATATATACTCACAATCAATTATATACACACATACAATCATATATACTTGCAGACATACACACATTGGGGTTCTTTTTACTTTTGATGATCTGGCACATCTTCTATCTCCTGTCCCACACACCAGTGGCGGACCTTGAGCCCAGAGGGCCCTGGTGCAGCAGCGGTGCTGGTGAGGAGGTGAGGAGCGGGGGAGGTTGGGGGAGGAATTTGGGGTGCTAGCGGACGTCGACGAGGACCGGGGGGGGGTGCTAGCGGATGTCGGCGGGGGGAAGGGGGGGAAATGGGGTTTTGTTGTATTGTTGATGCGGCTCTCCTACCTGCGCTGAGACGCCAAATGCAGTCCAGGGAGGCGTGGCACCGTAGAAGAGGAGGGCGGGATCAGCCAAGGGAAGCAGGAAGATTCCCTCAGTTACCCTCCTCTCCTCTTCTCCTCTGACACAGGGTAACAGGGTCGGCTGGGGCCCCCCTCCAGGCCTGAGGGGCCCCCTAGCCGGTCGGGGCCCTGGTGCAGCTGAACCAGCTGCACCACGGTAGGTCCGCCCCTGCCACACACATTGATGTAGATCCTTTTCAGAGGAGACCGGGTGCACTGTGTGAATGCTGTATCACACATGGCCGCACACAGCCAGTGCTTTCAGCCCTCTGTGTTGCTCTCTGCTGTACTGTGATGCAGTGAGTGGAGGGGTGGACCTTCACTGCACAAGTAAATGTGTCACTGTCACAGTGTGTAAAGCAGAGAGCTGCAAGCAGTGCTGTGTGCGGCATGAGCAACCATCATGCAGAATACGGCCAGCAATGCACAGCCGCTGGGAGAGGCGGTGGTCCTGTGCAGCCGCTGGGATAGCGAGCGGTCTTGTACAGCCGCTGGGAGAGTGGGAGACACTGCATAGCTGATGAGCGAGCGAGTGGCCTTGTACAGCCGCTGGGAGAGCGGGCGGCCCTGCAGTCGCAGCGGTCGGCGGGCGCCAGGCCCCTGTAACTCCAGGCCCGGTCGCACTTGCAACTCTTGCGACTGCAGTTGTTACGCCACTGTTTAATACACTACTATTGAAAAGTTTGGGGTCATTTAGAAATGTTCCTTATTTTTTAAAGAAAAGCACATTTTTTTTCAATGAAGCTAACATTAAATTAATCAGAAATACACTCTATACATTGTTAATGTGGTAAATAACTATTCTAGCTGCTAACATCTGGTTTTTAATGCAATATCTACATAGGTATATATAGGCATATTTCCAACAGCCACCACTCCAGTGTTTTAATGGTACATTGTGTTTGCTAACTGTGTAAGAAGGCTAATGGATGTTTAGAAAACCCTTGTCCAAGTATGTTAGCACAGCTGAAAACGGTTTGGCTGATTAGAGAAGCTATAAAATTGACCTTCCTTTGAGCTAGTTGAGAATCTGGAGCATTACATTTGTTTGTTCTATGAAACTCTCAAAATGGCCAGAAAAAGAGAACTTTCATGTGAAACTTGACAGTCTATTCTTGTTCCTAGAAATGAAGGCTATTCCATGCGAGAAGTTGCCAAGAAACTGAAGATTTCCTACAACGGTGTGTACTACTCCCTTCAGAGGAGAGCACAAACAGGCTCTAACAAGAGTAGAAAGAGAAGTGGAGGCCCCGCTGCACAATTGAGCAACAAGACAAGTACATTAGAGTCTCTAGTTTGAGAAATCGACGCCTCACAGCTCCTAATCTGGCAGCTTCATTAAACAGTACTCGCAAAATGCCAGCGTCAATGTCTACAGTGAAGAGGCGACTCCGGGATGCTGGCCTTCAGGGCAGAGTGGCAAAGAAAGAGTCATATATGAGGCTGGCTAATAAAAGGAAAAGATTGATATGGGCAAAAGAACACAGACATTGGACTGAAGAAGATTAGAAAAAAGTTTTATGGACAGACAAATCAAAGTTTGAGGTGTTTGGATCACACAGAAGAACATTTGTGAGACGCAGAACAACTGAAAAGATGCTGGAAGAGGCCTGACGCCACCTGTCAAGCATGGTGGAGGTCATTTGATGGTCTGGGGTTGCTTTGCTGCTGGTAAAGTGGGAGATTTGTACAAGGTAAAGGGGATTTTGAATAAGGAAGGCTATCACTCCATTTTGTAATGCCATGCCATACCCTGTGGACAGCGCTTGATTGGAGCCAATTTCAACCTACAACAGGACAATGACCCAAAGCAAAGCACACCTCCAAATTATGCATGAATTATTTAGGGAAAAATCAGGCAGCTGGTATTCTGTAATGGAGTGGGCAGCGCAGTCACCAGATCACAACCCCATTGAGCTGTTGTGGGAGCAGCTTGACCGTATGATACGTAAAACATGCCCATCAAGCCAATCCAACTTGTGGGAGCGGCTTCAGGAAGCATGGGGGGACATTAATCAAGATTATCTCTGCAAATTAACAGCTAGAATGCCAAAGGTCTGCAATGCTGGAATTGCGACGAAAGCAAAGTTTGAAGGAGAAAATTATTATTTCAAATAAAAATCATTATCTCTAACCTTGTCAATGTCTGGACGATATTTTTTATTAATTTTGCAACTCATTTGATAAATAAAAGTATGAGTTTTCATGGAAAATACAAAATTGTCTGGGTGATACCCAAACTTTTGAATGGAAGTGTGTATGTATATTAATTAATTAATATATTTATATTAACGAATGCAATGGATCCGTTAAAAACAGATGGTGCCTACATTGCCTTTGTTTTCTTTTTGTGAACCCATAGACACAAGTATCATCCAAAAAAAAATGGAAGACATAATTAATGCTCAAATCTGAGAGTCCTCAGTGTTTGATACTTATTTATTGGCTAACTGAAAAGATGGTAACAAATATTAAGCTTTCGATACTCCAAGGCCTCTTCATCAGGCTACAATAATAATGCAAATTTTAAAGTAAAAATTTTAAAGTAACATATTTATACACATACACAACAGAACATAGAGTGTGTTGGGAGGGGGAAGAGCAGCTGGGGCAGTAAACATCAGAGATAAGAAGCACAATAGTTTTATTGACCTTTGGTGGTCTGGTTCTGGATTTGAAGATTTTTTAATTGATGTATAATGACATAAACCCATGTGCCACATTCATGCCTTCTCTGAATGTGTCAAAAATCATCATCAATTTGTATTTCTAGACCCTTCTGTGTCTTTGGGATTAGAAATGACCTTTCAATACTGGTATTTTCATATCTATTATGGTACCTTTACACGCCGCGACGGCAGGCTGGATACATCGCGCTACAGGCTACAAATGTAGCTTGTAGCGTCAATGTAGCCCGTCGTAGCGGCGTCTGAAGACGCGACGCTACAGCCGGCGACAGATACATCTGTTTATGGGCTCTGCTCGAAAACTGATGGCTACATCGCTGATGGTAGCGAGCTGTATCGGCGTGTAAAGAAGCAACGGAAGGGAACTCCGGACACCCGGGGCTGTAGCTGCAATGTAGCTAAGGCGTGTCCCAGGCTCCGGGTTACCACGCCCCATCACCGATCATTGGAGGAAGCTCCTGCATGACGATTGGTAGTCGCTGCCTAGGGCGGCATATTTAAGGAGCTGACCAGTCACACTACACAATCGCTCGAGCGTGCTGTATTTCTCAGCCTCCTGCGATGCCTGGCCAATCATGATGATATTGCGCTGTCCTATCAGCGTACGGACGGCTCGTAATCCACGATTGTGGCACGCCTATGTGCTGTCCCTGCTGTACCAGGTCCGCCCATAGTAGCTTATTGTAGCGCTGTGTAAACGTGGTACGCTAAGCTACAGCTGGCTACTTGACACACCCGGCGATGTAGCTAGCTACAGATGTAGCGTGGCGTAGCGCACCTTATGGCGGCGTGTAAAGAGGGTGCGTTGACCGTTTGTAGCCGTTTGAGCGTGCTCGTGCACGTGAAGTAGCGCGATGTATCCAGCCTGCCGTCGCGGCGTGTAAAGGTACCATTAAGGTGTGATCGAGGCTACAAAAATAATTGACCAAAGGTAGATCTGTACTTTTTTCTTAATTGTGTTGCAATAAAGGCCCTGTCACACGTGTCAATGTCGCTAGCGACATCGCCGAAAAGTGATGCATCAGCGATGTCGCTAGTGATATCACAAGTGCGTCGTGCTGTGTGACAGCGCGACGCAACTGCGATTTATCGCTGGTCGCAGGTTGACAGGTTTACGAGGATGAACGTAAACCTGTCAATCTGCGACTAGCGATTAGGCTGGATCGCGCCGACTGACACCGCAACAGCGATGTTGGCGGTGATCCAGCCTATACCGCAGCATTGCTGCGGATCGCTCGCTGGGTTGATCCCAGCCCAGCAAGCGATATCTCCACCCACATCGCTGCGGCGTCACCGGCAACATGTTGCCGTGTGACACCAAGGCTGCGATTTCGGAAGCGGGCATGCACCCGCGCATCGCTTCCGACATCGCAGCCTTGGTTGACACGTGTGACGGGGCCTTAAGAGCATGCTATTTCTGAGTTTCTGTCCTGTCTCACCTACATATAGACCCCCATTCGGACATGTGGTACATATAATTTTTTTTTTTTTTTGTCATAATTAATTTTTATTGGTTATCATCAAACAAAATCAAAGACATGTTATTACATAACAAAACAAAGACGAAGCACATAGAAAGATGTTTGGTAAAACTGTATAGCTTCCATATAATAAACGAATAGGCGTGTTTGAGCGGGCGTTTCGACTCCGGTCGTCCGTGTCGTAAACAGTCACTGTAGTGGTATATACTGCACTTATATATGCTGTATTTTCCGTCTCCGGAGATGGTATTTCTTCGTGTGGTTAGTTGCACAATCATGGCCACAGACAGTACACAGGTGGTATTAGTATAACTCCAAGGCAGTTATCTGCGTCATAATCGCGTACCATACATAATGAGCAATATCATCGGCACAACCGTTCACAGGCCTAGGGAGTCGATAAGGTAGAAGTGAAGGAAGAAAAGAAAGAGAAGAAAAATATGTAGGAGGAAAGGAGGGGACCTAGAGGGGGGGGGGGTAGGAATATTCGCCCCAGGGTTCAAACGGAGCATCAGCTTCCATAGCGAAGACCAGAAAATGGGTTCTGTCCTCACATGGGAATTTTCATAGCCAGCGGGTGGACACTCCACAGGTTCCAGGCATCTGCTACATAGCGTCTGGCACCATGGTCCTGGGCTAGGTAGTACTCATGGCAGAAAATAGAGTTAACTCTATCCGTAAGGTCACTCATCGTCGGAGGGACCGTTTGTTTCCACTTCGCGGCTACACATATCCTTGCAGCCGTCAAAATGTATGTCAATAGATGTCGTAACTCGGGTGGGAAGACAATGACCCCCACATGGAGCACCGCCATCTGTGGTTCCAATGGCAACGAGGACCCAGTTAAAGAATCAATAAGACCTGAGACCAGCTGCCAGAACTGAGCGACTCTGGGGCACCCTCACCACATATGTGGTAAGTCGCCCCTAAAACCGCACTGCCTCCAGCACTGAGGTGAGGTTCCCTTACCGAATCTTGCCAGTTTGGCGGGGGTAGCGTACCAACGGAGATGTATTTTTTTGAGCATTTCTATGTGATTAAGACATCTAGATGCTTCTTTCACGCAGTGGACCGCATCCTCCCAGTCACTCTCCGAAGCTTGGAAACCTAATTCCTCTTGCCACTTTATGGCATATGACAGTTGGGAGGGTGTATCTTGGTCTAAGATATCGGAGTAAATTTGAGAAAGTGACTTTGTTGGGCGAGGTTCAGCCAACAGCAAACGTCTCAAGGCCGATGGGGTTCGTGAGGGTCGTAAGTCGTGGGAGAAGGCGGGAGAGCGCACAAAGTTCGAAATCTGGTGAAAGTAGAGGAAGGTTGGTCTAAGGGTCGGGAAGTTGGTCAAGAAGTCTTCCAGAGAAATTAAAGTCTGGTTACGGGTAATGTCTGCTAAGGTTTTTGGTCCATGATGTCTCCAAGGGGACAAGGACAAATTGGGTATCAGCCAGCAGAAAGCATCCAGAGGGATAGCCTCAGTGGGAAGTTTGGTCCATTCATTGGAGACCGATCTCCAAACCTTTAGGAGCTCATTCACTGAGCCCAAAAGGCCGGAATTAGTGATCTTCCCCATTGAGTTGGCAGCAAGGAGAGATTGCAGCGAACTTCCCGGAAGAGTATCCTCCTCTATTTGCTTCCATCCCTGTCCATCCCCATCCCGCCACCATTTCCCAGCCGCCTCTAAAATTGTTGCTTTGCGGTATTGCTCAACATTTGGAACTCCCATGCCTCCCTTAGTTAAGTGTCTGTATAACAAGGATCCCTTTACTCTGGCCGGTGCTCCGCCCCATATGCACTTAGAGATCATAGTCTGTAATTTCAATTTGAGTGTTTTGGGGAAGTGTATTGGGACGCACCGGAATAGATACAAAATCTTGGGGAGCCACAACATTCTTACCGATTGTATCCTCGCCATCCAGGACATGGAACCCAGAGGGAGTCCTCCTAAAGAACCCTCAAGATCTTGCAAGAGACGGTTCATATTTTTTAATGCTACGCCCGAAGTTGGGCATAGGATGATTCCCAAATAGGGGATCCCCTCTGGTGTCCATGCGAAGGGAAAGGAGTCGGCAAGAGCAGCAGTGGTGTCACTTGAGACACCGATGGGCAACAGCCTTGATTTACTCACATTGAGTTTGTAGTAGGAGATCCGTGCGAAGCAGTCAAGCTGATCCATAATGCTCTGGAGGGAAGATTGGGGGTTTTCCGTGACAATAATGACGTCATCCGCGTATAGACCAACCACGTGTTTGGTTTTTTCCGACCAAGATCCCTGGAATTTTTGGATCTGCCCTCAAAGAGATCGCCAGTGGTTCCATAACAAGGGCAAAAACCAAAGGCGATAATGGGCAGCCTTGGCGGGTACCATTAGAGACACGGAAAAGCCTGGACGTGTAACCAGAGGAGAGAACTCTGGCACACGGATGGGAGTAAAGACTAAGGATCGCTGAGACGATAGGGCCAGAAAATCCGAAGGCGGAGAGGACCCCCCGGAGGTAGCCCCAATGGACTCTGTCAAACGCCTTCTCTGCATCCAGTGACAGGAAGACGCTTGGTATACCTCTCCTCTCCGCCACCTCTATCAGGTCTAGCATCCGTCTAGTCCCATCATTTGCTTGTCTGCCCCGCACGAACCCCACTTGATCCTGATGCACCAGGAGAGGGATCACATCATTGAGGCGCGTGGCCAATAATTTTGCGTATAGCTTAACATCGGTGTTAAGAAGTGAAATTGGCCTAAAGCTCTCCGGGTGATCCAGCACCTTTCCTGGTTTCGGAATGGTGGATATCGTAGCTTCAAGAGCCTCTGCTGGGATGGAACCAGTTTCTTGCCACCTATTAAACAACCTTAGTAGGTACGGAGCCAGGATGGACCCGAAGAGTTTATAGTATTCATTAATCAGACCATCTGGTCCCGGAGCTTTATTGCTTTTGAGCTCCTTCAGAGCTCTATCAATTTCGGAGCAGGTGAAGGGAGAATTTAGTGTCTCTAGGATATGCGTCGGTATGGTGGGGATGTCCAATTTTCCCAAGAAGTCCACAATGGCTTCATTTGTGGGTTGTGGAGTATGCTGGTCATTTTTGAGATTATATAGGTCTTCATAGTACGCCGCAAAGGCCTCGACTATTTCGGAAGGGTGTCTGACCATAACTCCCCCCTTATTCCTAAGGGCCGTAACCATTTGTCTTACTGCAACCTTTTTTAGTCTACGGGCTAAAATTTTTCCCGCTCTATCTCCCGCTTCGTAATATTTTGTTCGTAATTTCCTGATGCCGATTTCGTGTTGTCGGAGAAGGAGCGATCGAAGTTTGTTACGAGTGAGACGGATCTGTGTTAAGATTGCCTCTGAGGGCGATTTTTTGTTTGTCGTCTCTAAATGCTGTATTTCTGACGTCCAGTCGCGGAGTAATTGCTCCCTGCGACGTTTTGCTATCGCCGCTTTTTGAATGAGAAGACCTCGGACTACCGCCTTGTGGGCATACCACAGGGTATCATCCTTCATGTCCTCTTGATCATTGAGAGCAAAGTACTCCGTCACTGCCTCTCCCACTTCCTCGCTTATCTGTAGGTCCGTCAGAAGTCCCGCATGAAGTCTCCATCTCCTGGGAGCTCCACCTCCCATGTCTAGTCCCAACTCCAGTGTGACCGGGGCGTGATCTGACCAAGTGACCACTCCCAGGCCCGATGAGTAGCACCTTCCCAGTGCCTCATCATTTACAAGAAAGAGATCAATTCTGGAGTAGGACTTATGCACTGGAGAGAAAAAGGTGTAATCCCTTTCCTCTGCGTGCTGATATCTCCAGACATCATGGAGGTGGAACTCCCTGCAGAGGTCTCCCATTGCTCCACCCTCCCTGCGATTTCCTGTGGAGGTGTCGATGCGGGGCTCCATTACTGAGTTAAAATCTCCGCATACTAAAAGTCTTCCCTTTGTCTCTCTCTGCAAACGAGCAAACAGGTCTCTGAGGAATCTCTGTTGGCCTACGTTTGGGCTATACACACTCACAATCGTGTATTGAATGCCACTTATTTCGCAACATATACCAACGTACCTGCCCGCTCCGTCCACAAAGGAGGAGAGAAGGGAGAACTGTACCTTATGACCGACAAAAATGCAAACCCCTGCTTTTTTCTGTGAGGCATTGGCGAAAAAGCTATGAGGATAGTCTCTATGATGCAAGCGTATATTGTCAGACTGTAGGAGGTGTGTCTCCTGTAGGCACAAGATATCAGCTCCTGACGATTTGGCCTCTCTCCAGAGGAAAGATCGTTTCGCCGGAGAATTGAGGCCGTTAGCGTTCAGGGAAAAGACCTTCAGTGACATTACTGAACCCTGGGGTGAACGGGGTACAAGATAGAAAACGAGGTGAGAAGTAAGGGTTAGAGAGATCAGTAAAGGGAGTGGCAAAGGGGAAAGAAGAGAGAGAGAAAGAAGAACCGTATAGGGGAGTGTAGAGAGAGATTAGAAACGTACAACGTTAAACATAAATGAACAATAATGTAAACGTATTAAGGACTCCAAGCTTATTTAAGAGGAATCAAGTCACTTGGGGGGTAACTTCAGAATCCGGCCCAATATCCCACTCGCGCAACCCGCAGCGAGAGGGAAAAGTGTGCCGGCAAGCTTGGTACAAAAATAAACAGAGGGTAACTCACGGGTCTAAGGCTCCATTTCAGGTGACCCCGTTCGTGGAGAGTGGCCCACAATGGACGGTTCACCTGACATGCCGCAGGAGCAGAAAATAGTCACAGAAGGCAGACCCAAATGTCCAGTAGACATCAGTAGTGAGGACGGTTCCAGGTAGGATGTCGCTCAATTGTCTTTTGGTGTTGAGGGATTATTCTCAGTGGGATCTTCCAGCCTGTCGTTCCGGGGATTCGGAGATGAGGAAGAGGCAAGACGCCACGTGCGTAGTGCCTTCCTTAGGAGAGTGGGGGAGGCAAAGGAATGCCGTTTTCCTTCGTATCTGAATAACAACGCTGTTGGTGTACCCCAGATGTATGGGATACCTCGGTCACGGAGGATCTTGCACGATGAGGCAAAGTCTCTACGCCGAGCAAGTGTTCCTGGGGATAGATCCTGATATATAGAAATATGGCTGTATGGGTCGGGTAATGCCGGACCTTTGCGCATACGTCGCAGCAATCGCTCTGCCACCCAGATCGGACCATATGCACCAGGATGTCTCTGGGTACGTCTTCCCTCATATTCCGAGGTTTTGGGATTCGGTATACTTTTCAATTTCTAGGTCTGTGGGAGGGGAATCCGGAAGGGCCGTGGCAAGGAAGGACGCAGCTAGATCATGGGGGTTTTCAGAGTCGTTTGATTCAGCCATACCCCTTATTTTAAAGTTATTACGCCGGAGGGCATCTTCCAGATGGCACATTTTGTTATTCATTATCCCCATTTCTCTGTCTAAATCTGCATGGCTGTCGGCCAGGTTGTTATGTGCCTGTGCAAAATCTCCAAGTTTCCCTTCCAGGTGGGTGGTTTTATCAGTCAGTGCCCCACTTCCTCCTTAAGTGTGCAGAGTAATGTTGTTATATCTGCCATCAGTGTGTCTCTCAGGGTGCTCAGGCAGGATTTCAACATACCATGTGTGACCGGGGCATCCTCCTCCGATCTGTGTGCAGCGGCGTGAGGCTGATTCCCAGGGCTGTGTGGGCTCCTTGGTGAGCGGGCTCGCTGTGTGGCTGCCGGCGCCATTTTAGGTGGTGAGGCAGAGCGCCGCGGCTCTGAGTCAAAGTAATCTGTGAGGCGGTTCTCCGTCTGGCGTCTCCTTGGAGCTGTCCGCGGCATCCCAGCACACTCCCGTGATGTTTACTCGTCAGCTGGGGTTCTTTACTCGCGGCAGGAGGGCCTGTTTAGTGCCGTTTGCGGGGTCTTCCACCGGAGCTCCTCTAATCTGCGCCCGGCGCCATTAGCAGCCTGGTACATATAATTAAGTACATTAATGCTGGCACAGACTAGAGACTGTATTGGATCCTGGACGGTGACAGCAGGTGAGTATTATATACCGTATTTTGTGGTTTATAAGATGCACCCTAAATCTAGAGAAAAGAAATTTGGAAAAAAAATAATTTTTAATGTGAAAAAAGGGGATCTGTCTTTTAATAATCTTATAGTCAATTTTATAGTCAAGTGTAGCTTATGGGGGGGGGGGGTTTGCTGAAACGGTGGAGTGGGGTCACAGATAGCAGGGTCACCATACAGCACATGGATGGCATCTGTTTGTAATCCATGTGCCATCAGTGTATTGTACATCTTTACCATTGAAAGATATAGGAGAAGCTTTCTAATTTCATTCTTTCTTTAGCCATATTGGAAAAATGCTAAATGCAACTGATGGAAACCACTGATGACACTGGTACTGATTTTCACATGTGTGTTTCATATGGAAGTGTGAGGCCTTACATAGCCACTGTATCTGTTCACTATTTGGGGCTATCAGTGGCGTAACTTCAGGCCCAGGGGCCCCGATGCGAAAGCACCAACGGGGCCCCCAATTATTGGAAATCTTTAATAGTATTAGTCTTTTTCTATAGGCCAAAGGGACTTTTGGGGCCCCCTAGGCTGCAGGGCCCGGGTGCGATCGCAACCCCTGCACCAATTGTAGTTACGCCCCTGGTGGCTATGCTGCCGCTTACATTGACCCTGATAGGGGGTCATCCATTAATGTGGCTATTTCCCAATATACTGCAGATTATAAAAGCCCTGTAGTCCCCAGGGCTCAATGTAATGTACCACCTGATGGGACAAAATATAGGGCTCAGCGATGTGTACCACACCGGATGGTATTAGATACGCAGTATCTATTTATGTAATGTACACTTCTGTGGGACCAATAGAGTAATGTGTGACACCGCTCTATCCACTTCTATGAGAGCAGTGGTGTATTGTTTGAAAATGCTCTGTCCACTTCAATGGGAGCAGTAGTGTAACACCACTCTGTCCATTTCTATGGGGGAAGTGGTGTAATGTGTGATACAGCTCTGTCCACTTCTATGGGACCAGTGGTGTAATGTGCGACACCACTCTGTCCGCTTCTATGGAGCAGTGGTCAAATGTATGATACCACTCTGTGCACTTCTATGGGACTGGTACAGTAATGTATGACACCGCTCTGTGTACTTCTATGAGAGCAGTGGTGTAATGTGACAGGGTGCTTTCACACATGCATTATTTTAAAACCGGAATACAAACCGTATTCAGTTTGTGCCGATTGATTTTCAATGGGCACTCCAGTTCGTGTGGTTGCACCAGTTTTCCGCGGGATCAGGACGAAACTGTTTTTTTTAACTTGTAACATATTGGCAACATTATTATTATTATTTATTATAGCGCCATTAATTCCATGGCGCTTTACATATGGAAGGGGAAATAAAGACAAGTACAAGGTACATGTACAACATATGGCACACAAGTACAGGAGGAGAGAGGACGCTGTCCGCAAGGGCTCACAATCTTTGTAGCATTATTTGGCTCGTTTAAAAACTATCCCCAACTGGATGCTGCCAATGTGGCTGAAAATATAATAGGTGTCAATGGTGCCGTATCCAGTGGAAGCTGGATCTTGTCGGATCTAGTTTTCATACTTCATACTAAGCATGTCCAGAACCCAGTTTTAGTCACTCTCAAGCCAATTATATATAAAGCTTGTTGGATCAGATGTTTGGGCAAGTGCTTTAGAGATCTTCCAGAATTTTGATCCATCCATTCCAAAAACAGTGTCCCCATCCAGTGTGTCCCCCTACTGCACTGGCCACCATACTGCTGGGGTCTTCATCCTTCCTTCTATCCATTCATACATACATCTGACTGCTGGTGTCCAACTTGTAAGTATATTTCCAAAAACAGTGTCCCTGTCCAGTCTGCCTACTAATCGTTGTTTTTTATTTTACCGCTCTACAAATCTGCTGGCCTGAGGGATCAATCCATTTATCCACACTGCTGGGGTCTTCATCCTTCCTTCCATCTGCCTGCTGGTGTCCACCTGAATCCTAACAGTGTGATAAGCAATGGGAGCTCCCCAGAAAGCCGCCCAATTATCCAAACAAGTAGCTCATGTAAAACATACCATATCATTTATTGATTGTACATGCAACTACTAACCTTGTTTATATTGTATTAGTAAAGTACCTCTAAATCACAATAAGTGGAAAATCAGGCTGTGGAGATGCTCGTTGAGGAATTGCAGAGTGTAAGTTCTTGTTCATCATATAATGTTTTGTGCGTCATGTAACAAATGGCATGTATTTATTTTAAATGGTCGCAGATGCTGCTGTCCAGGTTGAACACTCCTGCCAGGGTCATCAGCATCGAGGGTGTGGTGGTCAGTAAAGTTTAAGTAGTTAAAACCACAGCACCAAAAGAAATGTTTTTTATTCCACTGCTTCATTATGTAATTCCATGTATCCTTTTTTACGTTTTTGTTTTTTTTAGGTTTTGCAACACTCGAGCAGGGCACACCAGGAACATGAGGATGTTGATGACTTCCTGGACGGTGACCACCTCATCAACCTGGTGGAATGTCATCCCGCTTTGTGGAACGAGTCCGACCACCATCGTTCTGACGCTGTTCACGCCTGCTGGCTCTGGGAGGAGGTGTCTAATGGGCTCCTGGGTGGTTGGGAGAACCTAGATGTGAGGGCACAGAGTAATTGACGCAAGTCATTTTAGTTCATACTGTAATAGTGATGGATATAAAGTGTTGGCAATTACAAACTTTTTCCCCTTTACAGGTGATAGACTGCCACCATTTCAATACAAAAAGGAATTTAATAATGTGATACGGGCTCCAAGTGGATCAGGACAACGCTGCTCCAAATACAAGTTTTACCATGCCTTGGTGTTCCCGAGACCTTCGTTGGCCAAGTGTATCCATGTTTATTAATGCTTTTTTTTTCTCCTTCAGTACAAATCCGGAGCTATACTTTAATTATTTTTTTCTCCATCGAAACATTGGCAGCACAGTCTCCTCCCACATCCCTCCTGTAGCTGTCCCTCAAGAGATGGCACCATGTCAACAGTGAGTGAGCCATCCACCTGTGCAGCCCCATGCTGGCAGTCCTCTGAGAGGCGAGGTGAAGGGCACACTATTTTTTCACTATCTCAGCCCTCTGACGCTGCTGACTCCACTCGACCTTTTGTGTCATTTTGGCAGTGCCAGAGGGTGACTGATAGGAACTTTCTGGCAGAGTTTTTGTATCTGAATTCAGCTCGTCAGGATGCGTTTCTGCACTTCACCCACCAAATGAGTGATGCTTTCAATGCTATAAACCCAGGGGTGGGGAACTCCAGGCCTTGAGGGCCGGCCATGTTTTCAGGTTTTTCTTAAGGTAACGTTACACGAGACAACGTTGCTGCGATGTTTCCAGCAACTTCACGGGAGCGCGTACGGTTTTGGCACTTTTCCAAGATTGCCTTGTAGATGTAATACGCAGAGATATCGCAGGCAACGCAACTAGGATGTTGAAAGCAACTTTAGTTCACTGGGGGATGAGCAACCCAGCGAGCGATCCTTATCATTGTAGTGAATAGGGGAAGTTGCTTTCAACATCGCTATTGCAGTGTCACACAGAGCAATGCTAGCAGATTGCCTGAGCAACATCGCCAACATGTTCATAAACCTGGCAACTCCGCTCAAGCAACTTATCGCCCTGTCACACGTTGCAACGCACGAGCGATGCCTACGTCACTTTTGGGCGATGGTGCCGGAAACATTGCCTCATGTAACGGTACCTTTAGTATTGCACAGGATAATTGAATCACCAGCACTTGTGACTATTCCAACCCTTCTGCAATGCCCAGGAACCCCTAAAAAACTGCACTGCTGGCAGCCCTCAAGGCCTGGAGTTCCCCACCCCTGCTGTAAACACACACCTGAATAAACTGGAAGCAGATGCAAAGTGACCAGGATGCCATTTTTTCATGTCAGTAGCCCAGCAGAAGGGAAAACATGTGCCCACCCAACAGCTAAATAGTATGCAAGGCTGCCAGGATGATCTACTGCATGTACAGCAGTCTGCTCTCTCCCATTATCCCCCTCTTCCACAACCCACTGCCCTACTGCATCACACACCACCTCATTTTCAACACTCCCCCACCCATCCCTGAACTAATTGAAACAAACCCAACCCACTCACCATGCCATTTTCTTCACCACCCCTTCATCATATCGGACCCTATCAAATCCTTCCCCCACCACAAGTCCAAGCAGGTCCATCCCCTCCCCTCAGAAAGGATTTATATTTGTAACAAGTGAAAAATAAATAGAATTTGTTTTTGAACATATTTATTTATATTAAAAGTGGTGCAATTATTGTGCTTCTCTATTCTTGTGCAATTTGCATTTAAAATCTGGCATAATTCATTAATAAATATCACTAATTCTGTTTCATGCAACCTTTGAACTACAACTTTTATCATTTTTACCAATGACGCTCTGCATTGTAAAAGTTTCGCTGCTGCTCTGCCTTGATTCTCCTACATCATTTTGTCTTAGGCTGAAAACACACTGTCCGAGTGAGATGCGAGTCACACGAGCCTTGGATCATGCACCCGGGATGGCATCCCCCTCTCTGGACGGGAGCAGTGGAGCTACATAGAAAACATACCACTAACAGTATCCCATCCAAAGAGGCAGGGGTCGTGGTGGGTGAATGATCCGAGACTCGCATCTCACTCGGACAGTGTGTTTTCAGCCTTAGGCACAATTCAGCCATCAATGGAGACCAAGAGATTGCCGAATCTCAGGACCACAAACTGAATGCTTGTGACCTCATTTACTTTTGTTTCCTCTGAGAAAAGAACCACCTTTATCCCATAAGTATGTTCTCACATACTGTAGTCAAAAAGCATCCTTTAGGGACGCCTTTAATAAAGGTTTGTATCAAAATCATACCACATATTGCATAGTGAATCCCCCGCAAACTAGTTTTGGACATATGCAGTGATGGGGCCATTGACTGTAATGGTGCAGACGGAGTCAACATGTGCTGTGTCGTGCACCACTTTTGGGAGTGTGTGTTTATTGCAGGCAGACACTCACCTGTAGGAAGCATATACTCCTGACAATGGTGCATGACAGGGCACACATTGACTCTGATTGCACCATTAAAAATCAAAGGCCCCATTGGCGCATATGTCTTAAAGGTACCGTTACACGGGTACGAGATCATGAACGATATCGCTGAAAAGTCACGGGTTTGAAGTCGTTCAAACAACATCGTTAGGACGTCGTTTCGTGTAACACCGAGATACAACTACGATATTGTTGGATCGTTGATCGCAGATTTGAGAACAGTCCTCAAATCAGACGATCCTTCGATCAGCCAACCTGCTACATTGTTGTGTGTGACACCGCGATAACTATCGTTCATGACTTTCGCCCATTCACATCAGTGAACAAGTATCGTTCGCTGGGTTGTGCGAATGATAGCTGCTTGTCCACATCGTGCTTTCGTCCACAATATCGACACATGTGACATCTCACCAATGATGTCAAAACAATGTCCTAACGACCCGCATTCATGAGATCGTTAAGGATATTGTTTCAACATTGAAGCGTGTGATGGTACCTTTAATCCCATTTTGCGGGGGGTTTGGATGTAAGCCCTGACACCAACACTGAACGGGCGCTAGAACGCAATGTGAAAGCATCCTAACCCATTTGTCTATAGTGATCCATAGACCACACCAGAGGCCAGGGAACAGGAGCAAGGTATGTATTTTTTTTTTTTTATTTTTACATGTGTGTGTGGTATGTTTGCATGTATTTAGGAGGCTATGTGATGTTCATGCTGTATATAGGGGGTTACATGGACTCATAAGGTATATAGGATGCTATATAGGATTCATGCTGTGTTTAGAAGGTTATGTGGGGGATCATAGTAGATAAGGGGTTATGTAAAGGTTCATCCTGTATACAGGGGACATGTAGGAACTCATCCTGTATATAGGGAGCTATGTGGGGACTCATCCTGTATATAGGGAGCTATGTGGGGACTCATCCTGTTATAGGGAGCTATGTGGGGACTCATCCTGTATATAGGGAGCTATGTGGGGACTATCTGTATTATAAAGTGGGTTTCTTTCCATATATATATATATTATATATAAAAAAAAACACTAAATCTATATCCTTATTTTACATTTCTCTAGAAGGGCTGATGTAAGAACATGATAGTGTATATGAATTAAAACACAACCAGTGACATATTAGATGCTGGTAAATGTTCACTACAACGGTGAAGGGGTCAGCAATGAGGGTCTTTAAACTCTAGAGTAATATGGAGACTGTGAAATATTCTCTCTCCACAGGAAATCGGGAAACATTGATGGAACAATTTCTTGAATCTCATTTTTCGAGCAATTTTCACTTGATATACTTCAGTCAATCTTGGAGAGTCTCACACTAGTCTCACTAATCACTACCAATATATTGGAGAAATGAAGCGAGAGAGCAGATGTGCTAGAAACCAAACCAGCTAATCTCTGCATAAACCGGTGATTACAGCAGAGAGCGGGTTTTCTTCCTGCCTCGAGATGCCAGCGGGAACACAAAGAATATTGCTGCAGGCGGCTGCTGTAGAACAGGCTGTGAGTGAAGCCTCATCAAACACAACTCAACCTACAAGAAAACTTGACAAGACCATAAATGCTTAGTTTTCAACCAACAATGGCTGCCGCCACCGCATAACGTCACAAGCACGCCGCCACTGCCGCATAAACAAGCCGGATACGTGACCTTCACTTTATACATTTATGTTTTACATACATTTCATTTGACAGCTTTATGAAGTATTCTGTAATGTGTTCTATGAGATGAATGTTTATTATTTCACAATTCTAAGCTTCTGTCAAAAGAAAAAAAATATATATAAAAAAATAATCTCAAAGAAACTAGTGAATGTTACCTAAAGTGATGTGAAGCGCCCCTTGTAATGTAAAGGGAATGCGGAGCTTTAATTTTTTTTTTCTTTATTGTTGATATTTCTTTTGGGAGTGGCCATATTGGAAACAATCTTCCTTTACTTACTGTATGTAAGGTAAAGTAGGTTGATTGTGAGCCTTCAAAGTTAAGTTGGGTTTAAAAAGCCATATTTCACAGTCATTGCCCATCTCAACATTGGGGCCGATGTTGGATACAACGGCGCGGGAGCGCGCATTTTGTGGGCAGAATTCCAAGATGCATAAGAGACGTTACACAGCGCGATATCAGCAGGCAAGCCACTGCGATGTATACGCCCCCTTGTACGGGCGACCCAGGAACGACCATTTAACATGGGAGAGAATAGGGGAAGTTGTACTCCAAATCGCTGTTGGGCTGTCACACAGCACGATCCAACCACAACGTCCATCCAATATCGGGCCTTTGGAGAGCAGGCTCATTTTTTTTTTCCCCCCGATATCGTTTTGGCATCGTTCTTGCATCGATTGGACATTTACACCATACAACGCACAACGATATCGGCGCCAACGCACGTACCACGTGACTTTTTGCTCAGAGTTGGACACCGATATCGGGACGTGTAAAGTGGCCATTAGTTTAATACCAGTCCAAACCAGGAGTCTCCTGACCGACCCAAATTTGCAGCCTCCGTTGCACCACTGTGCATGTGATCCATACAAGAACTATTAAATATGGCTAAGTCCCCCTGAAAGGATTGTCCTAGCAGGTATTTGATGTGAGCAAGGAGAAATCCACCTCACGGTCCTAAAAAAATAATCTTATTTGTATGTGTTAAAATTACAAGCAACATCCTGATCAGTATAGAACAGGGGTGGGCAAAGTGGGCCCGCGGGCAACCTCTAGCCCTCTGGTTGTTCTATTCCAGCCCGCAGACTGGACAGCCAGAGAGCTGTGGGCTGCACCAAATGGCCTTGCCGCCGCCTGTCTTCCATCGCCCACCATCACCGGTATTCACATCTACAGAATGCAGACAGCAGTGAAAAATTATAGAGGTCGAGGCCTCGTGCCCAATTTTCCACCAATCAGCACGAGACAGCAGACATGATGTCACATCACCGCATCTGCTGCCCAAAGAGTCACAGCACCGAAGACCAGAGTATCTGGGAATAGGGAGTGAGGTTTGTGGTATTTTATTATGTGTATGGGATGTTTGCATATATTTAGGAGGTTATGTGAGGTTCCAAACTGTATATAGGGAGCTACAGTTGTGGCCAAAAGTATTGACACCCCTACAATTCTGTCAGATAATACTCAGTTTCTTCCTGAAAATGATTGCAATCACAAATTCTTTGGTATTAGTATCTTCATTTAATTTGTCTTCAATGAAAAAAAAACACAAAAAGAATTGTCCTAAAGCCAAATTGGATATAATTCCACACCAAACATAAAAAGGGGTGGACAAAAGTATTGACACTGTTAGAAAAATCATGTGATGCTTCTCTAATTTGTGTAATTAACAGCACCTGTAACTTACCTGTGCCACCTAACAGGTGTTGGCAATAACTAAATCACACTTGCAGCCAGTTGACATGGATTAAAGCTGACTCAACCTCTGTCCTGTGTCCTTGTGTGTACCACATTGAGCATGGAGAAAAGAAAGAAGACCAAAGAACTGTCTGAGGACTTGAGACACCAAATTGTGAGGAAGCACGAGCAATCTCAAGTCTACAAGTCCATCTCCAAAGACCTGAATGTTCCTGTGTCTACAGTGCACAGTGTCATCAAGACGTTTAAAGGGATCCTGTCACCTCCAGAACGCCTCCTAAGCTAGCAAAACATGTCCCTGCAGCATCCGATCACTAATCTCACACTTCTTTTGTCTCCTAAAAGCATCCTGTGAAAGTGCAGAAAAACGTTTTAATACTCATTAGTGATTATAATTAGCAGGGGCCATATTCTTTAGTCACCAGGGCGGGCTGTTTTGCAGCTCCAGGATCCACCCTCTCTCTGTCTGTGCTGCTGTGATGTGGAGCTGAAGGCAGGGCTAATGATTTGCATTGTGTGAGTGATAGAGAGGGGGGAGGGCAAAGCCTGCACAAGCAGAGCACACAGAGAGAGGATGGATCCTGGAGCCTGCAAAACAACACTACCTGGTGACTAAAGAATATAGTCCCTGCTAATTATAATCCCTAATGAGTAAGTATTAAAACGTTATGCACTTTCACAGGATGCTTTTAGGAGACAAAAGGAGTGTGAGATTAGTGATAGGATGCTGCAGGGACATGTTTTGCTAGCTTAGGAGGCGTTCTGGAGGGGACAGGATCCCTTTAAGGCCATGCACCAATATGTTTGTCACATGAAAAAGACCCACTGAAAACAAAAGCATAGGGTTTCCTGAAATGTACATGTCCTTTCAAACGAATCGTATGAAGACATGATCTTTTTGTAACTTATATTCCCCAATATAAGTTGAAGGTTTTTCGTGAACATATGAACTGAACCAGTTGTCGTGCTTTGTAATTTGCTAACCATCTATTGGTGATTCTTATTAAGAATTCCACCAGCACTATAGGTTCAGGAACTTACTTTTGCTCACTTGCACCCAGCATGCATTACTCCTGCTATTGTCCAATGGCTGCCGACCCTGATCTAAAGGCCTGCCTTTCTATTAAAGTGAACCTGTCAGCTGATGCTGCCTAATCTGTTGGGAGCATGTATCTGGCACTGGCACTTGCTTTATTATTCCAGCCAAGCATGTTTATCTCTGAAATGTTGCCTACATGTGCATATAGGCAATGCAAGGCAGCATTCGGGGAGAAGCTGCTTGGGACCTTGCTTGATCGACAAGTCTACAGCGCAGCTCGGTACCCAACAGCTATTAAAAGTTTGTTTTACTATAACTTGCACTTGACTAAGTTAAACAGAGGTTTTGCTTTGATAGCATATCATCTATATAAGTACAGTAACCTAAATTACAGCACTTTGACAATAAGGAAAATATATTGGAATATTATATAAATTAATCTTCCCACTACAAAGAATAGCATTTATTTTTGGAAACTGAAAGGGCTAGAACCAAATAAATATCCATCCTTTGATTACACCTCTAATGGGTGACTTTTTCCTACGGCTTTAAAACAAGTAGAAAAGAGTAGTGTGATGCAGGTTTCATGGGACAAAGGGCTAGGCTAAAGTGGAGAACACCTTTAAAAGTTTTCTAGGTGGAGTTCACACTAACCCAATAAAGCTAAAATCAAAATTATTCACCCCCCATCCTCCTATCACTAAGTAGCTAATTTCCCAGACCTACATTTTTCTAATAACCCTATCTACCTTATGGAGAGGAGTTTCCCTACCATAAGCCATAAGGAGACAGATAAGTTGATAAGGACGCTTATTTCTGAAATGGTCCTCTGGGAAATATGCAAATTGTCACTTCAGTGAAGTGGATGAACTCTAGCGCCACCTTTAGGTAGCAATCCTCAAAGTCATAGTCGACTTTAACAAGCCTTTTAACATGACTTAGGATTTGTGCCAGATCAGAACCCCAAACTACAGACGCTGTGTTTCGGGGTAACTGCCCTCATCAGTGTAGTGTAGTACAAATCCTTAGTCATGCTAAAAGGCTTTAAAAGAGTCGATTATGACTGAGGATTGCTACCTAAAGGTGGCGCTAGAGTTCCACTTCTTCACTGAACTGACAATTTGGATATTTCCCAGAGGACCATTGCGGCTATAAGTGTCCTCATCAACTTATCTGTCTCCTTACGGCTACAGGGAAACTCCTCTCCATAAGGTAGATCGCTAATTCCCCAGACCTCATCTTAACCTCTCACACAGCCAGATCAGAATATCCCACACACTGCACTGATGAGGGGCAGTTACCCCGAAACGCAGCGTCTGTAGTTTGGGGATCTGATCTGGCACAAATCCTTAGTCACGTTAAAAGGCTTGTTAAAGAGTCGATTGTGACACCCAAGGGTGGCACTAGAGTTCATCCACTTCTTCACTGAAGTTAGAAAAATGTAGAAACTTCTAGCTGTTTACAATAAAACAAGGGCAACTTAACGCAACACAACTAATGCGATATTGCTGAATCCAGCAGATCAGTCACTCGCAGCCGCGCAAAAAAAAGCGATGCTAGCAGCGGGTTTTTGTGGTGCCGCAAGTGGCGGGGATTTGGCAATACCGCACCCAACTGCAAACCTCAGAGAATGAATGGGGCTTGCCAGATTGGTGCAGCAAGTCGGCTGTTACGCGGCAGACGCGGCGACATCTCCCAGGAATTACAATATTTGCAGATGTGAAAGGGGCCTAAGGCAGTCTCAGAATTATTCACTTCATGACAAGAACCTTTAGCAGTTAGTAGAGGTCATTTGGCTGTTATGACCTGCTGCAAATGTGATGTGTAGCTAGACACCAGCTTCTGGAAGTGTTCCTGAGTGATCTAAGCACAATCATCATGAACATTTGGCCTCCAGGTCACTAATATTCTTGAGTTATCCAAAAATTATATACAGTTATCTTGCACTAACAAGGAAAAGAATATAAATCGATACAAAAGGCATTGAAAGTTCCTGGAGACACAATTAGCAGCAGAGTTTGAAAGTTTGGTGTTAAAGGAACCCTGGTTACACTACCTGGAAGTGGCAGAAAGGGCAAGTGGTCACTGGCTATCACCAGATTCCTGAGGCGGCAGGGGACCAAAACCAGAGAGCTCCCACAAAACACCTGTAGCAAGATTTGGTTGTAGCAGGAACAGAGGTTCAGCTTCCACAGCAATGCACATATTAAATGTAGGAGGTCTGAACTTCTAAATGTCCACCTTTACTGACCCAAATGTACAAGAAAGTCAGCTCAAATGCATAACAACACACTACAGATTTAACTTACATTATTCAACAGAACAGAGTCTCAAAACTGGAACTTTTTTGGGTACACAGATCAGCATATGCATGGAAGAGGAAGAAATAAAGCATACACTGAAAAGCACCCTGCACACAGTGAAAGCATGTTAGGGCTCAATGCCTGCAATAAAACATGATCGAGGCTTGGTGATGCCTACAGTGAAACATGACAGTGACTTGCTGATGTCTACAGGGAAGCATAGCTGTGGCTCGGCGATGCCCATCGGAGGTGGCTCACTGACAATTACAGTGAACTATGGTGGTGGCTAGGTGATGCCTACAGTGAACTATGGTGGTGGCAAGTGATGCCTACAGTGAACTATGGTGGTGGCAGGTGATGCCTACAGTGAACTATGGTGGTGCAGGTGGTGGCAAGGTGATGCCTACAGTGAACTATGGTGGTGGCAAGGTGATGCCCACAGTAATTCTAGAGTGGCCGTCAGGGTCAGATATAGAAAATCTTTGATGGGATGTGTAGAAGGTGGCAATGGGCTAGCACACATGTTGGTACAAGTGCAATGTGTAAGTGCACATTCACACTGTGGTCTTTAACAGACAAAACCTAGAATAAATAATATTATACCGTGTGTTGCAGAATATTGGTATTACTTCCTAGCAGCCAGCAAGCATATATCTGTACAGAAATCTATTGGTGTTTACTAAATTATAGCAGACAAAACATGACACACGCATAGGAAAGATCAAGTTAGAAACATTTTCCTTTAATAAAATGGCAGACTAGGTCATGATATTAACAGAAAAGTGTCCGTTGCATGCAGAAGTTCCATGTGAGTGCCGGGAACCCGGCAGACGTTTGAGCAGATACGCAGCCCTAGTATTAGTGCTATCCTGAGGGGTTAGGTTTTCAGTTTAAAAATAGTATTTATTATTAGTAAGGTGAATGGATTATTTTTAAAAAGTGGAAATACATTGAGCAGCAGCTCGTCTGACAGTAAATGTATATAGAGGCGGACGATCGGCACATATAGAAAAGGGAGGACAGACGTGGAGGTACAAATAAAAAGGGACACTGCATGTGATTGCAATGAAGTTTATAAAACATTATAGTCCACAGATCCTATCCACATACGGCTTCTTAAATTATCTTTTGGACAGATACATGCGAGCGCTCCGGAGGGTATGTCAGGTCAGTGCAGCTCTGCTGACGTCACACCATTTAACCAGGGATGCGGTTTGCGGCTTCCTCCTCCGCGTCAGCCCTGTTGGCGTTAATTTCTGCAAGAGTTCTTGCAAAGCGGGTCCATTCGTCATTTCGGGGAACTGAAATTTGCTGTGAAGTAAACGAGAGGATAAATCATCAGAAACCACATAGCCTGAGTTACCACCTGATTCTTCACCAAGAGAAGCATAATAGCTGCCATGCAGTGCAGATCCCGGATCTAGATACCCAGATACCATTAAGAATACATACATTTAATTGGAAAAAAAAAAATAATGGCACTCATGGTATCTACTAAAGGGCATCTGTCACCAGGTTTTTCCTATGTAATCTGAAAGCAGCATGATGCAGGGGTTGAGAACCTGATTCCAGCAATATGTCACTTGCTGGTCTGGCATGCTGTCAGTTTTCACAGTCTTCTCTGCTGCAGAATGCTGAGCTGTGTAGATCACCGTCCATACCACTGAATGGCAGCTCTCTGTGTATATGGACGAAAAGCTGCCAATTAGTAGTAGGGTTATACAGAGCAGTGATGATGGGGCAGGAGACCTAGTCCTGTAGTGATAATCTCCCGATAAAAATGATTTTATGGACAAAGCAAAGTTTAGTAATGACATCGCTGGAATCAGGGCCTTAGCCACTAGATCATGCTGCTCTCAGATTATGTAACAAAAACCTGCTGACAAGATTCCCTAATTTAAAAAGTTTCTAACTTGACTATAGCAGCACCCATGGAAAAGCATGTAAACCTCAACATCAGGGCAGCTTTCTTAAGTAGTGAATATTAGCATGTTTCCGACAATCCAAAAGGTATTTTTCACTTTCTTTTTTCTCTCCGAAGTCAGCCAAAAATTAAGAAAATTGTACTGAATTTATCTGAAATTGCTGTGGATGGATTTTATGTCACGACAGAAGTCGAAGTAATGATTGGACATTCTTAATTGCGACCACTAGGGGGAGCTTACTTAATAAAACAGTATGCATAGAGCTCCCTCTAGTGGGGGCAGTAGGCACACAACACTTATTAAACTTTTCATGCTATGGATTTTGAGCTCTGTATCAGAACAATGGAGAATCGACCGCTATATAGATTATAAAGTAACACCAGGAAGAAGGGGCGATGTCCAACACTACGTACCTCTCCCACGTCGTAGATAAAGATTTCACCCTCTGAATCTCCCACTGCGATCTCCCTTCCAGAATGAGTCCACCTGACCCGATTGAGAGCTGGGTTTCCCTCAACTGTAATGCTGGCTGTAGGAACCTGTTCATAAGACAACATACTTGTGTATCATTATATTATATATACTTATAGCTTTTGCATGCTCAGTTGTTCTCATATAGCAATATACAGTCAGATACCCCAACATAAATCATGTAAATATGATGCATCAATCAAGTTGACAGTAGGAAAAGGGAAAGATTTTCAGATTCTGCTCTTTAATTTGATATGGAAGATTTAAAACAGATCAAAAAATGTAAAAAGAAGTTTAACCTAAAAAGCTGATGAAAACCAGATTTCATTTTTTAGACATAATCCCTTTAAAGTGCAGGATTTCACCTCCCATATTTATGCCCACATGTAGCTCTTTCAAAGCCAACACCAGCAATACCTTTACATGGCCGATCTCTTCCTCCGTTATTGAGAAATCAGTGTTAGAACTGATATGTAAAGGAGGTTGAAGGACTATGGTAGATCTGAAGCCTCTGTCACTCCAGCTCTATTCCCCGCCCAGCGATGCCTACTCCTGAGGGTCACACAGCATAGTGGCAGTGCCAAACAGTGAATAGAGCTGGAGTGACAGAGGCTGATTCAGATCTACTAATAGCACTTCAGCTACATTTGCATATCAATTGAAATGCAGATTCTCAGTAAGGAGAAACAGACCTGACATGTAAGGACATCGCTGGATTGTCTTTGAAAGAACTAAAAAGCTTGGAGGTGATGGATCTCTTTCATTTGTTAATGCCATTGTTACATGGGTTGTCCCACATTTGTCTTCAGGAGTGAGCTCCCCTGCCTCATGCATTTTGCAGGGATAGTGGGGTGCTGGATGAAGATTGACAGTTCGGGGCATTGCTGAACCATTGGCTGTGAACCGAGTGCCGGTAGGACAGACAGCCCTGCCTCTGCAGAATTGGAGACACCGCCAGAGGCAGTGATCTTCCAGCTTCACAGACACACTGCCAGAGATCAGTTACTACATAAGCGGCCGATAAACTACACAATGTCCGGTCAACTAAACATTTTCCTCCATTCTTGAGAATAAGGAGGATTTTTAATGAGAATGAGTGGCAAATTTGTTTGTTTTTACAATTAGCAATTTTAGTGGCAGTGCCTTAATTTGTGTGATCCAGAGTGGTTGGGTTACTAGTCTTAGGGCAGAGGCACACTTATGCAAGCTGCATGGAAGTGTTCACATGCACTCGCATGACTCACTTCCCGGCCCTAAGACCGGGAGTGTCAGCTGATTGTGTTTGTGTGGAGCTCCATGCTCCCATTCAGAGAGGAAGGGCAGGGCCGGGTGAGCCATGGGAGATGCATGCTCTCATTCAGGCCGCAAAGTGTCTCTCTGCCCTTACTTTGCTCCTCTGTAGCTTCATTTCCTGCTTTGAGAGAAGGTACAGAAGAGCTTCTGGCTGACCCCCCCCCCCTATTCATGGCTCTAGGGGTAAGATGACTTGTTGCTTCCCATTAGCCATTTCGATCCACTTATCTGTATACACCATAGAAATACTGACATGGAATATATCATTACATTATTATACTGCCGTTTTCGAAAAATCTTTCTAAATAAAGGACAAAAGCTTGCGCCACGGCAAATACTATATTTTACCTTGATCTTAATGATGGAAGCTATAATTACCTTTGCATCAATTCATATCTATTATATCAGCCAAACACAATTACTAAATAATAAGTGTTAATGAGTCTTGAAGAGTCTCTCGGCAAACTGCTCGTTAACCACTTGAGGTGCAAAAATAAAAGCAAGATCAGAGCGATCTTCATAGGCAGATGGAAATGTTGTAATTATTTCATCTCCAAGCCTGGAACAGGATTTTATACCGGAGAAATCAGTATAAAACACATTATTTTAGGCAAAATACGGGAAACAATATACTTTCAGAATTTCTCTTAGGATCCGTAATGTAATTTAATCAACATATTGATGACCCTCAATTATATTCAAGGAATGGCCACAATTCATTACTAAATTGAAAACTAAACTGCTTAAAGATTTAATTGAGGGTCTTAGGTGGTCTACAAAAATCATTCCAGGTGCACTCAGTCTGAGGTTAGATTTGTAGATAAATCTACTTATATTTAATATATAAATTAGCGCGCTTTGGTGCACCATTGGCCTATCATTACGCTCTCCAATTTGCATATTACGTCCAGTCCCATATCTTGATTGACAGCGCTCTCTTGGTAAAAATGAGGTCTAAAACCAATGCCTGGTGCTGTGTTTGCGCACTTATGCCCGCCAAGAGGTGCGCTCACAGTGTCAGTGCGGGAGAGCACAAAATGTGGCTGCAGCCGCGGTCTGACGCCGTGATCCTGTCGAAATAGTGAGAGAGCGGCTTCACAGAGGAGCAAGGGCATTAAACGCAGGAGAAAGGCATCAGAAGGTGCCCACAGCCACACTGTAATGAGCCGCTGGACTCCGGCAGTGTCTGTGTGCAAGCACAGAAGCAGGCATTGATTGATCACCAAGCGAGCACTATCAATCTAGATAGGGTGCTGGGCTTAACATGCAAATCTGAGGGTGTGACAGTGCACCAAGCTATCAGCCACGCCAAGGGGCACCAATGATTCACTTGTTAAAGAGCAGATTTTTTCTGCAAACATAACACTAAAATGTTTATGCCTTGTATGGTTTTTACAGGGTTTAAGTAGATACTTAAGTAATGCAATTTATAATTTGGGGATGCCAGGTTCCCTTCAATGTCATTGTAGTAATCAGGGCTGTTGAGTCAGAGTCGTGGGGTCGGAGTCTGTGTCCATTTTGGTGGCGTTGGGTTCGGGGAAATTGATGAGTTGGAGCTGGATATTTGGCTTACCAACGCCACAGCCCTGGTGGTAATTACATAAACCTCCATTAGTTTTGCACACAATACCAGATCCTGCCATTACTGCTTTTCCTCCTGCTTCCTTCTTAGTAACAACTCATGTTCCGGGCTGGCCGAGCACTAGTTGACCTCCTGACACTACATATACACACAGATTTTAGAGGGAAATTCAAGAGTAATTAAACATTTGCCATTTTATTTTGGTTCCTTATAATTCTTTTTAAATTGGTGGATGACCATGTTCTGAGATCCCCATCGACTGCCCAAAAGATCAGCTGGGAGCTCCTGTCTTCTGAGCTGTGATCTTCTCGAGGATCTTTGAGTGAACAATGGGGATCTCAGAGCCTGGACATCCACCAGTCTGAAAAGGATTAAAAGAGACAAAAAAAATAGGGTCAATGCTTAGTTAATTTCAGATATGTGCATGTGGACCGATACAAAAGACCTCAGCGAGAAGTCGTCTAATCCAGTTGATTTCAGAGGGATCAATCAATCATCTCAGGGTCTCCAGAATCATTCCTGGCAGAAGATGACAGGATAGGAAGGATCTGGCTTGTTGAATGGCAAAGCTCTGTCCTTTTGTTTTCCCGGGTAATGAATCTCAGAGTCTGGTAGTGTGTGGGGAAGTCGGCGGTCGGCCTGAACCGCAGGTATCTACGTTATATGGGCACTTTAAGGCTTGCAGAGAACAGTGATGAGCTGAAATACATCCTTTACCACTTTTCCAGCAAATAACAGGTATATTTTATCGATTATCTAAATTTTGTTTTGTTTTTTTGGCTTATGACATTTTATAGCACATCAATTAGATAAAGGCCTCTGAGAACCAGGAGTCCTAGGTGGCCGTTCTCAGTAGGGTGTGGAGTCGATACGCCAAACATCTGACTCCAACTCTTCAACTTCCCAGAATCCGACTCCACCAAAATGGAACACAGACTCCGACTCGAACTCTACAACCATGGCTGTGAAGTCAGTAAGGCACACAATCCACTCCGACGCAAGACTCCTCAATTTCCCTGAACCTGACTCCACCCAAAATGGGCTCCAACTCCACAGCCCTGGCTCTCATGAACGCTGATCCAGGGCGTCCAGGATTACCTGGGATTGATAGGATCTGTACTAATGTATATATTAATTCACAGCACTCAGAAAAAGTGACAAACCACTTCCAAATTATCCTCATCTATACCCATCATATATGCCCCATCAAAGCAGGACAGTAATTGTTAACTAAGACAAAATGATCACATATTAGAAAGGCCTTTTTTCCCTTTGCCCTGAGCAGAGTCCTCTCTGCAGCCTCCCTCTTACCTCTGTATCATTGTTCAGGTTCCACAGATCCAATCGCCCCACTCCATCCACACAAGCAAACAGGGCTGGGTGAGTGGGAGACCACATCACGTCATAGACGTAGTCAGAATTGTCCTCAAATGAATATAAAGGTTTGTTATTCTACAAGACAAAAGCAAAATAAAAAGTGAATCCAGATTATGATAAGCAGTCAAAGGTGGGATTCAACAATAGTAATGAAGGCAGGACAGTACATAAAGCATATTGTATGTAGTCATCCAGCGTTAAGAGTTAAAGACGTTTACAATCAGATTCTGCTCACTTCTGTATCAGGTAGTAAGTGGAGCCGGATCACCGCTTTTATTTCCAAATTGTCCCTGGAGCAGCTCAGAGCCCTAAGCTCCCGTCCCACACAACGACGCACCAGCGATCCAGACAACGATAATGATCCTGTAGGGATCATTGGTGCATCGTTACCTGGTCGCTGGGGAGCTGTCAAACAGGCAGATCTCCTCAGCAACCAGGGAGCCACCTCCACATCGCTGGTAACTATGATAAACAGCGGGTATCTAGGCAGCGCTCTTTTTATCATGGTTACCAGCCTGTGAGGTTGCTGATCTCTCGCTGTCACACGCAGCGATGCGTGCTGACCAGCGGGAGATCAACGATCAAAAAATGGCCCAGAGCACTTTGTAACGATCAGCGATCTCACAGCAGGGGCCTGATCGCTGCTAAGTGTCACACTTAACGAGATTATTAGCGAGATCACTTACTTCACAAAGCCTGTGACGTTACAATGAGCTCATTATGTGTGAAGGGGCTTCACAGTCTCCCTAATTCAGGGTTGCTTGGCGGGAGATGCTCATTGACTGAAAGTTCTAATTTTAGAACTTTGTTCTGAACTTAATTATTGTCTGCTTGTGTTTATTCTAAGTCTAAACTGTTATCATTCTGCATATTGGGAAGAAGCATTATTTTTTTTTAACTATAAATTTTTATTGAAATTGAAAAGTACGAACAAAATCAATACAAGTGATCAGTGTAATTAGCAGACAAAAGAATAGCAATCAATGTAGGGCAAACATCAATGGAAAGACTAAGCATGGTCAACGGATTGCCTTTGCCCCGGGGGAGACTCGGCGAAAGGCTAGGGTAAAGAAGATATTGCCCGATGAGTATTTACTGATTCACACCAATTATACTAGAGCCAACAGAACAATAAAAACAACCAGAACTGGTGGTAACTAAAAAAAACAGGACAGGAGGTTGGGGAGACCAGAAGAAAGGTGTAAGGAAAGAGTCGGAGGTAGGGAAGTAGCGCCCACAACCCTTGGCCTTAGAGGTCTATGCCTGCCGCATAGTTGTCCCATGGGGACCAAACCGCCTGGAAGTGGTCCACCAAAGCATTCACAAATGCTGTGAGATATTCCATATGTCTAACATCTAGTATCCTGGTCAAAAGGCTCTGAAGAGAGGGGGACGTAATCTGATTCCAGCAACGCACGATCAAGCATCAGGCCGCTGTGAGAATATGGCTCAGTAGTCTGGAGGACAATTTACCCATGCCCTGTACTCCAGCGGCTAAAAGATAGACTATGGGATCAAGGTCTATGTCAATATATAGGACCTTATTGACCAGAGTCTTAACTTGGTCCCAAAAGGAAAACATCCCCGGGCAAGTCCAAAATATGTGGAAGAGAGTCCCCGTGCTGCCCCAACACCTCCAACATGCAGCCGAGATGGAGGGGTCTAGCTCATGGAGGAAATCAGGCGTATGATACCAGAACATCAGAATTATGTAGATGTTCTCCTTATACAAGGTACTGTGAGGCACCGCCGGCATGATCCTCATGGCCGGGGCGCGTCACATGCGGGATCGAGGTATGATCCTGTGCACACTGGCCGGTTTGATCGATAATGCTGTGTGAGCCAACTTTGAGACACAGGGTTTCATGAGCCTAATGAGCGGCAGTGAGAGTGAGAGGAGATTGAGGAAGCCTTAAGGAATGTAAGGGCTGAGTGCTGACAACCCGGAACACAGGGAGTTAACCTGAGCTGTGTGAAAGGCTGATTAACAGCAGCTAAGGGGGTGTGTCCATGTGGGAGTGGCTGGCACGATAAGAGCCGGCCACCTGAGTGATTGGGAGGTTGATCCTGGAAGCTGAGACCAGCCTGAGAGCTGAGCAGAGCCAGTCTGTGTGAGGGACTGGGGAATGCAAGTACATGCCGCCATGATTGAGATAGTGAAGGGAGCAGGCTAGCTCCATGCCGGTGCCGAGGGCCGGGGTCGTGAGCACCTGGTGGGGAAGCCGTGGCTGAACCCGGTGGAGACTGGTCCGGGCGTGGAGGGAACCACGTCCGGGAAAGGAGCCTTGGGGGACGCTTGGTGGACCCATTATACAGGTAGCGAGACCCGGATCCGTGCCCGGTAAGACAGCGGTTCCCGTGTAACAGAGTGAGCCGTGTGTGATTAATGCCAGGCGGGCATAGACCGCCTTTAGGTCCGAGTCAGAGTGCTCAGTTAAAGGACCTGATGAATCTGAACGTGTTTAAACTATGTGTATTAGGGCTTAGGTAATGGCCCTGAATGAGAGATGATGACCTATGTAAGACCCATGTATAATCATGTGGAGAGACAGTGACCCAGCTGGTATGGATGATGTTGGAGGCGTTCCGTCCTTGGGACGAGAGGGAGGCTTGCCCTGCTGCTTGCAGAGGGTACCCGTCCCTCAACCACGACCTCTAAGGGGGTGAGTGTGCCTGTGGTGCCAGAGACAGGGGTAAGAGGGCTCCAGTAGGTAACGGATGTAGAGGTTCCTGTCTCCTATGGTTTGCCAATCCCTGTAATGGGCCATGGAGGGGCCACAGTCCATGGATGTGGGCTGTGAGCAGGTGTGTGATCCATGGACGTTTGAATGATGGATCACATACGGTGTGTAAGGACCCGGTCAGGCAGGATTCCTGACTACGGGTGAGTGTTGAGTCATCATGCTGGGGGACTAAAGCCAGGCGGCAGGTACCGCCATTGGGACCCACAGGGCCCGTTGAGGCGTATGTAACGAAGGTCAGAAGCAGGGGTTAAAAGGGCTCCCGTACTGGGTAACGCGGGGTTAGGCCGGAGGCCGCAGCCACGGGTTACTAGGGTTTGCCAATCCCTGTTATGAACCCGGAAGGGTCATCATCGAAGTATATCAAATGTATTTATTATAAAGGTACTGTAAGAGTGTAAGTAGGCCGGAGGCCGTAGCCACCACGGGAGCTGTTAGTAGAGCTCCAATGGGGACAGAGAGTCGTGGTTACAGGTCCCGGGTTACTATAAATCGTTATGTGCAATATAAGTGTTGTGATGTTAAATGTAAATGTATGGTGTTTATGTAAAGTGTTGTTAATCAATGTGATATGTGTGAAACATGCTACCCGGGTTATGTGATTAATATGTGAAAATAAACGGGTAGACATTGGTTAACTTAAAAAAACACGTGTTCTTGTCGTTTTGCAAGCGGGTTCCCCGGTTGCTACCTCACATATGGTGGAGAATGCGGGCAAGCCAGCCCGCTGAGTAAGAGCAATGATAACTCGGGGGTGGTACAGCCGAGGGCTGTGGTATAGTGGCACCTGATATGGACATTCTTATATGGACTATTGTGTTGGTGCACTTTATATGGACTTGGTTGCTATGGGCAACCGCACGACGCACCCTAGCCTCTTGCCGGTGACCTGGCGAGGTCACGAAGACGTCGCACTCAAAGTATCGGGCGGCCCTAGGGGTCCCGAAGTCAAAGTCGGCGTGATCAAGGTTCCGGTGGCCTGAGGGGTCACGAAGTTGCCAAGACAACGCCACATCCGGATTCTCTATGAACTGTGTTCCCCTGCTGGTTTAAGCAAGGAGGGGGGAGGTTGGACAGGAGTCACAAGCGTACAAACCGGGAGCGGTGCCACAAGGTGTTGTGTGGTGGCCCGGCTCCTATGGCAGTGTGTTCATCCCCCACTGGTCTGAACAAGGAGGGGGGAGGTTAGGACACGGTTTACCGGTGTCCTAGGTGTACAATCCGGCAGTGTGTTTAACCTTTATCCACAGGTGTAAGCAACGCTGTCACCCGACTTGTATGGCAGTGTGTTTGACCCCCTACCCACGGGTGTAAACAAGGAGGGGGGTATGTGAGGCACCGCCGGCATGATCCTCATGGCCGGGGCGCGTCACATGCGGGATCGAGGTATGATCCTGTGCACACTGGCTGGTTTGATCGATAATGCTGTGTGAGCCAACTTTGAGACACAGGGTTTCATGAGCCTAATGAGCGGCAGTGAGAGTGAGAGGAGATTGAGGAAGCCTTAAGGAATGTAAGGGCTGAGTGCTGACAACCCGGAACACAGGGAGTTAACCTGAGCTGTGTGAAAGGCTGATTAACAGCAGCTAAGGGGGTGTGTCCATGTGGGAGTGGCTGGCACGATAAGAGCCGGCCACCTGAGTGATTGGGAGGTTGATCCTGGAAGCTGAGACCAGCCTGAGAGCTGAGCAGAGCCAGTCTGTGTGAGGGACTGGGGAATGCAAGTACATGCCGCCATGATTGAGATGGTGAAGGGAGCAGGCTAGCTCCATGCCGGTGCCGAGGGCCGGGGTCGTGAGCACCTGGTGGGGAAGCCGTGGCTGAACCCGGTGGAGACTGGTCCGGGCGTGGAGGGAACCACGTCCGGGAAAGGAGCCTTGGGGGACGCTTGGTGGACCCATTATACAGGTAGCGAGACCGGATCCGTGCCCGGTAAGACAGCGGTTCCCGTGTAACAGAGTGAGCCGTGTGTGATTAATGCCAGGCGGGCATAGACCGCCTTTAGGTCCGAGTCAGAGTGCTCAGTTAAAGGACCTGATGAATCTGAACGTGTTTAAACTATGTGTATTAGGGCTTAGGTAATGGCCCTGAATGAGAGATGATGACCTATGTAAGACCCATGTATAATCATGTGGAGAGACAGTGACCCAGCTGGTATGGATGATGTTGGAGGCGTTCCGTCCTTGGGACGAGAGGGAGGCTTGCCCTGCTGCTTGCAGAGGGTACCCGTCCCTCAACCACGACCTCTAAGGGGGTGAGTGTGCCTGTGGTGCCAGAGACAGGGGTAAGAGGGCTCCAGTAGGTAACGGATGTAGAGGTTCCCGTCTCCTATGGTTTGCCAATCCCTGTAATGGGCCATGGAGGGGCCACAGTCCATGGATGTGGGCTGTGAGCAGGTGTGTGATCCATGGACGTTTGAATGATGGATCACATACGGTGTGTAAGGACCCGGTCAGGCAGGATTCCTGACTACGGGTGAGTGTTGAGTCATCATGCTGGGGGACTAAAGCCAGGCGGCAGGTACCGCCATTGGGACCCACAGGGCCCGTTGAGGCGTATGTAACGAAGGTCAGAAGCAGGGGTTAAAAGGGCTCCCGTACTGGGTAACGCGGGGTTAGGCCGGAGGCCGCAGCCACGGGTTACTAGGGTTTGCCAATCCCTGTTATGAACCCGGAAGGGTCATCATCGAAGTATATCAAATGTATTTATTATAAAGGTACTGTAAGATGTGTAAGTAGGCCGGAGGCCGTAGCCACCACGGGAGCTGTTAGTAGAGCTCCAATGGGACAGAGAGTCGTGGTTACAGGTCCCGGGTTACTATAAATCGTTATGTGCAATATAAGTGTTGTGATGTTAAATGTAAATGTATGGTGTTTATGTAAAGTGTTGTTAATCAATGTGATATGTGTGAAACATGCTACCCGGGTTATGTGATTAATATGTGAAAATAAACGGGTAGACATTGGTTAACTTAAAAAAACACGTGTTCTTGTCGTTTTGCAAGCGGGTTCCCCGGTTGCTACCTCACAGTACATACTGAAGACTTGGCCGCCCCCTTCCAAATAGAAGGTCGCTCCGGGGAAGATCAGCCTCCCCAAAATAGACTCCCACCTGCTTTGTACAAGAAGACCCCACCAGACTCGCTCTGTGGGCCAGAAAGTAAGAAATACATTTCGGAGCTTAGACCCCTAGTGTCTGTACCTCTTCTACAAAGCCTCTTGAACTCTGTAGGAATAGAGGCTCCCGCCCGGCCAAGCAGTGTGTTTGCTAGGTCCCGGGATTTGTAAGTGTTGGTAAAAATTGTGATTTGTGAGGGAAAAGTGCTTTTTAAGATAGTCGAAAATTTGATTTTGCATAGTGTTTCCGTCTATGATATCCGCAAATCTAAACAACCCCGCTCTAAGCCAGGAACGCACCATAGCTGCCTCCAAGCTACTTGGGAGCAATGGTTGATATATAAAAGACACCAGGGGGAACAAGAGGAAGTTAAAGTGAATCTCCGCATACAGGAGAGCCAAAGATCCCTTGTGAACCGCATGGGGCCCAAGAGAGGGGGGAAGGAGTCGCACTGAGCTGGCGGCCACAAGAGAGAATTGGAGTGTATTGGGACGATTCAGAGTCTCTCCAACTCGGTCCATTTGTTGTAGGCCCAAAGGGACGCCCAGCAGGGACTCTCCTGAGGTGAGTGGCCAAGTAATATTTTAGGACATCTGGAACGGATAACCCTCGCCTTAGCTTGTGGGCCGTCAAAACCTCCTTAGCCACCCTATGACCCTTGTTACACCAGATGTACCACATAATGGCCACCTGGAGGGATTTCAATTCAACTGGGAGGGTTTCAAAGAAGTAATCAGTTTAGGGAGTATGCTCATCTTCACCGCCGCCATATGCCCCATCCAACATAGGGTAAGAGTGAGAAGATGCGTTTTAACAAGCACACGGCTCAGCAAAGTGAGAGCCATGAGTATAACTGTTCTGGAAGCTTCAGATAGCTGGGGCCACTGATTTTACAGGACTGATAATACCTCAGGAGATCAGGGAGGGTAGAGGAGTGAACAGCCAACTGCTGTACAGAAATCCATGGGCTGGGGAGAGATGACTTGTATGTTTGGCGTTAACTCCTTTCCTGGAATGTAACTTTGGAACACACTTGAGCAGACTCCTTAGAAACAAGCTGTACACTATGTAAGATAAAAGCTCTCTCAAGTAGAAGAAAAATGGCAAATATAATAAGACTTTAATAAGTCAAGTCTGTTAACCATGTTAACCAATGAAACTATACATATGTAACATATACAAATAGGCAGGATTTAGCATTATGGAGTCTGGGGCATTGAGCTCAGATCCCTTATAGGAACACTTATCAGGTCTATCTATGTTAGATCTTTTATTTCGCCGATCAAACAGGAGAAAACTCCCAACTAGTATCATTTCGATGGTTCACCCAACATAATAACATCATGAATGGTAGACACCACAATGTAATGTAAACGATAATGTTTCGATATGGAGAGATAATCCCCATTTAAAAAGTGCAGTAAAAGCCCAGACACGACTATCAGAGAGGCGTTTTATTTTGGTCGTGTAGTTAAAAAAAACCTTATTTTTTTCCCATACAGGCAATATTTTCTAGAAGGATGATTATTGGTTTCTTATCTGTTGAGTAGAGGAATAGCGGTTCTGAGTGCAATGTGTATGTAGTATGGAGGTTTATTTGACTAAAGCAGCGCTAATACTTACATTTGACGATTGCTACCTTCCTCCGGTTTTCTGCCTAATTACCTCCTTCACAAAGTACTGATATTGCTACACTTACAAACAATTTATTGAAGGAATTGCCGCTGTGAGTGACAGGTGAGCATCATGGAAGCAGCTTGCGGTATTATTCTGTCTAAAATGTGCTTTTTCTTCATCATGATTATAGAGAAATATCTTTTATGCACACACTAAACATTTTTGAATGTCATCTTTGGGTAAAATTATTTTCTCAAAGGCTTGTCAGGAAAGCGAGAAGTACAATATCGGGGGGATTTTTTATATTTCTTACAATCAGGCCCCGGTGAGAGAATATACAGACTCGTGTGCCTGAGAACACAACAAGCAATTTACAATTAACAACTCTTACATTAACAAAACTATAATTAAGACCATTTGTATTCGCACTTCCCTGGATTCATTCATTTATACGGACGGCTTCACAACCTGAAATCGGTTTCTTTCCCTGCCGAACCCTTTATTCCCCACTCGACAAAATTGAATTATTTCATTTAAATCCACCTACTGGATTCTTAATTAATGAAGAAATGGGAAGGACGACCCCTGCGGCTCCCAACAATTCAGCATTAGGCATAAACAAGTTTATTTGTGCTGAAAAATGAAATTTGGGTAAAAATTAATTATAATCAAAAAGTGCCAACCTGACATCACCGCTCTTATGAAATGGTAACAGCATATTAGGAAATCCTGACCCCAAAAGCATAATAAACAGACGGGTTATCATGCTCGGCCTCCAGCTCCTCGGCTTCTGACGCCAACTGGGCCTCAAAGCCGGGTCTGACCCCATGCCATGCTCTGCCGGATGAAGGAAATGACGACTCTTGGCCCAGTCCAGAGAGGGGGGGGGTGGGACAGACTCTTGGCCCCAGTTATGGGGGGGGGGGGGGGGGGGGGGGAGACAGACTCTTGGCCCCAGTTATGGGGGGGGGACAGACAGACTCTTGGCCCCAGTTATGGGGGGGGGACAGACAGACTGTTGGCCCCAGTTATGGGGGGGGGACAGACAGACTCTTGGCCCCAGTTATGGGGGGACGACGGACTCTTGGCCCCAGTTATGGGGGGGGGACGGACTCTTGGCCCCAGTCGGGGGACGACGGACTCTTGGCCCCAGTCGGGGGGGACGGAGCTCTTGGCCCCAGTCTGTGGGGGGGACGGACTCTTGGCCCCAGTGGGGGGGGGGGGGGGGGGGGCGGCGGACGGACTACAATTGGCCCCAGTGTGGGGGGGGGGGGGGACTCTTGGCCCAGTCGGTGGGGGGGGGACGGACTCTTGGTCCTGACAATTGGCCCAGTCGGGGGGGGGGGGAAAGGGGGACGGACTCTTGGCCCAGTCGGGGGGGGAAGGGGACGGACTCTTGGCCCCAGTCGGGGGGGGGAAGGGGACGGACTCTGGCCCCAGTCGGGGGGGGGGGGGGATGACGGACTCTTGGCCCAGTCCGGGGGGGGAAGGGGGAGACGGGCTCTAGACCCAGACCGGAGGGGGAGGGGGGGGGGGCAGGGGGTGAACAACAACTCTTGGCCCAGGCGGGGGGGGGGGGGGGTCGCGGGACGGTCTCTTGGGCCAGTCTAGGAGGGGGGAGAACGACGACTCTTGGCCCAGTCCGGGGAGAAGGGGGGGGGGGGGGGGTTGACACAACTCTTGGCCCAGTCGGGGAATACTTTTTAAGCGAGATCTTCTCTTGCTAAAATGAAATACAATACTTATTCCCCATTGCACTACAGCTCACAACATTCGGCCTGGCTGTAAAGATACTATTGCTATTTACATCAGTCACTGTCCCTTGTGGGGCTCAAAATCTAATTTTTCTAACGCACACACATCAGGGACGTTTTCATAGAACGATCTGTATGTTTTCAGAGTGTGGGAGGAAAATAAGGTATCTGGAGAAAACCCACACAAACACAGATATCTACAATCACTCTGTACAGATGCATTCTGTGAAAAGTGGTTTAATGTCAGGCTGTATGGTAAGTAGATGTGATGACAATTAACAACAAATAAAAAATCTTCCTGAATGCAGGAATACAGGTTTTAGGCTATAGCTATGATAAACTGAAAGAGTAGGTTGCAATGTGCCATATTAAGAATTTAGTTTCAAACAGCCGTGCAAAATTTTGCTGAGAAGGTGCTATACATATCCCCATCTGCATAAGAAAGGTAAAAACTGAAATTGTATCTGCAGCATAAATTGACATGCAGCAATTTAAAATAATTCTGAGATGGTCAACCTCGACCTTGATGTAATTGATAGCCAGGTTTAAATACGAGGTGTGGATGTTTCGGTTATGGACCCTTGAGAAAGCCTGAGGAGGCGAAACTAGTCAGGTTATGTGTAATTGACATTTTATCTGATGTGCTGGTTATAATTCACTACTAAAGCAAGGCTGCAATAATGCATTGGAGAAGGATAAAGCCAACTGTGAGAGCAGACCTCTTTTAAAGAAAAGGAGCATCCGTAGAAGTAGTGTGGGGGCTTCTCCAAATGTGGAGACAGAAAACGGTAAATGGTCACTGTTGCATTCACATACATGGTGTTCACTCTTTCATGCAGAATAAATCTTTATTTACCTTTGTTGTCCACAGTTTTACTGTCCAATCGAAGGAGGAGCTGACAAACAGGTGAGAGAAGTCCACGGCTCCCACAGCAGAGTGGCAGTGGATCCCAGTGATCGGTCCTTGATGTCCTTCAAACATTTCACTTATACCGGCTTTACTACAAAACAAAATATCAAAATAAAGCTACAAACTATGTGGACAGTTCTAGAGTAGTGTAAATTGTTATCCCCTGAAAAAGCAACAACAGCAAAGCATCTGGGGACCATCACCTCATCCACATGACCTCTAGATGCGCTCCCCATTGTGTGATTGAGAGTGTGTGTATATGTATGCATGCATGCATGTACATTTCATATCAAATAAATATATGTATATTTTATATATAAAAAATAAAAAAAATTATATATATATATAGATATATATATATATATATATATATATATATATAAAAATTTTTTTAATTTATTTATTTTTCTATACTTTATTTCATTAGTATTGTACTTTCCCATTCTAAGCACTTAGGGGGTATAACATTTAAAAAAAAAAAAAAACAAAAAATGGTGACAAGTATCAGAGGCAGGTACAGCGCCATTCACAATCTGCTTTTTAGTCCTTCCTAAATGGGGCAATTTCCATTAAATATGTAACTGGAAATTCCTTGCTGATGCCTCACTTAGGGGGGAGATATTGGGTGGGTGCGTCTTCCTTGTCATCCTTATGAATTGCATGAAGAAAGGATTGCACATTTGATTCTACCTTCCATGGCGGCATGCTGTGTAGACTGAACCTTCTTCACTTCCCACCACAAAGTTGTTGACATCTCCCACCGGGAAGGACATACAGGTGACAGCTACGGCCTTCGATTGCTTGTGAACTAACTCCATGCTGTCCTGGAAAGAAGTAGGGGGGCAAAAATGGATTCTCAGTCTCTGGCTAATGTGTTCTCCATGCTACATAATGATTGCAGCCTACAAGGAGGCTTCAGCTTTACAAAGATAAAAAGATGCTAATAATGCATCTAGGAGGAAAGAAAAAAAGAAAAAAATACCCACACACATTACAAAGAGGGTCGATACCTTCATACAACTATATACACAAACAAAAAAATACTTCTTAGCAAAATGTGATAAAAAAAAAAATTTCCCCACATTTATCAAATGAATTACCTAATGATTCCCAAGACCCTCCTCTCCCTCATTGCTAGAACAAAACCCAGTTCCTTCTACTATAGTAGGCTGTTAAAAGAAAATGAAGGGATTGTGCAGCTCCAGGATGATGGATAGTTACAGCAATCCCCTCCAAACCACAGATCTGGTAATACAGGTCTTTGAACCGTAAATCCATCGACCCCCTTTATATCTTCTATCTGTTGCTGCATTCCTGAGTGATTAGCATTTTAATTCATATGGCAATGAGGCATTAAAAGGTACTTCCATCAGCACAGAGTGACTGTCCAAACCAAGTCCAGGCGCTAAATGCACCATGGCGGGGTAATCATTTATATACACCTTCTCACCTGGCTTGTTTCCCTCTTTGGGACAGTGAGCCATCAGTCAAGTACAATAACTGGTGCTGGATGGGGAAACAACTTCAGGAGGCAGAGGCTTGTGAAGAGCTTTGTCACCCCCCAGAGCATGTAACAGCTCATTTACATATTAATGAAACACTGATTTCTTGGGGATGCAGCAAAAGATAAAAGATATAAAAGGTGTGCATGGATTTACATTTAAGAGATCTGCATAGCCAAATATCCTGCTTTGGCTCCTTTTATGCTTACCTGCACATGACAAATCCAGTAAATAATATAGGACAGCTTGGAACTACAATATCATTAGAAAGTTGTTCCAGAATGCATTTTAAAAGGAATCTGTCATCTTTTGCCACCTAATCTGATTACAGCATAATGTATAGTCAGAGATTCTGATTCCAGCAATGTGTCACTTACTCGGCTGATTGTGATTTTTATGAAAACTGTAGCAATCAGCAGTAGATTATCACTAGGGCTGGTAAGGCTGCTGCCATCTAGTGCTCCATATTCATGAACTCTGTGCCATGTATTGGCAGCTTTCTGCCTATGCACAGTGTACACAGAACGGTGCCAATCACTAGTGTCAGGGGGTTACACAGAACTCAGCATTCAGAGAGCTGATAAACCTGAGGCAGATGAAACAGTGAATTTATGAAAACAGCAGCAAACAGCCCAGTAAGTGACATATTGCTGGAATCAGGGTCTGTCTACATTATGCTGCTCTCAGACAAAAAAAAAAAAAGCTGGTGACAGATGACCTTTAATTTAAATGTACACTTTTTTTTAAAACTATTTAGACTTAGGTTTATTAAATACAGAAAAAGTATCCATATCCTATGTACCAGTAACATGATATTACATGTCTCTAATGCGTAACTGGAGCCCACTACTGATCCTAATAAATAAAATACCAATTATTGTAAATCAGATGATTCCTGTATCAGAGTCCCAGCAAACAGCGGAGAACCCATCTGAGATTTACTGGCAACACGGAGATGGCATCACGGAAGACATACATGAAGTGTATCAATGACACTGCGCCGTACAATCAGCACAATCAGCATTATTTCCTACTATAGTGCTGATCCCTGGAGGATGGAGCATTATCTATGAGAGTTGGGGAAGGTTCTGGATTAGTTACACATGTTCGGAACAGCAAATACCTAGTAAGTCTTCCTTCACACTGCTTTTTAAGGCATTTTTATCTTGTCTTGCACAAAATGCCACAATTTTTATCAGCTTTTTTTGTTAATTTCTGGCATTTTCACATTAATTTTTCATGCAATTTTAACGTTTTTTTTGCAGAAGCCTATGAGAAATTACATATAAAAGTGTCACCAAAACGGAGTAAACCTGACACAAAGAGATAACTCATTGCTTGTGTATTTTATATTGATAAATTAGAATTAGACAGTATCGATATATTCGTTCCAATGTGGAAAAACCGGCCTGTAAATGGATTGTTTTAGCAGTTTATTCCTGGAGTTGAGCAATATTAGGGAGTTTAGCGGACTGACAAACTCCAACAATGATAGCGGATAAATGCTGCGGAGCAAAAACCAGCCAGACGTGCCGTCCTGCTGAAGAGAAGGGGTTTCTGAGGCTTTTAGGGTTCAGTGACACCTGGCAAAGGGGCTGGGAATGTCGTCGGCGACTGGCGGGAACGCGCACGTTTTTGGCGCCCGCCAGCATCGCCGCCCCCCGTTTACACGGGGAGACACCTCCGGAGCCGACAGGCGGCATCGCCGCCGGGGTGTCTCAAAACCCCAGCGGCAATGCAGTACAATGCAAGCCTATGGCTCCCATCTCCTGTCAGGTCGCCGGCGGCCGTTTACATGGGGCGATGTGGACGCATCGTCCTAGATCAGCCGACTGGTATCACATCACTGATGTGAAACCAGGCGAGCACTCAGAGGCACCGACATTGCCCCTTTACATTAGGCGATGCAGGGGCGATATTGTCGCCGATAGGCCACGCCCCAACGTCGCCTAAGACATCGGCAGGTGTGACGGCACCCTTAGTCTATTTTATCCTTGACTTTTCCACTCTTATTCAAAATACTGATTCTTACCTGCGGCTGAGAGAGCATGTCAAGGCTCCAAGAACAGATCTTGCCATCTGTTGATATACTGATCAAATTGTGGGCGTTCTGTGTGCCAACCACATTAACACAGTACACCGGGTGCTAAAAGGAGAAGAAATATTATGTTTAGGTCATGTTTTGCATTATGTAATCTACACTGTTGAACATTTGGCGTTTTTTGTGTAAGGGGTGCACCATGCCATTAGAACAGGATTTTCCAAAATAACCAAAGTTTATCAAATTAAAACCTTTATTTTACACAAAACGTGATGATCATAATGAGAGAACAGCAATGAGTGAGACAGAGAAAGGTTAAAACTAAGGTTACAACAGTCACCAATCAGTAGGAAGTGTACAGGCCTTTGCTTTGTGCAGGCCTTTAGCACATCTGCGGCCACAGGACATCACTAGTCTCTCTCTCTGCTCTGGGGGGATTTTGCTCCACTCTTCTTAATCTCCTCCACAGTTCTGTGACTGTTTTGGGTTTCTTGGCCATCAAGGATTTCCCAGAGGTTTTCTATTGGGTTTAGATCAGGACTCTGGTGGCCATTTTATTGTTTCAAGGAACTGCTTTACCCGTTCTGCTGTGTGACTAGGCATTGTCCTGCATGAAAATTGCTGGATGATTGAGTGCTGAACGCAAGTTAAGGGCCTGTCACACACAACGATATCGGTAGCGATATCGTTGTAACGTCACCAGTTTGCCTAAAGGACATCGTTGCATGTGAAATGTATCAACGATCATTGATGAGTCGTTGATCGTAGATTTATGAACCATGAATCTATCGTTGGCCGCCTGCTGAACTCACAGCATCGTTGCGTGTGACAGCGGGAGACCAACGATCAGCGAGCTCCCAGTGCCGCACAGCAACGCTGGGAGCTGGTATTCAAGGTAAGCTGCGAGTAACTAAGTGCCGCGCAGTGCTTAGTTACCCGATGTTTACCTTGGATACAAGTGTGTTTGCTGGTCCAGATCACTGGTGAGTCTGCCTGTGTGACAGCTCACCAGCGATCAGCCTTCAATGTCCCAGCGGTCCTGGTCGTTGGCGGGATCTCTAAGACATTGAAGCGTGTAACAGGGCCTTAAGGAACCACGTGTTGTTGAAGAAGGTTCTGATACACACTTGCATTCACTCTGCCATGTAGCTGTATGAGAGGTCCAACCCCTGCAGTAGAAAACATTCCCCAAACCATGACATTTCCTCCACCACCTCTCACTGACTACTTTACACACTTTGGCTTCAGTCTTTCTCCAGTTTATCAACAATCATAATATTTCCCATCAGATCTAAGGAAAATTAAATTTGCTTTCTTCACTATAATGAACTTTGGACCACTTCTCTTCTGTCCACACAACATGCTCCTTGCCAAAGAGGAGTCTAGCCTTTTGATTCTTTTTGCTAATGAGAGGTTTGGTCAATGCAGAGTGGGCTTTCAGTCCAAATGCTGTTAAAACGTTGTGACACTGTATAAAAGATCCTTACGCTGTCCAGTGCTGAACTGGCAAGCTATTCCAGCTGCAGTGTTGAACAGATTACCAATACACACACACACACATATATATGGCTTTGTCCCTTACCGTGTGGGCAGCGGCGGACAGTGGAGTCCTCTGGACCGGCGTCCTCTTATTACTTCTATTGTCCCACAGGACAATTTGGCCTGAATATGTCCCACCCACTACTAGGTTTGGGTGAAATTTTGCAAAAGCAGCTGACATTACCGCAGACTAGAAAGAAAAATCACACAAATAAATGTATCTACACAGCAGTAGCTAAAATTTACAGAGATTTATATAATGAGTCTTATAGGGGTCATCCCATCTTGTACATTTACAGCATACCCACCAGCAGGACAAAGAACCAATGTCTGACAGCTGCAGGTCCTAACCTTGGAAATGTCTAACATGGCTGGTTTGTGCAGCTCGGGAATGGCGAGGCAGTGATGCATGCGCAGCTCTCGCTATTCTTTAGCATGGGATTTGCTTGCACAGATCACTTCTCAGTTTCTAGCAGAGCCCGATGGGGCCCCGATGTCAGATAGCTGCAGTTTCAAGTGAATCAATTTCTGTTATACATTTCCTGAGGATTTGCCATAAATGTACAAGATGGAAATATCCCTTTAAAGTCACTGTCTGAAGATCATTATTTCAGAAATATGGAATTTTATGCTAAATGTACCATCATTTTCAGATTGCACCTTTGTTCCCTAAATGTTTGGATAAACTGGGGGTGTGTTTTATAATCCGAATGTACGGTAGATACTGCAAGGGAGGGTGGAGGCAGCTCTGGAGCATGTCCGGGAGCTGGAGGATGGCTGCGGGCTGCAGGAGGCAGCGGGAGGTCACATGCTCCCGCTCATTAGCCTCCTGTAATATGCACTGCACCCGCTGTTCATCACCCTGTTGCAGCGTCAAGATGTAAACAGGGGTGCAGCGCATATATGGTGTGCCTGGCACTTACCCCCTGTGCTGGATATGCCCCCCCCCAATCTCCCGCTCAGCAGGGAGGATGGAGTAATTGTCGGAACGTGGTTAACAGGTTTTTATTTTATGTGTGTGCGCGCCAGAAGGGGGGCCATAAACAGTGATGGGGGCATATCCAGCACATGGTGGCAAGTGGGCCGGCACAGGAGGGGGGTGGTGCCAAGTGGGCCAGCACAGGAGGGAGGTGGCGCCAAGTGGATGGGGGGGGGTGGCCCAAGTGGGCCGGCAAGGGAGTGTGTGGTGGCGCTAAGTGGGTCGGCACGGGGGGGGGGGGGGAAAGAGGTGCATCGGCAGCACGTGGGCCGACACGGGGGCGGTGGCAAGTGGGCCGACTCAGGGGCTATATGTGCCAGCAGGGGGGGAACCATCAGTGCCAGCACAGGGAGGCTATATCCAAGATAAGTGGGTCATATTCAGGATGGGTGGCCATGTACCAGGATGGGGATATACATATCAGGATAGAAGACAGATACACCAGGATATAAGACATCTATACCAGGATGGGGGGGGGGTCATGTACCAGGATGGGGGACATATACTGCTTGTAAGAAAGGCTCTGGCATTACAAGACTGACCCCATTTAACATTCAATTTTTTTCTCTTTTTCTTTACCAAATTTGGGGGGGTGGGGGTTTTATATTCCGATGCATTTTATAAGGCGAAAGATGTTATGTTTTGGTTTTTTTTTACAATTCTCATCTTGCATTTTTCACACTGGTTTTTAGACCTTATGCTAGATACTTCCTGATCTGAAGGGAAGACTTTTCAGCAGTCTCATCACACAGACAGGATTACAATGAAAGGTAACACTTCTATAAATAGCTGATAACACAGGTTTCTCCATTTAGAATAGGTGATAATGGCTGACCCTGCTCCTCCTCCATCTACAATGACCTCTGCCCAGAGAGGCTCAGAAGGCTCTTATGCAAACAGGGTCAGAGTCGGCCTTTTGTTGTGGATGTCTGAAAGAATCCTTAAATCAAGTCTAGTGGTCAGGGTAAAATGAGGGAATCTGTAAAGGCGGCGTCACATGTGTCAATATCGCTAGCGACATCGCTAAAAAGTGACGTCGCTAGCGATATCGCAAGTGCATCGTGCGTGTGTGACAGCGCGACGCAACTGCGATATATCGCTGGTCACATGTTTACGAGGATGAACGTAAACCTGTCAATCTGCAATCAGCGATTAGGCTGGATCGTGCCGTCCGACACCGCAATAGCGATGTTGGTGGCGATCCAGCCTGTACCGCAGCATTGCTGTGGATTGCTCGCTGGATTGATCCAGCCCAGGGAGCGATGGCTCTGCCCACATCGCTGCGGCGTCACATGCTGCTGTGTGACACCAAGGCTGCAATGTCGGAAGCGAGCGCGCACCTGTGCATCGCTTCCAACATCGCAGCCTTCATTTACACGTGTGACACCGCCTTGACTCCGTTCATATTGATCAAGAGAATGAATCAGTTATATTACTCTGAAATGATCAGGCAAAAAAATAATAATTTAGGAGAGCTGACTGGTGCTCATAAGGAGAAACCAGACTAGTCTGGCATCCCCTGCAGGGGTCTTCTTCTCCCAGCATCCCTTTAGTTGGTTGACAGGTCTCTCCAGATATCCAAAGAGACCTCACAATGACCACCTGGAGTGGTGCAGGTAGAATCTGGCTGGGGGCGCTGCTGGACTTTGTCTCTCTCTACGGTTCCCCGCCGACTAAAACCGACAATTTTTTTTTTTTCAAACACCAAAGTATTTCAGAGAGACTCTGGTTCAATTCAAGTTCTGTGTGATTTGGGCAGTGTAAATCAACTTGCCTGGTTCTATTAACAAAAAAAAAATAAAAAATTTACCATAAAAATGTGATTGATGCAACAGACAATTTTCTGACAACAATTTCCCTTTAAAGCAGTTAGGCTTAACAAACAGATGCATTTATAGATATGAGTATGTTCAGACTGGAGAGCATGCTGCATGTCACCTTTGGCCCTTTCCTCACAGGGAACCTCTCCGCTTAAAAAAAAACAAGAAAACCCCCCAAGAAACACTATTTACCAGTAGACACAGTGCCAATGTGAAGGTAAATAGCATATTTACCATGTTCGGCTGTCTAACTGGGAGTGCAGCAATAGGGAGAAAATGTATTTATATTTTCCCTGCAGCCATTTGCTCCCAGTCTTCAGGGTGACGCCAGCACTGTAAACGTGTCGGTACACAATGAGCGCTCTCGCCCCCTGCAGTGTGCGTGCACAGGGTATATGTAGAACCGGCTGTCTGCAAGAAAGTGCGGGGGGAGAAGACCCGATGTCTGGAAGCGAGCAGGTGATGGGAGAATATAATTGCATTTTCTCCCTGCAGCCGTACTTCCAGTTAGGCCACTTTCACATTACGATTTTGCTAAATCCGATGCTGTCCGATGAAAACTGATCCCTGCAATCGGATGCCAAATAGGCATCCGATCCCGACATTTTGCAGGATCAGTTTGGGCTGTCACCTCGCTCCCCCTCCTCTCTGCCTCCTGTCATCTTGCTGTCCCCCTGCTGTCCCCTACTGTCCCCCGACTCTTCCCCTACTGTCCCCCTGTGTTGCCTGGTGTCCCCCTGCTGTTCCCCGCTCCTGTCATTTCAACATAACAAATCTTTATTCTCACCTTCCAGCGCTCCCTCGGTGTCTCCATCTGCTTCCGATCGGGTGTACAGGACCTGTGATGATGTCAGAAGCATCATCGGGTCACATGAGCGGTTACCGCGGTAACCGGTCAAGTGACCCGATCAGCTGATCAGGTTGTGACATCATCACAGGTCCTGTTACCGAGCGGCTGCAGATGGAGACGCCGGGGGAGCGATGGAAGGAGCAGTCTCCGATTTTTGCACCTGAAAAAAATCGGACAAAATCGGATCGGACGCAAATCGTATGCCATGTAGTGCACATCCGATTCGGTCCGACCTCCATAGGGTGACATGGGGCCAAATTCGGATCCGATGCTGTCCGATTTATATCGGACAGCATCGAATTTGCAAAAATCGTAGTGTGAAACCAGTCTTAGACATTTGCAGATGGTTAAAACGTTTTGTACCAGGTGAATATTCCGCTTTTCCTTCTACCTGACAGGTCATCTTTAATAACCACTAGAATAGTTTGTATATCTGACGTTGTCACTCACTTGTGTGAGCCTTCGCCGATCCAGCTGGACTATAAAGGATTCCTCTGGATGCCTGCACGGCTATACTGCTGCGTATGAATGACAAACATCTTGTAGCAGTTCCCTAACATTATCAGGTAACGTTATTGCAAGTTTTCAAAGAGGCAGAAAAAAAATAAAAAAGAATAAAAAAATAGTTTTTAAACTGAGAAATGTTTAAAGAGTTTTCCCCTATCAGTTTCAGCAAAATTAACATTTGTCAGTCATCTCCCCCGTGCTCTGACAGTAATCTGACAGCTCCGGATTACACGCTACATTTAATCCATCACAATAAACTCAGCAAAATTTGACATCCAGAAAATAGAAGCCGCTCACTTGTTGGCAAACACATTTAAGCTTTTCTCTTTATTTCATATTTTGATCACATTCGGAGCATGTGTTTCCACTTAAACAAGTCTGTTTCCATCTCCTCGGGCCACGTTCTTCTCATTTAATGGCCCAAGAACGTATTGTCTGGCATGAGAAAGCGGCAAGGGGTTATTTCTTTTCCTTGAGACTTGGAAGGCTTGAATTAATAAACATCAGAAGGGGATGTAGATGCAGGTTTTTGGCTTTTTTATACCATGTGAATAATGTCAGCAGGTCCAGAAGAAGAAAAAAAAATAATTTTTTTTTTCCTTTCCGAACTGATGAAGAGCTCAATCAACAAAGGTTTGTAAATGCTTGTGGTTTTACATAGGGGCAATGAAATCATTATGCTAACGAGTATTACAGGGCATTGCTAAGCATGAAGGCAAGTGATTAGCATAATGTCTGGCCTCATACCTGACAGTGAAACACGTACTCCGGGGTTGTCTTCTTATATTTCATGTTCCAAACGAGAGCCACGCCGTCCGGTTCATGTGGGGCGTCCTCGTTGTTGTTGTATGACGCGACCAGTAACTCTGGGTACTGTCAGAGAGATCACAACATCGGCTGATATTAAAGGGGTTGTCCACTTTGCAAAAGATAATCTCATGATGCACTTTTACATAATAAAATTTACTAATGTAACCATCTTCACCAATTCACCCACCTCTGTGATTGACACAGGTGAAAGCTCCCTGGGTCGGGCACTTTGTCACTGATGTAGGAAGGGGGCTGGGTGACTGGCTCATTTCAATATCTAAGCCAGCACCCTTCACTCTAACAGAAAAGGATGCTGGCTTGGCTATTCTCAGCTGCTTTACAAACTGACGCCGGGAACTGTTTTGTGCAAAACTGGAGCTGCCGGTATCGATGGTCAGAAAGGGACATTAGTTGAAATCATCAATAATTTAATCACAACCACAGTTCTGTCACACAAGGAGGCTGTACAGTGTACAAAATACTGTTCACATCATCGTGCCACATGCACAGTTCAAAATTATTAATGGGTTGTTACTTTTATCAAAACGTTTGGGGGAGATTTTTCCATATTCACAGACTGAACAAGAGTCAACAGTGTGATGCAGCAGCAAATAAGGCAAACGCAATTGCGGGATGTAGTAATAGAAGCAAACAGTCTTGATCACATGAAGTCATTATTTTCCTCTACTCCCTCTTTGGTCAGACCTCATCTGGAATATTGTGTCCAATTCTGGGCACCACATTATGAAAGATATCAACAAACAGGAGCAAGTTCAGAGAACAGCAACCAGAGTGGTGACCGGTCTGCAAACCATGTCCTATCGGTTACAGGATTTGGGATTGTTTAGCCTGGAAAAAATATCACTGAGAGGAGACTTAACAGCTGTCTACAAATATCTCAAGGGCTGGCATGCCATAGAGGGATCAGCTCTATACTCATTTGCACTAGGAAAGACTGGAAGCAATGAGATGAAACTGAAGGGGAGGAGACACAGATTAGATATTAGAAAAAACCTTTTTGACAGTGAGGGCGATCAATGAGTGGAACAGGCGACCACAAGAGGTGGTGAGTTCTCCGTCAATGGAAGTCTTCACACAGAGGCTGGACAGACATCTGTCTGGGATGATTTAGTGAAATCGGCTTTGAGCAGGGGTTGGACCAGTGGTCCCTCCAACTCTACCATTATAAGATTTTATGCATCTTGCATATTTTATTTACTATTACCAAAAAACTTATCTACATTGTAATACTACTGGAAGGCTACAAAGTCAACAACAACTGGTGAAGTGAAGAGGTTGTAGGATAATTTTGCTACTACACAACTCAAGGTTATTTCGTTTTTATAAGCCACATTGACAAACAATGTTCTCAGGGGTTTTTTTTTTGGAATGGGGGTGGTTTCGATTTGACGACAAACTTTGCGATGTAACATTAATAAGCAATAATGAAAACTCTGAAATGAGATGCAATAACATTGTGGAATGTGATTTAGGAGGGGTAACTAAAGAAATGTCCTCAATAATTGACCCTTGAAGTTACTTCGTGAATGAATGAATGAATGAATGAATGAATGGTACCCCCTCTTTAAAGGGAATCTGTCAGCATGATTTTGCCATCTAAGCTGAGGACAGCATGCTTTCTGTGTGCCTTCTATGGTTTACGTAAACTAAAGGGTTGATTACCTGTTATTAACATTGTAGATCAAAGGACAAATTGGGGTATATTGCAATTAAAAAAACGTATTATTACATCAACGTCCAAAAATTAAGTTTAAATTACAGTTTCTTAATTGCAACATACCACAATTTGTCTTCTGATCTATAACTGAATTATTTGGGGATTGTGCATAAAACCCTGAAGCAGAAATATTGTTCAACAGGGGTTAAATTTTGTGTGGTATAGATGGATCTTATACTAATCTGCTATTAACATTGCAGGGCCAGGAACACATGCACAAGGCAGTTTGACCCACCCCCTGCTGTGATTGTGCATTATAGAGGTGTCAATGTCTACTGAGAGCCAGGTGTGGGCGGGGCAGCTCTCCCAGCTCTGCTACATGGCTAAAACTTAAGGGGGTGTCACACGCGTCAATATCGCCTGCACGATATCGACTGCACGTGACGTTGCAGCGATATTGACGCGTGTGACATACTGCATCAACCAGCGATAAATCGCTGGTTGATGATCGCCAGGTTTCAGAACCAGCTCTGAAACCTGGCGATTGTCGCCCGGTGGACACGCAGCATCGCTGCGTGTGACACCGGGACTAGCGATATTCCAGCTCCCAGCGCCTGTCACAAGCGCTGGGAGCTGGTCTCCAAGGTACACTGCGGGTAACTAGGCAGCGCGCGCTGCCTAGATACCCGACTGTGTACCTTAGTTACCAGCCTCCTCCGCTCACCCGGTGAGCAGAGGAGGCTGGTAACTAAGGTACACTGCGGGTAACTAGGCAGCGCGCGCTGCCTAGATACCCGACGTGTACCTTAGTTACCAGCCTCCTCCGCTCACCCGGTGAGCAGAGGAGGCTGGTAACTAAGGTACACTGCGGGTAACTAGGCAGCGCGCGCTGCCTAGATACCCGACGTGTACCTTAGTTACCAGCCTCCTCCGCTCACCCGGTGAGCAGAGGAGGCTGGTAACTAAGGTACACTGCGGGTAACTAGGCAGCGCGCGCTGCCTAGATACCCGACGTGTACCTTAGTTACCAGCCTCCTCCGCTCACCCGGTGAGCAGAGGAGGCTGGTAACTAAGGTACACTGCGGGTAACTAGGCAGCGCGCGCTGCCTAGATACCCGACGTGTACCTTAGTTACCAGCCTCCTCCGCTCACCCGGTGAGCAGAGGAGGCTGGTAACTAAGGTACACTGCGGGTAACTAGGCAGCGCGCGCTGCCTAGATACCCGACGTGTACCTTAGTTACCAGCCTCCTCCGCTCACCCGGTGAGCAGAGGAGGCTGGTAACTAAGGTACACTGCGGGTAACTAGGCAGCGCGCGCTGCCTAGATACCCGACGTGTACCTTAGTTACCAGCCTCCTCCGCTCACCGGGTGAGCGGAGGAGGCTGGTAACTAAGGTACACAGTCGGGTATCTAGGCAGCGCGCGCTGCCTAGTTACCCGCAGTGTACCTTAGTTACCAGCCTCCTCTGCTCACCGGGTGAGCGGAGGAGGCTGGTAACTAAGGTACACGTCGGGTATCTAGGCAGCGCGCGCTGCCTAGTTACCCGCAGTGTACCTTGGAGACCAGGCTGCTCCCGCTTCCAGCAGCCTGGCAGCGGGAGCAGGACATCGTGGAAACGATATTTAAATCGTTTCCATGATGTCACTGGTCAATTGATCGCTGGTGAGTCTGTCTGTGTGACAGCTCACCAGCAATCAGCCGTCAATGTCGTCAGCGATCAGATCGCTGACGACATTGACGCGTGTGACACCCCCTTTAAAGGGAACCAACCACCTCAGATGACGTGTATAAGCTGTTAATACATGTCCCTGGACCCTATGTACACCATTGCAGCTATGTTTTTGCTAAGAATATTGATAACAGCAAACCGAAATAAACAGTTTATAAACTTACATGATTTAGTACTTGAGGGCGTCTCCCTCGGGCTTTAGTACGAGAGGGCTGTGTCTTATGCAGCCTGAGTGGCTTTCCTCCCCCTCCCTCTCTGTTTGCAGGACGTCACTGAGAAGACGTGCACGGACGGGAGCTGCCTTGGGTGCCCGCCCACACCAAGATAATATCACGCCCTAATGTGACGTCCTGCAAACAGAGAGGGAGGGGGAGGAAAGCCACTCAGGCTGCATAAGACACAGCCCTCTCGTACTAAAGCCCGAGGGAGACGCCCTCAAGTACTAAATCATGTAAGTTTATAAACTGTTTATTTCGGTTTGCTGTTATCAATATTCTTAGCAAAAACATAGCTGCAATGGTGTACATGGGGTCCAGGGACATGTATTAACAGCTTATACACGTCATCTGAGGTGGTTGGTTCCCTTTAATGCATTGACTGTGATGGTGGGTTTACACACCCCAACTTATCTGTCCAACTTCTAACCAATTTGCTGGTTGCAGTGAAATCACGGACACATTGCTCCATTTTGTGGCTGTGTACACATGGAACAATGTGTCCATGATTTCACTGCAACCAGCAAGTTGGTCAGAAGTTGGACAGATAAGTTGGTGTGTGTAAACCCACCATGACAGTTTACTGGCTGCAGCCATTCTAAATGATACACAGCCAATAGTCTAAGTGATACGTTGTTGGCTTCAGGGTCTCTTTCCCTATATTGCTGTTAGATGAGGCAGGAAAAAGCTGCTGACGATTTTCCTTTAATAAAATTATCCAAGACTGTGTACGGGCCACTCCAAAATAATCTCATGCATAAGAAGTCAGAATAAAGTTGCTTCTCCCTCAAAAAGAAAACCGTTTACAATAAATGAGTGTGTCTTCTTTATACCTGAGAAGACCAGTCCAAGCAGCTGACCACACGATGCTTCGACCAACGCTCATCAAAAAATTGCCTGTTCAGCGATAACTTTGCGCCCGCTTGTATTTCCCTGTTAAGTAGAGAACCAGCAAAGATTAGTTCAAATGTAAAACAAGCATCATCCTAATTCTACAAGAGAAGATTAGAAAAGATATCCTGCTTTCCATAATCACCCTTCTTTTTCTTCCAAGTCTCGGCCGCTGTAATCGAAGAAGATGTTGATTTGTTCGGACAGAGCGCGCTCCACGATTCTTGCGCTGTGGTCAAAGAAACTTATAAACTCTTCGGTGTGGACGATCTGCTGTTTCTCCTCTTCTGTGAGCTCGTGTGGAGGGACTGTGAGGACAAAGGATAGAACAAATAACCAGAGTAAAATATCATATTAATTGTAATAAAAGAAATGCCGCTTGTGCTTTATACATGCCAACCAGAGGTCATAATAATGATGACTGGCAACGGAAATAATCTCAGAAAATTGTGCTACTGAAAATGGTTATGAGCTGGTCTGTTACATACAAGCCTTTGGTGGACACTTAAATTTATATAGGTTGAATGTGCGGATTTTAGTGACACATTCTGAGTTTCTCTGATAGCATATGTCGGGGGATATAAGGGTTGAGCAATTTCTTCCTTTGAAAGATAACATTAAAATCAAAGACTTAATCAAATGAAGCATGCATGTGTAAGTAAGGGTCCCGTCACACTAGGCGACCATCCAGCGATCCCGACAATGATACGACCTTGTAAGGATCGCTGGAGCATCACTACGTGGTCGCTGGTGAGATGTCAAACAGTCAGATCTACTCAATGACGCAGCAACGATACGGCAACCCGTATAACGACCTCGGAGGTCGTTGGGACCCGGTCACACAGCAGCTAGTCTGACGACTCAGACCTACATGGATGCGTTCTGAGTCACTAATGCAGTAGTTGTTAAGGCGTTAAACACACGGATGCATGCTGCCCAGCGGGAACCTGATCAAAAAATGGTCCAGGCCATTCCGACGCGATCGGTGATGTCACAGCGGGGGTCCGGTTACTGCTATGTGTCAAACATAGCAAAATCACTGGCGAGGTCACTGTTGTGTCACAAGACCTGTGACGCAACAGCAATCTCGCTACGTGTGACGGAGGCTTAAGAGTCAGGAGGGATTACCATCAGCCTACCCTTCTTTAAACCGGCGTGGTCCATGTTTGAATGGAGATAGAAGTAAGGCGGCAGACACACGCTGCAATATCTTAAACTATATCGTTTAAGTGATCTGCTTTTTGATCGCTTAAGCGATATCGTTTGTGCATCGCTACGTGCGATCAAGCGATTTTACAATGTAAAATCACTTGATCGTGACATCGCAGATATGAGAGCAGGAGCTCATATCAAGCGATGAACGATTGAACAATCTGCTTCATCGTGGTGTGTGACACCACGATGAACGATCTCCCATCGGCAGAGCCTATGCTGGGAGATGGTATCTATGGTAAACGTCTGGTTAGTAAGCGCCGCGCGGCGCCTAGTAACCCGATGTGTACCATAGTTACCAGCGATCTCGCTGGTCCACATCGCTGGTGAGTCTGTCTGTGTGACAGCTCACCAGCGATGTGAACGATATTGTTAGCGACCGCGCGTGCACGTGATCGCTTACAATATCGTTTAAGATATTGCAGCGTGTGACGGCCGCCTCATCCAGATTAGGCAATAGTTGGGAGCATTTTCTGAATATTACCTTTGACTGACTCTCCAAAACATGCCAGCCCATAGGCACAAAGAGTCAGCCCTTACTTATCAAATGTTATCCTAAAAACAACAAACTCTGGCTGATCTTAAGGTGGTGTCACACAGCACGAACTGGCCTGCGATGTCGGAAGCGATGTGCAGGTGTACGCTCGCTTCCGACATCGCAGGTCAGCTGTCACACGGCACGACGTTGCCGGTAACGCGGCGGCGATGTGGGCGGAGCCATCGCTCGCTGGGCTGGGCTCAGCCCAGCGAGCGATGGCTCAGGAACGCTGCGATATAGGCTGGATCGCGCCGCCAACAGTGTCAGACGGCGCGATCCAGCCTAATCGCTGGTCACAGGTTGACAGGTTTATGAACATGTTCATAAACCTGTCAACCTGCGACCAGCGATAATTTGCAGTTGCGTCGCGCTGTCACACAGCGCGACGCACTTGCAATATCGCCCGCGACATCGCTGTTACGTCACTTTTTCGGCGATGTCGCGGGCGACATCGCCACGTGTGACACTACCTTTAGTCAATGGGACTGGAAAAAAAAAACCCACAACCAAAAGGGTTTAAATGGTTATTGCACCAGGACAACCCTTGTCCAATTAGAGCACATTTTTGGCATCCATAAGACATTTCCACAATAGTCCAAAGCAGAGAGCCGATGTGTCGTGTCATTTGCACTCTGAGCACCCATGTGCTATATGGCCAGAACTATTGACAAGCTAAAATCCTGCAGGCCTATGTGGAGCTGGTACGGCTCATCTAGGAAGAAAACACCAATGATGACCATTCCTTTATACAACAAAAATCGTTAGGTGACGGACTGAAAAACAAGAGCTGTCGAGAGGAACCAAGATGACACACAAGGGCAATCATATAAGAAATTACTTTCACTCTTCTCTTCTTTCTTTGCAGGTTTGTCCTCTTCAGGTGCGGCTGTTGTCTTTGGAGCAACACTTTCCTCATCATCTTCATCTCCTAGAGATTTAAAAATCAGATACACAATTATTTACCATCCATAGTGATAATCTAATTATATACTGAAAATTACATTTTCACATCCTATTTTCATTAAAAAGTGGAATCCCCTGCAGCAAAACATGGATGAACAAGGTCCTCCAAAAGGGGGTCCAGTCTTTGTAGCCTATGCATGCTCCGGATAACTGAAGGCAATCCAAAAAAACCTGCACTATTAGAGAACCCCTTTACACTGGAGGAACAAATAATACAAAAATACAAAAAGTAACCCAACATAAAAGGATTGTCCACTCAAAACAATGTATCACTTTTCCACGGGATATGTAGTAACTTGCTAATCAGTGGGGATCCCACCGCTGGGTACTGCACAGGATCAGGTGTTATGGCGAACATTTATCACCGTTTCAAGTTGACCAAGCAGTTCCGACGCCCAGCTGCAGCTCCATCCATTCCCTTCTCAACAACCCCATAGGAAATGAATAGAGCGATGGTCGCAGACGCTCAATGCTGCTCCATTCTTATAGGGATCAGCAGTCAGACCCCCATGGATCAGCAAGTTATCACCTATCCTGCCGATTGGTAATAACTTGTTTTATCTGGACATCCCCTTTTAAAAAGAGTTCATAACACATGTATAAACAGAACTTTTGAGTAACACAATTCATATTTTATAAACAATTTGTAATTCTCCATTTCAGTGCAAAATACTAGCTACAATTAGCATAAAGCCAATTTATTTCTCCATTTAAGGGTTACTGACACTGAAGCCTAAAGTATAAGCTGATATAATTTACATGGCCATAATTATCCTTTAACTGTTCTTTTGCAGACCGGGTTAAGGGGACTTAAACATTCTTTTAATAGAAAAGCCTTTGCAATTGGAACCTATGTTGTGCTACATGTACACAAGTGATTGTGCTCATGGACCTTAGGTCCAAGTGTAGAAAATTGCAGCAAAAATGTTCTAGACTGCTCGATTTATGGACCGACCCAGTGCATGTAAATAGTAGACTGATCTAGCACCCACGCACTATTGCAATTTGTGGATGTTACTATTCTGCAGAGTTCAGTGCCAGTCTACTCATCCTTACCCTGCCCCAATAAACACTTTTGCAGCAGCACTATAGATCAAGATTCTCAATGACTCTAAATCCTGCCAGCTGCTTAAGAACTTTCTGTTACTTATTCCAAAGGGTCAAATTAATCTTGCAAATTTCCCATAAAAAGAACAATCTAAAATAGAGCTGCTCAAAACTGTAAATGGGAACTTTACTTTAAACAATCTTTGCCCAAATCAATATTACATCACGGATGAAGTTGTGTAAGAGACGTTACACTTGGGATTTCTAAAACATCTGAATCCATTTACTCCTTGTAAAATAACCACACCTATACTCACCTCCAATGCCGTTTCAGCTGTGACATGTCCCTCTGTGGGATCATGTGACAATGTCACGTGATCCTCGCATCCAATAAGCGGCCTCTTTAATCTCCTTCTCTTTGGACACATTAAATACGTCTGGAAGAAGTGAGAGTGCTGTTCCAGAATGTGCGATATGTCTAAAGGCTGGGAGATTAAAAAGGCCGCTTACTGGTTACAGGGATCACTTGACACTGTCACACGATCCCTAGGAGGGGCAGTGCCAACACCGCTGGACTAGTGTTGCCACCAGAGGTGATATTTTACTAGGGGAAAACATAGGAATTCAGAAGGGACTGTCCTAGCAGTGAACAACCCCTTTAATGAATTGGACCCTAATTTCTTTTGAGATGATCGAGAGGATTCGCTCTATATACTCCTTGTAAACACTTGGAAAACTCTTCCTATTCAATTCATCTGAGAAATCCATTAGTTCGTATGAGGCATTTTCTGTTTTGTTTCCTGAAGAAGTTCTTAAAAAAAAACCTTGGTGGGAAAAGGGGAGTTTGTGCAAGTCCCTTCTAACAAACAGGTTTTGATGGTATCTGCTCTAAAGTCTGTCTTGCTGGAGTACATAGTGCCGAATTAGTCAAGAGGTGCTCGTCACCTAATGATTTCAGCACAACTACTGATTGGCATGTGCCATCCCACAAATACAAATCCAGTCCGCTAATACAACCTCTGACAAAAATTCTGGAATCACCAGGCTCGGAGGATGTCCATTCAGTTGTTTAATTTTGTAGAAAAAAAAAGCAGATCACAGACATGGCACAAAACTAAAGTCAACTGGCAACTCCCTGCCTTGAACAAACACTAAAGGAAATCTTGAAAAAAAAAAAAGTGCTAGCCAGAAATGGTTACTTTTGTAGACCAAGCAGGGGGAAAATTTATGGAATCACTCAATTCTGAGGAAACAATTATAGAATCACCCTGTAAATTTTAATCCCCAAAATTAACACCTGCATCAAATTAGATCTGCATCTAAAAAGGAGTTATCACACCTTGGAGAGCTGTTGCACCAAGTGGACTGACATGAATCATGGCTCCAACACAAGAGATGTCAACTGAAACAAAGGAGAGAATTATCAAACTCTTAAAAGAGGGTAAATCAACACGCAATGTTGCAAAAGATGTTGGTTGTTCAGAGTCAGCTGTGTCTAAAATCTGGACCGAATACAAACAACATGGGAAGGTTGTTGAAGGGAAACATACTGGTAGACCAAGGAAGACATCAAAGCGTCAAGACCGGAAACTTAAAGAAATATGTCTCCAAAACAGGAAATGCACAACAAAACAAACGAGGAAGGAATGGGAGGAAACTGGAGCCAATGTCTGTGACCAAACTGTAAGAAACCGTCTAAAGGAAATGGGATTTACATACAGAAAAGCTTAACAAAAGCCATCAGTAACAGCTAAACAGAAAAAAACAAGGTTACAATGGGCTAAGGTAAGGAAAAGCAATCATGGACTGTGGATGACTGGATGAAAGTCTTATTCAGTGATGAATCGTGAATCTGCATTGGACAAGGTGATGATGCTGGAACTTTAGTTTGGCGTCATTCCAATGAGTTTTATAAAGATGACTGCCAGAAGAGAACATGCACATTTACACAGTCATCGATGATATGGGGCTGCATGTCAGGTAAAGATACTGGGGAGATGGCTGTCATCACATCTTCACTAAATGCCCAAGTTTGCATTGATATTTTGGACACTTTTCTTATCCCATCAATTGAAAGGATGTTTGGGGATGAGGAAATCATTTATCAAGATGATAATGCATCCTGCCATACAGCAAAAACTGTGAAAACATTCCTTGAAAGAAGACACATCAGGTCAATGTCATGGCCTGCAAATAGTCCGGATCCCAATCCAATTGAAAATCTTTGGTGGAAGTTGAAGAAAATGGTCCATGACAAGGCTCCGACCTGCAAAGCTAGTCTGGCAACAGCAATCAGAGAAAGTTAGAGACAGATTGATACTGAGTGACAAACCGTTCTCATCAAGTCCATGCCTCAGAGACTGCAATCTGTTATAAAAGCCAGAGGTGGAGCAACTAAATACTAGTGATGTATTTTTTGGCATGATTCCATAATTTTTTCCTCAGAATTGAGTGATTCCATAATTTTTTTACCTCTCCTTGGTCTGAAAAAAGGTACCCTTAGTGACTACCACATTTTTTATCTTGATTTCTTTTAGTGTTTCTTATGGTACCTTCACACGCCGCAATCTCGCCTGGCGATGAGGCGATCCAACCTGCGCGTGTACGTTTTTCATGCTCGCCCCAGATTGCCGATGGCAGCATTGCACGCCGCAATCTCGCCCTGAAAGTAAGGGGATGTGTCGCTCCGGAAATTGCCTCACCTACAGCGGAAACAATCTTGCCTTGATTCCATCGCCGCTTCACACGCCGCAATTCCAAAGGCAATGTGGGCGTACATGTTCAGGAGTGCAGGGAGATAGGCGTGCCACAGTGGTTTATACCACGCCCCATACACGCTCATTGGACAACGCAACAGCGTTACGATTGGTCAGCCTGCTCTGGAAGGCTGGCTAATACATGACGCAATTGAAGATGTGTGTGTTGCTGAACAGACAGCTCTTCAAATATGGCGCCATGTCAACTGTCAGCCAATGGGAACACAGTAGCCAACACCAATCATCGCAGACAGGGCGTAGACTACAGAACGGTTGAGGCACGCCTACGGGAAACCCTAGGCAACGCTATTTCCATCACTGTTCACACGCCACAACACGGAAATAACGCCTTCATGATTGAGGCTGATTTCAGAGCAGTGCTCAAGAATCAGGCGAAGGCCTAGGGGCGATTTATCGACGCGAAATTCCCCAATCACACCCGCAATTTCACGGCAATTGCTCCGGGGCGACGTACCGCCTTTAGGATTCCCAGCCGATATTGCGGCGTGTGAAGGTACCATTAAAGCCATAAAGTTGCCATTTGAAATGACTTTAGTTTTGTGCCATGTCTGTGATCTGCTTTTTTTCTACAAAATTAAACAACTGAATGGACATCCTCCGAGCCTGGCGATTCCAGAATTTTTGCCAGGGGTTGTAGTGTAGTATTTCTGGCAAACAAAACGCTGCCACTTTTAATGAATTGGACAGGGGGGTGGCGTGACCATGTCCTGTTTCGACTGCTCTCCTGCTCCATTTTGGTGGAGTTTAATCAAACTGGTAAGAAAATGCAACAAGTTGTAACATTCTTGTGCAACTTTTGCGTTCTTTTATTCCAAAGTATTTATAACATTGATGTATCAGCTACTTATTGTACATAGCTTTAGGATAGAAGATATAAAAATAATAAAACATTTGGGGGGAATGACAATAAAGAAAATGCAAATATTTTGTTGATCAGTTCTGCACCAGGTCAGGCCGCATTAAAAAAAAACAAAAAAAACTGCCCACGTATTAAAAAATTACGCACAAAAATTAAAAACAGAACAAACTGGCTTTTTTAACATATACAAATATTAACGAGGAATATATACGGTAGCTTAAACACTTGATTTAGCGACGCAAATCTAGAGCTCCAGCCAGAGCGGCATGGTGGAATATGTAAATACACATGATCGCTGCCAAGCATCCTTGTAACTACAATGTAAATATATTCAGCAGATTGAAATATTATAAGAGAAAAAAAAAAAGATGTTTTCCTGCCAGTTCTAATCAGTGAAAACAGCTGCACAAATGTTGCGGCAATCAAAAGACAATGGAGCTACTCAAGAAGTTTTAAATAAGAATGAAGGGCTCAGTAAGGAAACGAGCAGTCATGGGAGGGCCTCCTAATAAGTGTAGCGAATACTTGATCAAAGAAATGATCTCAGCGTTTTTGCACATATGGCATGAATATGAAACATTCAGGTTACGACGGTCCGTAAACACACTGAAATATTCATGACCGAGGAGCGGGTCCGGGCATTTCATACATATCCACAAATAAAAGCTCAATTGTCGCTTTGGCTCCCAATCATCTGCTCTGTGCTTTGCATGTCTGACTTTTCAATGCTTGTTTTAATAAGCAGAAGTTTGTAAAATTATACAAGAGCTTAAAATATATACAAGATAATACCTCAATTATCTGCCAGCGTAAACATTTTCTGATATGAGGAGGCAATAGTCGCAAACAATGGCGGCAGAGTCTCCAGAAAGAGTGCAGGCGATGGCTCGATGACTACTGGTTCAGAATATGAAATGGCCTATGTGTATGGTACAAAAAGAGGGGAAAAGCTTGGAAGTCCACTTTTAGGCAACATATCATTTTGGGGGAACACTCAACCTGTCATGTAAATTTCTTTCCTTTAATGAGGTCTGAAAGGAGTACCTACTGCTTCTCTTGGCACCTTGTGTGCAGCCATATGTTCTTCCCATGGGGCTCCATATTGCAGAGATATTTTTCTTTTTATCCAATGGATGTTATTAGTATTTGACCATGTCTATACTAAATTTTAAAAAATACAGAATGACCCCTCTTAGGTGTCTTCTGTCCTTCCATGTTAGCGTTGTGCAACTGGGGGCTGTAGAGAGCAGTAGTACAACGAAACGGGTGAACGTACGATATGTTGATTGAACCACATCCAACCACTTAAAAAAAATTATATATAATTTTTTTCGTGTGTAAATGGTTGGATGAGGTTCAAACAACATATCATACGCTCACCCGTTTTGTTGTGCTACTGCTCTCTACAGCCCCCAGTTTGTATAATATATATACATACACACACATACTATATGTAAGCATAAAATGGTGAAAGGTAAAACCAAGGAGTTGTGCAAAAAAAGTGGCAACTTTCATCATTTTATCGTCATTCTGAATTCGCTTCTTTTCTCCAAAATAGATGGAGCCGAGGAGGAGCCTAGGCAGGATGGGGCTATACCCAACTATTAAACAAGTGTCAGTCCTTCAGTTCAGGACTAGAGCAGCGTTTATGCCTAAGTGCACACCACTGAGAAGGTACGCCAAATTCATTAAGTGTCAGGTATCTCTCAAAAGGGGTATTTTCGTGTTGTCTCCTGAGCTGCTCAGTACTGTGCCATCTACTTACTTCCAGGCTTATGACTTGGTGGACTCTTGAGTAACAGTTCTGGTAAGTAGCAGAGCTATAGAATTAGTAGAACTATACATCTCAGCACAAGTTCTGCAACACATTTAGCTAGTAGTGGTTTGTTGTGAAGTCTACACTGCTATCCCTATGGGCCCCTTTACACATTGAGACTTTCCAGTGTTCCCACCAGCAATCCGACCAGGCCAGTCTCTCTGCAGTCGCCGGTGAGCTGTCAAACAGGCAGATTCACCAGCGACCAGTCAGCAGCAACATCGCTGGTAACTAGGGTAAACACCAGGTAGCTAAGCTGCGCATGCTGCTTAGTTACCCGGTGTTTACCCTGGTTACCAGTGTCCTCCCACTTACAGGCTGGGCTAAGCAGGAGGATGCTGGCAACCAGGGTAAACACCGGGTAACTAAGCAGCGTGCGCTGCTCAGCTACCCGGTGTTTACCCTGGTTACCAGTGCCCAGCGTCTAATGTGCGGCGCTGGGCACTGGCAGTGAGGTCGCTGATAGTTGGTCTCTCGCTGTCACACACAGTGATGCGTGCTGACCAGCGGGAGACCAAGGACCAAAAAATGGTCCTGAACAATTAGCAGCGATCAGCGACCTCACAGAAGGGCCAGGTCGCTGATGCGTGTCACACACTGCAACATCGCTGGAGAGGTCGCTGTTACGTCACAAAACCTGTGACGTTTCAGTGACATCGCTAGTGATGTTGCAGTGTGTGAAGTACCTTACGTTCACAGAGAGTTAAGGAGATCTAAACAAGCACACAGCTCCAGAAGGTGAGAACAGGACGCAGGAATTAGCAGACCTGCTGTTAAAGCTCCCTGACTGGTGATTTATAACTGCATCTCTTCAAAAGAAGAGAGGGATACCGACTGAGTTGAGCACGTAATGGTTATATTGAAAAAAAAATGGCCTGTACAGAGCAGACTGGGATGTTAGGAGTTAACCACTCTCAGAATTTAACACCAACTATTCTGGACCAGGCTCTGGTGGCCCAGCTCAATGGAACCCAGTGGTACACTATGAAAGACAAAAACTCTCATTGTAGGAGAATGATAGATGTGTGAAAGTGAGAAAGTTTACAATTGGAGTTGCTTTTTCTTACTGCCTTATTGGAGAAATGGAAGAACACCCTTTTAACGAAACGGATGTATCATACTCCAGCAAACCCCTGTTCAAGGGCAAATTAAATGCCAGTTCTAATAAATCAGCCCACTCAAGTGCGGTCGGCCTGTTGATCACAAATCCGTGACGTTTCAATGATATTGTTAACGATATCCTAGCATGTGAAGCGGCCTTTAGGGTTGTCCCTATGAGCTTATGTAGATTTTAGCTCAACATTTTGGTTGAACTTGCCAAATATCTGTCTTTTATTAACTGTGTACTCCTACTTTCTGGCGGCCATTATAGTAAATTGATTACGAGACTCATCCTCCTGTTAGCCAAGCCAAGCTCACTTTTAAGAAAAACATTGGGGCCAAACGCTGTAAGTCACAACATTTTTGAGCAAATACTATTTGCAACTATTTGATGGCAGAAAGCAAGAGGCTTCACCTGGATTCTTACGGATCGGCACAAAACTCAACTGTAAAGAAATCTCTGGATGAAGGTGCATGAGAAACGCATCTAAATCGCCCAAAGCCATAATATTGTTGCATACTTGTAAAACTAGGATCATAATTTCAAAATGAAGTGCAGATTTTCTGGATTTTTTTCTTGGGGGGCTGAGGGGGAGCCAATATCTCCTTGTGGGATGGAAGTGTAACCATTATAGCATCCATACATAAGTAGATCTGTTGTAAGGGTACATTCCACGGCCCGGGATGCAATACTTATACAGATTATATAACAGCTTCTCATATACTCATATTATGTGTCTCTTCGTTTACTTTGAGAGGGTGGAGATGAAGAACTAGAAGGAAAAACCTCAAGCTTTTATTCTATCCTGATGTTCTTCCTAAAGAATCCCAGAGCTTTCATCTGCTCCGAGAGGCCGGGGGAAGATTCTTCACTATTATAATGATTATCTTACAAATTCTAATCAGTCCCATTTAGCCGAATGACAATCAGCAACCTATTACATTTCAGGTTTTGTCAAATATCTATTTACAATAAATTACTGTGTTCTACTGGGGTTTTTTTTTTTTTGGAGAAGCCTTTAAAAGGAAGACGGTATGATAATTGAAGGAATAAGCAATTCTTTGTTTTTTTTTTCCTGCTCCTTCCACTTGTGTATAATGTACAATATTATTAAATTTACATTCCACGGCATATGTGTTCTACAACAAGCAGATCTGGGACACCAATTTTACAGTTGTACTCCACCTAAAGCTGAAAATGAAATTTTGGCCAGTTATTCATGACCTCATGTACCTTAATTGGATTTGGCTTGCGGGAGAGATGATTGGACCCAACAGGTCTTGGGAATATGAGCGCAGACTTGACCTTCAGTCTCCTCCATCCAATCTCAATCTTTGAGGCATGAGATGACATACCACAAACAAAAATGGAGTTGCAGCTCTTAAAGGGCATCTGTCAGTAGGATCAACCCTCGTAAGCTGTCTGTATGGGCATGCAAGTCATAAAAAGTTGAATAAAACGATACTTTGATATCTGCAATTTTACGTCTTATTCTTGAGGAATCCACATTTTTCATACATGTAAATGAACTGTTAAGATCTATGAGCCAGACATAGATCTCCCCGACAATCTACCATTATTATAAATTAACAGTGGGAGCTACGAGTATGAGACACGTAGTAACGGGCAAAACAGAGTAAAAGCCATCCCACTGCAGGTCTGGCCTTGTCCTTCTCTGCCCCCCTTATTCACATTGACCATAAAAAAAAAAAAAATGCCGGCACTCCCTAACCTGCAATGTGAACAGGTGCTAAGTGAACAGAATATAAATGTAACAAGACAGTTGCATTCTGCAATGATAAGGCATGGAAACATGAACATAGAACATGGAATAGCATTTTAGCTAAGGAAGTATGAAAAAATTAGACACCTTTGCATATAAAAAAGGCCATCTCTATATGTGCCCAGTAGCCACGCCAAGGCGCATCTCTTTACTGGGAACCTACACTACTAAAAATAATGCCTCTCTCTGGGTACAAAAAACCCTCCTTTTATATGTGTGAGTAGGAACCTCCTAAATAAAGGATAAAAAACACCTGAAACTAATTAAGGCATTTTGTTTTTTTTACCCAGATAGAGGCATTAATTTTAGTGTAGGTTCCTAGTAAAGAGATTCGCCTCAAGGTGGCTACTCGGTGGATATGGAGATGGTCAGTTCCAATATTATCAGTGTCTAATTTTTAACTTCCTTAGCTATAATGCTATTCCATGCCTTAGTATTACAAGGTGCAAATGTCCATTTTATTATTTTATTACTTACCATATTCACATTGAGGTCACTGAGTTTTAACAGTAGAGTAGGACCGTCACCTTGTTGGAGTGGGATGGCATTTACATTCTTCGATTAAATAGTGTAAAACAGAGTGACATACAGTACAGACCAAAAGTTTGGACACACCTTCTCATTTAAAGAGTATTCTTTATTTTTAGGACTATGAAAATTGTAGATTCACACTGAAGGCATCAAAACTATGAATTAACACATGTGGAATTATATACTTAACAAAAAAGTGTGAAACAACTGAAAATATGTCTTATATTCTAGGTTCTTCAAAGTAGCCACCTTTTGCTTTGATTACTGCTTTGCACACTCTTGGCATTCTCTTGATGAGCCTCAAGAGGTAGTCACCGGAAATGGCCTTCCAACAGTCTTGAAGGAGTTCCCAGAGATGCTTAGCACTTGTTGGCCCTTTTGCCTTCACTTTGTGGTCCAGCTCACCCCAAACCATCTCGATTGGGTTCAGGTCTGGTGACTGTGGAGGTCAGGTCATCTGCCGTAGCACCCTATCACTCTCCTCCTTCGTCAAATAGCCCTTACACAGCCTGGAGGTGTGTTTAGGGTCATTGTCCTGTTGAAAAATAAATGATGGTCCAACTAAACGCAAAACGGATGGAACAGCATGCCGCTGCAAGATGCTGTGGAAGACATGCTGGTTCAGTATGCCTTCAATTTTGAATAAATCACCAACAGTGTCACCAGCAAAGCACTCCCACACCATCACACCTCCTCCTCCATGTTTCACGGTAGGAACAAGACATGTAGAGTCCATCTGTACACCTTTTCTGCATTGCACAAAGACACGGTGGTTGGAAGCAAAGATCTCAAATTTGGACTCAGACCAAAGCACAGATTTCCACTGGTCTAATGTCCATTCCTTGAACCCAAACAAGTCTCTTCTGCTTGTTTCCTGTCCTTAGCAGTGGTTTCCTAGCAGCTATTTTACCATGAAGGCCTGCTGCACAAAGTCTCCTCTTAACAGTTGTTGTAGAGACGTGTCTGCTGCTAGAACTCTGTGTGGCCTTGACCTGGTCTCTAATCTGAGCTGCTGTTAACCTGCGATTTCTGAGGCTGGTGACTCGGATGAACGTATCCTCCGCAGCAGAGGTGACTCTTGGTCTTCATTTCCTGGGGCGGCCCTCATGTGAGCCAGTTTCTTTGTAGCGCTTGATGGTTTTTGCAACTGAACTTGGGGACACTTTCAAAGTTTTCCCAATTTTTGCGGACTGACTGACCTTTATTTCTTAAAGTAATGATGGCCACTCATTTTTCTTTACTTAGAATTTGTAATATGGCAAGAAAAAAGCAGCTAAAAGTCTATTCAGTAGGACTATCAGCTGTGTATCCACCAGATTTCTGCACAACACAACTGATGGTCCAAATCCCATTTATAAGGCAAGAAATCCCACTTATTAAACCTGACAGGGCACACCTGTGAAGTGAAATCCATTTCCGGTGACTACCTCTTGAAGCTCATCAAGAGAATGCCAAGAGTGTGCAAAGCAGTAATCAAAGCAAAACTACTTTGAAGAACCTAGAATATAAGACATTTTCAGTTGTTTCACACTTTTTTGTTAAGTATATAATTCCACGTGTTAATTCATAGTTTTGATGCCTTCAGTGTGAATTTACAATTTTCATAGTCATGAAAATAAAGAAAAGTCTTTGAATGAGAAGGTGTGTCCAAACTTTTGGTCTGTACTATATATTATTTAAATGTACTACTACTATTTGCTTTATTATAGGGCAAAAGGAGATTTTTGTGTGTACTCACCGTACAATCCTTTTCTCTGAGCCTCTAATTGGGGGACACAGGACCATAGTTGAGGCGATTGAGAAATGCTCATTTTGTGTTTTTCTCTTGGGCTATTTCTGTGAAATGACCATGGTGTAAATGTGCTCCTAGTGCACATATGTCAACTTACACTGTGGCTCATTTTCATTGGTATTGTATATAATGACTGATAGGCTGCTCTCCTGATTTACATGTCTCACACTAGTAACACTCCTTTCACTTATAATAATCTATGGAGGCAGATTCTCCGGGAGATTAGCGTTCCGCCCATTGATCTTTACAGCTCATTCACTCATTAATGAAAAATGTGGATTTCTTTGGAATAAGACATTAGATTGCAGATATCAAGGTATCATTTTTATTCAACTTTCTATGACCTGAATGACCATGGATGGTCACTTCTGTCATGGCAATTCCCAAATTCAGGAGCTCAAGTAGGTTCCCTGCAAGGGCAGGGTCCTCTCCCCTCTGCACCGTCTGTCATTGTTAATTTGTTTACTGAAAACTAGATCTATAATTTTGTATGCAACCCCTTCTCATGTACAGCAGCATGGAATTAATGGTGCTATAAAAATAAATAATAATAACCTCTTAACTCTGAATAAAATAAACTTAGCCCTTTTTGGATTTTAGTGATTTTATTATAGTGACCAAAAAGTAGCACAAACGTTTCGTCCCCAAACACTTTTGGCCTTCCTCAGTGTGATTGGCAGTGGATAGCGCGATCAGTCCCACCAGCGTCCATTCTCTGTTTATCTCCACAACTTATATCCCGATTTTGCACGATCTCCAGACAGGTTCATTTTTAGTGACTCTACTAAGCACACTGAGGTAGGCCCAAAGTGTTGGGGCCGAAACGTGTGGTATTTTTTTGGTCACTAATAAAATCATCACTAAAATCCAAAGAGTGCCAAGATATTTATTTATACTGAATGACAATGGAGATGGCTTAAGAAGGTTGATCCTACTAATATATTCCCTTTAAGCGGTTACTTTTTAGATTATCATGAAAATAGTGTATCCTTTATATCACATATAAAGTACAAACACCTATATAATATGCAGCGTTGCCACGCAGTTTCAAGCAGGGCTGTGGAGTTGGTAAGCTTAACATTAGACTACGATGACTCCATTTCCCTGAATCCGACTCCCAACAACCATGGCTGTGAAGTCAGTAAGCCAAACCGACTCACTCATTTTTCCCTGAATCTGACTCCACCAAAATGAACTCTGACTCCCCGACGTCCACTCCACAGCCCTGGTTTTAAGCTGGCCATACACACGAGATAGATGTTGGCTAAACATTTTTCGGCAGATGGCTCTCTAGCTCGACTCCTCCATAAACATCAGTGCTTGGCTCGGTCTAGTGTTCATGTGTTTTCCATGGGGAGAGAGAAAGAACCCTTTGCCAGAAGCTTAAAAATGGTTTATTTTCCCTGAAAACCAGACAACGAGGCTCTGCCCAAAATCCGTCTCACCCACGACATCATCTGTGGGGAGAGTTGGGAGGACACCATATACATCAGATGATCCGTGGACTAGGCCGATATCCATCTAGAGTGTCAATGATCATATCAATGCTGTGTGTGTACAAATAGATCGTGAATCCATTTAATCTACCAGGAAGCATATGCATGAAAGATGTTACTTTATAATCACCATCACAACTGTAACTTGTACAGGATGACCTAAAAAGTGAATCAAACGTCCAATTGTATTTGATCTTTATGGTTTAATATAGAATAAATAGCTGTAATGAACCTATGAATTTCATTGTCTTTGCTTCTTTCCATTGGTCTCAATTTTGGCAGGTAGACTGTGGCCAAAATTGTAAAATAATAAGGATATGATCATTTTGTTGTGGTAAAATCCCTTTTTTTCAACAAATTTAAGGGATTTTTTAAAGGCTTAAGAAAATACAACAAGAAAATACTGTCATTATGTTAAAATTAGACCTTAGTGATCAGTTTTAAATCAGCATGGAGGAGAGGCAAATTATAATAACTCCAATTACACCTTGCTGTGGCGATCGAGTAACTAAGCATTTAGGGATAAATCTAAAATGGGTGTGCACAGCCTCCAATTCATTAGTCTATTTTGCACTTTTACTTTTTTGGACAAGGTTTGGCTTATATGAGATTTTTATGTTTATGACAGTTTTATAAACCTACACTACAGTTTTACTTTTTATATTGCACCACTGGAGTGGTTCATTACATGTAAGGCCCCTGTCTCTTGCGTTATACTCACCCTCCGCCATCTTCACCTGTTTTCAGCGTCGCTCCGGTCGGTCTCCTGTGATGTGTGATCTGTCAGAAGCTACAGGGTCTCATGGAGTATGCTGGAGATCTCAACTCAATACAATAATATTTTAATAATTTTTTAGGTTTGCTCATCAACGCAGTTCTGGTGTAAAGTCCAAGCAATGTTCAATTGCAAATATTTACCCAAAAAAAAAAAAACTGCTGGAGGAAGGTTCTGAGTGAACCAAACGTAGGGGCAAATAAAACATTTCCACGTTTTGCTAATTTGAGTGCTGTCCACATTATGTTTGATTGATATATATATCTATATCAATCAATCAGTATTCTCCAACTGCAGTCCTCAGGAGCCACCAACAGTGCATGTTTTCAGGATTTCCTTAAGGGGCCGTCACACACAGCAACCAAGGCTGCGATGTCGGAAGCGATGCACGGGTGCGCGCTCGCTTCCGACATCGCAGCCTTGGTGTCACATGGTAGGATGTTGCCTGTGACGCCGCGGCGACGTAAACCTGTCAACCTGCGACCAGCGATAGATCGTAGTTGCGTCGCGCTGTCACAGCACGAAGCACTTGCGATATCGTGAGCGACATTGCTGATGCGTCACTTTTCGGCGATATTGCTCACGATATTGATGCGTGTGACGCCGCCTTTAGTATTGCACAGGTGTTGGTATCACCTATATGAAATTATCACCTGTGTAATACTAAGGAAATCCTGAAAACATGCACTGTTGGTGGCTCCTGAGGACTGAAATGAAAGAACACTGCTCTACATACTTTCAATTACCGCATTTCATCATAAGAGGCTTTTTCGAAATGTTGCAAAATTTATGTGCAACTGTACTCCAGTACCCTCTTTCGAGTACAAAATCGGCCTAATTAAAATTTTTAAACACTAGTATACAACATTTTATAGATGGTTGAAGAAAAAACAAATAAAACCATCTTTGCATTGGCCCCAAAGTTATAAAACATCATTTGTCCTATTGGTGAATTTGCTACAGTGGATTGGATTTCTCGAAATTCCAGGCTCACTACGCTTCTCCCCTCTGCAGCACGGTTTCAGCTGTGGTGCGGGTTTGTTGCGCTTCCTCATCTCTGCAGCAATTTATTTTAATATTGCGGAGTCGGAAGAGATCTCCAGTGGGTGAATGCAGGGTGAAGCTGCCCTGCACTGAACGCAGATCATGGGCACAACAGGGCGGCTGCGGTCTCACTGCATTCACCTGCAGGTTTGGAGGCAGTGTGTCCAACTCACAATGTATTGGGATCGTCTGCACACTCTAACATTAAAGTAATGAATAGTATTATTGTGAGCATTAAAATAATAAAAATAAACGCAAAGTAGAAAAAAATTATATTGTAGTAAGCACTATAATATATATTATATATATATATATATATATATATATATATATATATATATATATACATATATATATATATATATATATATATATACATATACATATATATATACACACACACACACACCCTTTGTCGTAACAGGACCAAGCTGAACATGCGTACTCTTGCTTCCTTGCATGCATCTGTTATCAATGTTTAAGGCTCTTTACAAGATTTGGATTTCTTTTATATACAGTGCATACCGTAAGTCATATAATATATAATAAAATAAAACCCAAATACGTGGCCTCCTCTGCTGCATCACACTGAGTACAGGAGAGATTTCATGATAAACAGTGTCAGGAAGCTGCAATGAAATTTATTGGAAACCTCAATGGAAATCACAAGCAAATACATGTATTTCGGATGCAAAGTCAAACAAAGCGAATGCTTGCTGTATAGTTGTATGCAACACAGTGACATATTAATACTGCTGAATAAAGACCATCTTCCAAAGTGGGGCTTGTGATCATCGGCTTAATGGGCCCCGGGCCTGCTGGCATAAAGATGTCTTTCATTAGCTTTCAGATGGCTGCTGTAGACAAATTCTTACAAAACATAATAGTCTCCGCTGCATTTGACTCCCCTGTCATCCCGGATGTAAGACTCATTTGCCACACAGTATCATGTTTGACAATGAGAATTTGAAACCAAAATGTATTTTCCTAATTTCCATGAATAATGTAGGAGCCGGGTACGGCACGCAGAGAGGCGCTGCCTGGCAGAATGGTGTGTGACAACTGCTTTGCATAATCACTATATATCCTACTACTGAAAACGGGGGATCAGAAAATAACCTTAACGACTTGGTTAAAAGCAGACGAGGCCGGCATTTCCTTTCTGCTGCCTCCCACGGTAAACACTACTGGTCAAACAGCTAGGTCATCTGTCTGTAAGGAAATGGCAGCAGGAGACTGGAACCCTCTTTATCTCTGGTAATGAGCAGCCATTCAACAGGAGTTCAACTTGTGAGTCTATATAATGCCTCTGACCCATGTTCAAAGTTTGCCAAAGCACCGCAGAAAAAAAAGAAATGGTAAAGGGACAGCGAACAGCTGCAAAGCCCAAGTCTCAGCCAGCTTAGCCAGCTGACAAGATAGCAGCAACCAGATGGCACTACTGGGGATTGTCTCTCTCTGCTGCGGAGGTGGCGATGGGATGGCACACCATTTTTCTGCTTGGCTGCTTCCAATCATGGCTTTCCCCATTGGCAAGAATGTGCAATTACCAGCACTGCAGGCGGTCCCACAGAGGAGAATGCACCCGTGCAATGCAAAAATAATACATCTTGTCGGGTTCTATGACCAGCTGCCAAACCACACACATAGACGAGAGCCTGGACAGAGCGCAAAGGTCATTAACTTTCTGTGGAAATGTATATTTACTCCATTCAGGTGTGCAAATACCAATGTAATACAGAGAGGATTAGGGCTTTAGTTTTATTCCATAGGTGCAGTCTATTAGATAAGCGACTCAAAGAAGGATCAACAAGCAGGAAGAAATAACAGAAAGCAAGAAAATGTAAATAACCAACATATACACACTAATATCTATCTACAGTCATGTATGTTAAACTGGCGGTCCATACACCCACAGATTGAGGTCCTATCCTACATCCTAATGCATATTACTTACCAGTATATTTCTACCCATTTAACAATCACTCTATCGACCTAATTCATCCATTAGAATCCCTAACAGATGCACCAAGTTTTGATCTTTTATCACCTTTATATTTTCAGCAGAAATAGAGGTACGAGGGCTTAGTTTTTGGGGAAAGAGTTGTACTTTTCAATGGCACCATTCATTTTATTATATAATGTATTCGAGAAATGGAAAAAATGCCAAGAGGGGTGTAATGGTGAACCTGCCGGGCGCCTGCACATTGAAGCTGGCTGACAGGAGGAAAAGAACTTTATTCCTCCTGGCAGTGTTCTGGTTTCAGTCATGGGGGCAGCACCGGCGCAGGTTTAGTCACCACTGTGGCTACACCCTCCGCACTCACTGACAGCCGCTCTGCACTAGAGGAAGAGGTCGGTCGGTGCGGGGGGCAGAGTTACAGTCACCACTCTCCATACAGAACAGTGACTGAACCTGCACCGGCAACGCCCCTGTGACTGAAACCTCAGATGTTGAAGGAGGAATAAAGTTATTTTCCTCCCGGCAGCAGGGTTCAATGTTCAGGCCCTCGGTAGGTTTCGAATACGTTTAAACCATATTAACCCCATATCTTCATTTCAATAGTGTTTTTGCACGTGACCCGTTCCCTTTAAAGGAGTTTTACTGCCAGAAACGTGAGTTTAACAGTAGTGGACCTTTTTTCCTGTTTTTAATAGACTGAAATACCATAAATAAAAGTTAATTATCGGATGGCTATGCTGTGAGCTCCTCCATACTTTTTTATGCTGTTTACTATTAATATAGGTGTTCTATAAATGTACATTTTTAATCACAAATACGCCTTGTCTACATTCTTTTGCCTTCTGCGTAAGTCTTCCATTATAATCTCACATATATGTCTCTCTTGAATCAATATTTAATAATCCTAATGATAAGCAGAACATATATGTGTAAAGAAATAACACTTGCTATCTTCTGATGCAAGATCTCCTGAAATGAGTTCTCCATAGAACTTTAGAATACCCAACTGTCATCTCCTGTCTCACTAATGGGTAAATATGGATTGATTAAAGGAAGATTTTACCCATACATTGAGAATTTTGAAAATCAAAGATTAGTCCAAGAAGAGAAAGCAGATTTTAATAAGTCATATTACAAAGTTTCCTATTTAAACTTATACTAATGACTTAGGAGAAAAATTAAACCGCCGATCACTCCTTAAGACAGGCGGGTCCCTAACCTGCAACTTGGGAGCCACATCTGGATCGTGGGTGGGTCCGTGATGTGTGGCTCGAATCAACCAGGTCTAATTAACCGTTCTGAAGAGCAGGTCTCCACATAGAAGAGCAGATCTGGATGGGAATAGGGTAAGAGGAACCCATGGATCCTGGTATACTGTGTGATTTCTATGGAAAAGCTTTGAAGGTTATTATTCCGGTGATGGGGGTCTGGATGTCGCCACTGTGAGGGGGCAGGAGCTGAATGTGGCTCGCGACTCTGTATTATTGCTGAATGTGGCTCTTAGGCCTCATTCACACAGAGCGTTTGTGCTCCGTTTTTTGTTGATCCATTTTTGGTTAAGTTTCTGCACAAAAAAACACATCTTTTTGATAAAAAAAAAGCATCATGAACGCATCATTCGTTTGTGTTGCTTTTTTGCTTGGTTTTGGGGAACACGTACAGACAGACACAAACGTTATTACCCTCCCCGGCGATCCCACAATGAGTCCCGGTGATATCTTCCTTGTGTACACAGGCAAAACCTGTCAGTAGTACGAGTACTGACAGGACCTGGCACCATGTGACTCTCAGGCTGAGTCACATGTGCAGATGCTGTTAGTGTCGTACCCGCAGGTCCTGCCAATGCTCGAAGGAAGACATTGCCGGGGCTCACTGTGGGATCGCCGGGGAGGATAAGTAATGAAGCGATGGTGGTGTGGAAAGCGCAGCAGAAACACAGAAATAATTGACACTCATTTTCTGGATCCGCTTTCTGCACCACTAATGCAATAGTAAAAAAACACAGCATCTGTACAGCAAACTGAAAATCCCATTCCCTTTGCTGCAGACACGGTGAGTAATCAGTTATTGGTGCACTTACACAAAAAAAAAAAAACTGCACCAGAAAACACATCCAGTGTGAACACAGCCTTAAGGTTAGACAAGTTGGGGACCTCTGTCTTATGGTGGAAACACACTTATGCGAGATGTATGAGGGTCATCTCATATGCATCTCACATGACTCATCCGGAACAGCCTCTGCCTCTCTGAATGGGAGCGTGTCGGCTGCTTGTGTTTCTATGCATCTCCACGCATGTTCATGCAGGGGCCATTCCGGATGAGTCATGTGAGAGTCATGTGAGGATCTCGCATGCAGCTCGCCTAGTGTGTCTCCGGCCATAAAGGGAGTCTGTCACCACGTTTTCTGCCACCTAATCAGAGTAGCCAGAGATTCCGATTCCAGCCATATGTCACTTAGTGGGATACTAAGTGTAGTTTTGAACAAAAAAAATCACTGATAACGTAAAATATATATTGGTACCGCGTTAGCCAATAAGATAGAAAAATATTAAAATCAGAGTCCTCACTAGTTGAGACCTCAGCCATTAAAAAGGCATCAACCACTGAGGACTCTCAGATTTTAAAATTGTTTAATCAGCTGGAAATTATCATTACAGGACTGCCCGATAGTCCAGCATGTTCTTGAACTGCTAAATCTGCTGAAGACAAGAGAGAAAAGGCCAGTTACAAGGTACGAGATCGTGAACGATACCGTCCAAACGTCACGGGTTTGGAGTCGTTGAAACTAAATCGTTAGGACGTCGTTGCGTGTGACACCGAGATAAGACTACGATGAATCGTTGGATCACTGAATGCAGGTTTGAGAACATGTTCTTAAATCAGACGATCCACAATCAGCCAACCTGCTGCATCGTTGTGTGTGACACCGCAATAACGATGTCGTTCACATCTTCGCCCATTCACATCAGTGAACAAGTATCGTTTGCTGGATTGTGCAAACGATAGCTGCTCGCTACATCGTTGGTGCATCGTCCACGATATCTACACGCGTGACATCTCACCAACAATCTCTAAATGATGCCCAAACGACTGCGCGCCCATGAGATTGTTCGTGATATCGTTTCAACATTGCAGCATGTAATGGTACCTTCATTTTTATCAAAATGACAGCAAGCAGCTCAGTTAGGCCATGTTCACGTGTTCAGTTTTTGAACAGTTTTTTACATCAGTATTGTAGCCAAAACCAGGAATGGATAAAAAATACAGAAGTGGTGACGTCTTTCCAATAGGTCATGTGCACATGTTGAGTATTTGGTAAGTTATTTGCATCAGTATTTACAAGACAAAACCAGGAGTGGAACAATCACAGGAAAAGTATAATAGAAACATCACCACTTCACCCACTCCTGGTTTTGGCTTCAAATACGGAAGTAAAAAACCAAATACTCAATGTGTGACTGTGGACTAAGTGATACATTGGTGGAATCAGGACCTCTGTCTCTACATCATGCTGCTCTCAGATGGGATGACAAAAACCTGGTGTCTAACGAGTAGTAAGATCTTCGGGTTCGGATAACTTTAACCGAATACTTAGAATGGTTTTAGAAACATGAAAAAATGGTTCAGCTCACCTGGGTTCAGACGGCGTGGTCCCGATTCTCATGGAGTCACAGTGATCGGAAGGAGATGGATCCCCACATTTGGGAGACCGCATAGCAAGTATAGAAGGAGTGTAATCCGGCAATATGTTAAGATATTTCCTTTTGTTAAAAGAAACCTTTATTGTGAAAAATCTTTAAAACTTAATTACATCGTGCAGGTAAAGAGGTGTGAACAGGCTTACGTGTTTCCGATCATGGATCCTTAGTCACAGGATCTATATCTAAGCATCTATGATCCAAAACACGTAAGCCTGTTCACACCTTTTACCTGCACGATGTAATTAAGTTTTAAAAATTTTTCACAATAAAGGTTTCTTTTAACAAAAGGAAATATAAAGTATTGCCGGATTAAACTCCTTCTACACTTTGAACGGTTTCAGTATTCGGATCAGAGTGAGTTCCCCATTGACTTGAACTGGATTCTTTACTCAAAGTATTCGGTTAGAGCTATCCGAGCCAGATTATCTTATTACTCGCTCATTACTACAGGGGACAGATTCTCTTTAAGGCGTCTAAAGAAAGTGCCACGACAACATGCCATTATAATAAAGCTGCATTGACAGCTAGGCTGAGTGTGAATAGTGAACGAATATGTCCAGTAATCCAGTAATCATCTGTTAGAACGGATCCAGCAGCAATTCATTGTCAAAAAAGTTGTGCAAACACAACTATTTGGAAAAAATTGATCCGGGGAACTACGGGTTCAATATGAATGTGGAAATATGCAACCTGGATCCGGTGGAGTCATAATCCATTTTTTTGGACTGAACATGCCCAGAACCTAGTTGTAAATGACACACCCACTAGTGGGCGCAGCGTCAGACTGGGTTGGCGGGGGCTCACCAGTAAACACTGACTCTGGGGGCCCACTGATTAACTATATGCAGATATTACATTCACAAACTTACCTAATATTCTATGTAATAATATACCGTATATACTCGTGTATAAGTCGACCCGTGTATAAGCCGACCCCCCTACTTTTGCCCCCAAAACCTGGGAAAACCTATTGACTCGTGTATAAGCCGAGGGTGGACCCCAGCACAAGTATACAGCCCCCAGTAGTGTGGTATACAGCAGTCCTCCCAGTGGTAGTATACAGCAGCAGCCCCAGTGGTATATACAGCAGCAGCCCCAGTGGTAGTATACAGGAGCACCAGTGGTAGTATACAGGCCCCCCCCCCAATCAGTATACAGCAGCCCCAGTGGTAGTATACAGTTGCTCCAGAGGTATATACAGGCCCCCCCCCATCAGTATACAGCAGCCCCAGTGGTAGTATACAGAAGCCCCAGAGGTATATACAGGCCCCCCCCCCCATCAGTATACAGCAGCCCCAGTGGTAGTATACAGATGCCCCAGAGGTATATACAGGCCCCCCCCCCCCATCAGTATACAGCAGCCCCAGTGGTAGTATACAGAAGCCCCAGAGGTATATACAGGCCCCCCCCATCAGTATACAGCAGCCCCAGTGGTAGTATACAGATGCCCCAGAGGTATATACAGGCCCCCCCATCTATATACAGCAGCCCCAGTGGTAGTATACAGATGCCCCAGAGGTATATACAGGCCCCCCCCATCTATATACAGGCCTTCCCCCATCAGTATACAGGCCCCCCCCCCCTTGTCAGTATACAGGCCCCCCCCCCCCGCCGCAATCCTGTAAAGGAAGAGATCAGTATACTTATCCCTGCCGCTGTCCCGCCGCCATATCGATCCTCCATCTTCTTCCGGCTTCCTCCTCGGTCGCGCAGACAATTACGTCATTGCCTGCGCCCACCGGAGGAAGTCGGAGGATCGCGATGGTGGCGGGACAGCGGCAGCGGGACAGCGGCAGGGATAAGTATACTAATCTCTTCATTTACAGGATTGCGGCGGGGGGGGCCCTGTATACTGATGGGGGGCACTGTATACTGTATACATTGTATACAGTATACAGTGACTCGCGTATAAGCCGAGGGGGGACTTTTCAGCCCAATTTTTGGGCTGAAAAACTCGGCTTATACGCGAGTATATACGGTACTGGGTAGGTTGTAGAATGAATAATGAGACACTTCCATTAACTCTAGTGAATTCCATTATCATAGTGAAACAAGTGTATTGTGCCAACTACTGATCACGTTGGGGGATAAGTGTCATTGTACTGCAACGGGGGCCCACCGGAGGATTCTCAGGTTATCCTGTGGGTCAGTTCAACCCCGAATTGGCGTGTCATTTACAACCGGATCAAACAAAACAAAGGTAATCAACAGGATGCCACAGGATGCTCATGCACCATGAGGCGTATTAGTGATAATACCGATGCGGGTGCATCCAGTTGCATCACGGTTCACAATTGCGGGGAATTCCGGAGGGATGCAGGTAAAGCCTGCATCTCCCGTATTCCAAAAAACAGTAGTATGAAACCAGCCTTAGCCTTACCAGGCAGAATCAAACTATACACAACGCAACAAAGTGAAGCTATGCCTGAAAAGAAGGAAAAAAACATCCACTTTCATCAAATTAGTCCATAGATTCTACTAACTGTAGAATATGTTGTACAGATGTAAATGAAGTTGGATGAGGATGACAACAGCGCTGATCGGGTTTCAGCATAAAAAAAAAATGACAATGCTGACTAATGTCTGCTGACAGATCCGGAAACATGAAGGTCAAATTAAGATCTGAATGCATGGCGCGCGTCATTACATGCACAAGGACACCATTCCAATAAAAGCTTGAAGCCATGTTTAAGATTTTAAGATTTTTTTTTAAAGAAGGATGGGTGCTTTAATCCAAATGGTAATGACACACGCCGGTCCGACATTACATGAAATTGAGTGATTTGCACGTTCTGACAAGTTTACAGAACTCGGATAAATGGCATGAATGATTTCAATATATGCTCATACTTTTGAACCAAATGGTGAAGGTTAAAATCTTTCCTTTCAAGGGCCTCAATCAGCCACAAAGGAAAACAGTAATCACTGTCTTTTCAGCCGGCCCAACCGCATTTGTCAGCCCTTTCTCCGTCAATGCAGCCCGAGCAATCAACCTGCCAAGCATTCAGAATGGAAAAACAATCTGAAAATACAGGGTATAATGCACCTGCCAGTGAAAATGGCCATTTCAAGAAAAGCTAGTGATCTCAGTGACCCCGCTGAGGAGGCGGTGGTGCAAAGGGGAAAGAGCGCTTCAAAGAAATCTCACTGATCTGCACTCACTAACACACTGACACTTTTTATTTTTTACAAAGCATGCCAGTTAGGGCTTTTGTGCTCCTTGGAAAGGAAAGAAAAAGCTTTTTTTGGGGGGCAAAATAATCACGGAGTGGAAAAGAGATGGCCGGAGGGAGGAGGCAGCTGAAATAAGCTCCTAGTGTAGAGGTGAAAGATAAGGGACAAGGACAAGGTATGGGATAACTTTACATGTAGAAGGCTGAGATGTGGTTAATGGATGCACTTTGAAAAAAAATATACATTACTTTTTTTTTTTTTCCTTGCAAAAGACAAAACGAGAAGACATTACATCACATGTCATTATGATTAGTTCAGTGTACCGAACTACAACCCAACTCTTAACCTAAAATCATATTAAAAATAATTGTAAGGGTATGTGCATACTTGGTATTTGGTGCAGAGATTTCTGCATTTCTTAGCAGGAAAAACACAGCGCCAATAAAACACATCTTTTTGCCACGTTTTCAGTGCATTTTTAGTGCACACGATTTCCATTCATTAATATGGGTGAAATCTGTAGCAAAAACCCTGTAAGGGTCGCTTCACACTGCGGCATAATAGTCCCCCAGCCCTGTGTGCTGATCCGGTCCGCAGCTGTCTGGGTCCTCCCGGACAGAACCGGACCGGATCATGCCGCAGTGTGAAGCCGCCCTAAGAATTCACATCTGCAGATTTATTCCTGCATCAAACCTGCAAGGAGAAAATACTCAATGTGAGACTGCAGGATTAACATTCACTTTCCTGGTACAAAGATTCTTATCGGGTTTTTGTGACAAATCGGCACTATAAAATGCAAAAAAAAAAAAAGTGATAATTGTGAAACGTGCACACAACCCAATATTGGATAGAGCACTCTCAATAATAAGAAAAAAAAACACAAACAAAAAAAAGGCTCTACCTTGCTCCCAAAATGTGACCCACCAGCCGTTTCCCAGAGGTAATCCAGTATGTAGTAGTTCACACTGGAAACGTGTTTATTATTGTTATAATTAAAAATGTTACAATAATATGATCTGTTACATTATGTATGAAAAAACGAACATGTGTAAAGCTCTTTGTGAAGTCGTTAAAACCACAGATCCGTAATATGACTTTGAAAACAAGGCTTAGATTAAAAAAGGAAGAGGAAGAAGGGCAAGGAAAAGAAAGGAAGGGCAAGGAAAAAGGAAGGGCAAGGAAAAAGAAAGGGCAAGGAAAAAGAAAGGGCAAGGAAATAGAAAGGGCAAGGAAAAAGCAAGGGGAAGGAAAAAGCAAGGGGAAGGAAAAAAGCAAGGGGAAGGAAAAGCAAGGGGAAGGAAAAGCAAAGGGGAAGGAAAAGCAAGGGGAAGGAAAAGAAAGGGGGAAGGAAAAGAAAGGGGAAGGAAAAGAAAGGGGAAGGAAAAGAAAGGGGAAGGAAAAAAAGGGAAGGAAAAGAAAGGGGAAGGAAAAGAAAGGGAAGGAAAAGAAAGGGGAAGGAAAAGAAAGGGGAAGGAAAAGGGGAAGGAAAAGAAGGGAAGGAAAAGGGAAGAAAGAGGAAGAAAAGGAAGGAAGAGGAGAAACAAAGGGGAAGAAGGAAGAAAAGCAAAGAGAGGAAGAGGAAGAAAAAGAGGAGGAGGAAGAGGAGGAAATGGAAGATGATTAAGGAGCAGGAAGATGAATAAGGACAAATTAGAGAAGAAAGGAAGAGGAAGGATGAGGAAAGAAAAAGGAGGAGGAAGAGAAGAAGACAGTGCGATATATTGCACAGAAACCTGCCATGTTATATCAACCTGTACAATCTCTTACATTGATTTGAGAACACACACATTTAGATGAGCTTCTTAATACAGTTAATGGATGTGTCAAAGCAGAAGCAAATCACAAGTGCAAGGTCTGTGCAATATGTATTTAAATAAAAAAAAATTCCCAGCACTACAGATGAGTGACCAGATTTCCAGGACCCTGGTTCAGCAGTTACATCAGTCTTCTGTGGCAGCTGGGCAGGTGCCCGGTGACCCGCCCTCCTACCTTGCTGCATGTTCGGGGAGTCTTGATTTGCCGGTCTGGTGCGATATCGTCTGTGCACCAAGATGGCTAATCAAAAGAGGAGACAGGGAGCCAAGTTCAAAGGACTCCCTGGCCACTGGACCTGGTCCAGCAAATCTATTCACTCATCTATACCTTGCGCTAAACTAAAATAGTGTAAAATAAATCCCTACGATAAGTAGAGGTTGATGGATGTAAGTATTGAACACGTCAACCATTTTCTATGTAAATATATTTGAGGCTGTCATCACTAGATTCAGCGCTACCCCTGGTTAATAAACCCTTCTAAAAAAATAAGGAGAAAATCATAAGGCAATAACAGTTTATATATTAAAAAAAAAAAAAAAACTGTCAACTTTGCCTCCATGGCCATTTTAAGTATGGGAAATGCTTCTATTCAAGATATAACAGAAAATCTGGAATATCTTAAGTCTCTGACATGTACAGTTCCTCGGAGAAAGAAAGAAAGAAAGAAAGAAAAAGAAAGAAAAAGAAAGAAAAAGAAAAGAAAAAGAAAGAAAGAAAGAAAAAGAAAGAAAGAAAGAAAAAAGAAAAAGAAAGAGAAAGAAAAAGAAAGAAAGAAAGAAAAAGAAAGAAAGAAAGAAAAAAAGAAAGAAAGAAAAGAAAAAAGAAAGAAAAAGAAAGAAAAAGAAAGAAAGAAAGAAAGAAAGAAAGAGAAAGAAAGAAAGAAGAAAGAAAAAGAAAGAATAGAAAGAAAGAAAGAAAGAAAGAAGAAAGAAAGAAAGAAAGAAAGAAAGAAGACAATTGGGTGATACTCTCCCTCATGTCAAAGGGATTTATTTCTCTGTAGAGAGCGCTGATTGACCACTTATAATGTATGAAGGGCACAACCCCAGCTGGTAACACCCGATTTATACAAATTTCTATGAAAAATAGTATAGAACCAGTTTTACATAAAGACATAAGAAACGATGCTTCAGAATGCTTATATTATGGGATGGGAGTATTAACTACGACATGTCGAGAGTGTGGGACTAGTGATGGGCGAACCTGAACTGCAAGGTTCTGGGTCCATACTGAACACCTAGTGTTTGTGCACAGACCCCGAACATGGGCTTCCCTGAGAAATGTGTTACTTGTTCGGGTTCAGCTAGGAAGGGGCTGCAAAAGGAATCAAAATGGCGATTAAACCGGAGTATCATGCTCACCGAGGACAGTGTGCTTGTAACGCTACTTCTGGGTCCACTCACTAAGCCTCTTGTTTATTTCACTGTATCCACCACCAACTATCTGTAAAAGCGTCTGATTGGCTCATTTAAAAAAAACAAAAAAAAACCCGTGTGGGGTCCCCATTATATTGATACTTATCACAGACACAGAACATGACTGGGGGGTTGGTATTTCACTCTGGGGAGGCCCATAGTCATTCCAAACTCTAGGCTAAGAAAATCAGCCCGCAGCCACCCCAGAATTTGCCGCATTCATTAGATGCACAAAACCCTGGTGCTTACCTGACTTTAATCGATTGCCCTGGTGCGTTGGCATCAGAGGTAATATAAGGGGTTAATGACGGCTAAGAATTGACAGCTGACGTCAAGCCCTGCATTGGTGATGTACAGACCTCCGAGACCTTCACACTACATTCCCAGCACGATGTCCTGAGAAGGTTTCTGGCTCTACTACATTGCGGTGACATTAATGTAACCACTAACCGCGAGCAGCGCTCTCGCACTGACTGAGAGCAGTGACATCAGTGACCCCCAGCTGTGACCTCAGGTGAAATACGATGAAATCAAATGACATCACTGCTCTCACAGTGGTGGCTCTCGGTGCAGTCAGCGTGACAGTACTGCTCACATTTAGCCATCACTAACGTCAATGCTCATCACAATGTAGCTGAGCTGTGAAGCTTTGTGGGACATCGTGTTGTTGATTACCGTCTGAGGGTATGTTTGCATGTTAATAAATGGGTAAAAGAGGTTGTCGGTTTTTTTTTTTTTTTTTTTTAATATAAATAAGTCTCAGAACTAAACATGACAAATCCATCACTCAGATGACGTGAATTCCTTATATTGCCCTGACTACCGCAGCACCAGGGCAATTGAGCCATCTAATAAATGCAAATTCTGGGGTGTCTGCAGGCTGCTAATCTTAGCCGGGAGGAAGGGGGGGGCTATAATTATGGACCTCTGCAGGGTGGGTATGCCAACCCCCAGCTGTGTGCTTTATTATGGTTGAGTTTAAAAATTGGGGGGAATTGGGGAACATGAAGCCATTTTAATTATACATTTAAACAATAAAAAATAAATACATAACCTGCAAGCAGACTCCTGTATTTTGATAAGCAGCCAATGTTATGCACACGGCTGGGGGCTGCAGCTGTGTGCTTTATCTACGCTAATTATCAATATACGGGAGACATCACACATTTTTTCGACCATTTGTTTTTACACACGATGGCAGGTTCATTGCAATACACTAATGTGTATGATAACCAATCGCAGACACTGGCCCAATGTGTGGAGGAGCAGTCTGACTGAAACAGCTAATCACAGACACTGTCTCAGAGAGTGGAAGGGGAAACCAGTGAATAAACATGAGACTCAAATGAGCCAACCCAGAAGTAGTGTTACAAGCAAACAGTGCTCGGTAAGGGTATGTGCCCACAGGACGTTTTTTAAGCAGTCCTGAACGCAGCAAAACCTGAACGGCTTTCAAGGATCCTAGTGTTTTGCTGTGTTCAGGTCCTGAATTTTTATCGCGTATTTTTGCGCATTTGTGCATTTTTACTGCGTTTTTGATGCTGCGTTTTTCCCATTGACTGCAGCAAAAACGCTGGAAAAATATATCATGTAAATTCTCTCCCATCTGAACCAAAACCGCAGGGGTTTGACAGTTCTTGACACTTGCAAAACCAATGTGTGTGCACAGTGCTTCCGTGAAACGCATTGGTTTTGCTGGGAATCAAAACCGCAGGAACAAATGGTAAACTGCATGCCGTAGCAAAAACGTCCTGTGGGCACATACCCCAAGTATGATTTTCTTGCTTTAATCGCCATTTTGCTTTCTTTTGCTGCGCCCTAGCCCTTACTGCCACCATTTTATAGAACTAAAGTTTAGGTCCCTATTGACTTACACTACCATTCAAAAGTTTGGGGTCACCCGGACAATTTTGTGTTTTCCATGAAAACTCATACTTCTATTTATCAAATGAGTTGCAAAATGAATAGAAAATATAGTCCAGACATTGACAAGGTTAGAAATAATGATTTTTATTTGAAATAATAATTTTCTCCTTCAAGCTTTGCTTTCGTCACAGAATGCTCCTTTGCAGCAATTACAGCATTGCAGACCTTTGGCATTCTAGAGGTTAATTTGCTGAGGTAATCTTGATTAATGTCCCCCCATGCTTCCTGAAGCCGCTCACACAAGTTGGATTGGTTTGATGGGCACGTTTTACGTACCATACGGTCAAGCTGCTCCCACAACAGCTCAATGGGGTTGTGATATGGTGACTGCGCTGGCCACTCCATTACAGACAGAATACCAGCTGCTGCTTCTTCCCTAAATAGTCCATGCATAATTTGGAGGTGTGCTTTGCTTTGGGTTTTTGTCCTTTTATAGGATGAAATTGGCTCCAATCAAGCGCTGTCCACAGGGTATGGCATGGTGATGGAGTGATAGCCTTCCTTATTCAAAATTCCTTTTACCTTGTACAAATCTCCCACTTTACCAGCACCAAAGCAACCCCAGACCATCATATTACCTCCACCATGCTTGACAGATGGCATCAGGCCTCTTCCAGCATCTTTTCAGTTGTTCTGCGTCTCACAAACGTTCTTCTGTGTGATCCAAACACCTCAAACTTTGATTTGTCTGTCCATAAAACTTTTCTCCACTCTTCCTCTGTTCAATGTCTGTGTTCTTTTGCCCATATTAATCTTTTCCATAAATTAGCTAGTCTCAGATACAGCTTTTTCTTTGCTACTCTGCCCTGAAGGCCAGCATCCCGGAGTCGCCTCTTTACCGTAGACGTTGACATTGGCGTTTTGCAGGTACTATTTAATGAAGCTGCCAGATGAGGAGCTGTGGGGTGTCGATTTCTCAAACTAGAGACTCTAATGTACTTGTCTTGTTGCTCAGTTGTGCAGCAGATCCTCCCACTTCTCTTTCTACTCTGGTTAGAGCCTGTTTGTGCTCTCGTCTGAAGGGAGTAGTACACATCGTTGTAGGAAATTTTCAGTTTCTTGGTAATTTCTCGCATGGAATAGCCTTCATTTCTAAGAACAAGATAGACTGTAGAGTTTCACATGAAAGTTCTCTTTTTCTGCCATTTTGAGAGTTTCAAAGAACAAACAAATGTAATGCTCCAGATTCTCAACTACCTAAAAGGAAGGTCCATTTTATAGCTTCTCTAATTAGCCAAACCGTTTTCAGCTGTGCTAAGATACTTGGACAAGGGTTTTCTAAACATCCATTAGCCTTCTTACACAATTAGCAAACACAATGCACCATTAAAACACTGGAGTGGTGGTTGTTGGAAATGGGCCTCTATGAACCTACGTACTGTAGATATTGCATTAAAAACCAGAGATTTGTTAATGTGGTAAATGACTATTCTAGCTGCAATATATAGAGTGTATTTCTGATTCATTTAATGTTTAGCTTCATTGAAGAAAGAAAGAGAAAAAAAAAAAAAAAAAAAGAGTGCTTTTCTTTCAAAAATAAGGAAATTCCTAACTGACCCCAAACGTTTGATCGTTAGTGTATATGGGGTTCAGGATCAAGTTCAGGTCAAAACAGACACTTTAACATCTGTCTGAATCCGTTAAACATCTGAAGGTTCGCCAAACTGCAGTGGTGACAGGCACGGCTGCAGAGCCGGTAAGCCAAACATGCGACTCAGACTCATCAATTTCCTTGAATTTCCGACTCCAACTCCACGATTTTTGGCTCCACAACCATGGCTGTGAAGTCAGTAAGCCTAACATCCGACTGACTCCAACTGCACCAAAATGGACAGCCCTGCTGACAGGGGCAATAAGAAATTATAAGGGGTAAATATTTGTGCAAAAGAATTCATCCCTACTAGGTCAAGTGAAATTGTGTCAATACTGTCCCTTTAACACTGATTATAAATGGGACAGGTTGCTCCGATCACACAAAAAATGCAATATTTTTCATTAAGTCTGCAAAAACAGAAATGGTTTCCAAGTGGAAAATCTTTCATTCTAATGACATTTGTGTGTTCACAATAGCAGATTAATCCTTAATGACTTTACAGAGCTATAGATCCGTTACATCTGATGGTATGAATTTCTATCAGTAAATTTAGTGATATGCACATAATGATTTGTAACGACCTCTCGTCTGGTTAACAATCATGTTTACGCGCACCAGTGAAGGTCTACCATAATCGTCATTTAGTCTTAACAGGTTGAAAACTCTACGCTCATTAGTTTTTTTAATACATTTTGTCAACAGTTGTAGCTTCTTTTCATACTGACAGACAGCTCTAAATTCCCTGCATAAACATACATGTCAAAAAAAAGAAAAAGACCCTTCTGTTGAGTCTCCACTAGAGGGAGCAGAGGAGCCTTAATGCATACTGACTGCACTTTGCACTTTTGAGCTCCACCTAGTGGTGACTCAAGACAACCATAAGTGTGTGTGTTAATCAAATGTTGGTACAGAAAAACAGCACGAACATTTTTAACCCGCATAAATTGTCATGTCGAGGATTCAGGTCATTTTCTGATGCACTATTTTTTTCATCCACACAGTGAGTGACCGATGACAAAGCAAAATGTGCTTTCTGCAACAGCACGTGGGAATATCCGAGGCTATGCTCACTGGAGTTTATTAAAGAGGATTTTGAAGCAGACCTGCAAAGCGACTTGCTGTACACATGTTCCATCTTATGTTACTTCATTTACCCTTTCACACTTCAAAAGCCAAGAAGCAGTTAAAACATGGGTGGGGAACATCCGGCCCACTGCCAACATGCGATATCCTTTGCTGTGACCCTTGGGTAGATTGCTGGGGACCACAGTGAATGGCCTGGGAGCATTTTGCTGGCTGCTGGTCCTTTAAACCCGAACAAACTGCGAGCATGTGCACGCAGCGTTCACTACCGAGCGCTGTTAGCGCATGCATTGAAGGACTACGACTATTGCCAGATTGAGAATGTACTTTGTGGACGGAGTTAGCGTGCAAAAAGCTCCTGTACCACAGATAGAAATAGTAGAAGCAGCTCAAGCTTCCCAAGTGTCTCCTGTGATGTAAATGCTTCAGCCCCAGCATTGCCAGTGATGTATATACACAGTAGTCCTATGTCTCTTATGCAATGTATATACACCAGCATTCCCAGGATCTCCTATGTGAAGTATTTGCAGCAGTCTCCAATGTGATGTATATACAGCAGTGTCTGCATCTCCTTGTGATGTATGTAAACAGCTCTAGTCTCCTATGTGATGTATAGACAGAAGTCCCCAGCATCTATATAATGTATATACTTCAGCAGTCCCAGCATCTCCTAGTGATGTATTTGCAGCAGTGTCCAATGTGATGTATATACAGCAGTCTCCATGTCTCCTTGTGATGTATGTAAATTAAAGTTTAGTCTCCTATGTGATGTATAAAAGTAATCCCAGCATATGCTATGCGATGTATATACAAAAGTCCCAGAGTCTCTTATGTGATGTATATTACAGCAGTAATGTCAGCATCTCCTATATGTCATGTCTTACACAGTAGTCCCAGGGTCTTCTATGTGATGTATATGCGTTACAAAACTTATCACAAAAAATTGACGGCACTCCAGACCAATGCAAGCGTAGAAAAGTAGTTGTGAGAAGCAACAAAATCAATATCTAACACCACAGATTCACCGAGGAGACAAAGCTCTACCATCACATTAGGAGTTAATGTTTGACCAACCAGGGCTGTAGAGTGGGAGTCTGTGTCCATTTTGATGACGGAGTCGGATTCGGCGAAATTGAGAAGTCGGGAGGTTTGGCTTACTGACTGCACTTCAGGGCTGTGGAGTCAAAGTCTGTGTCCATTTTGGTGGAGGCGAGTTGGATTCAGGGAAATTGAGGAGTCGGAGGTTGGTGTACTGGCTCCACAGCCCTATGACCAACAATAGCAGGGTACTTTTCAACTGAGCAGCTCCCAAACACCTAATGATGGTAGACATATCCAAATGGCCTTGGGTAGAAAGAAGGTACCCCACCCCTGAGATATAAGAATGTTGCACGCTCATTCTTCGCGTGATTTCTATATGGAAGCCTGTCACTATTTAAAGTTTAAATTTACGATAAAAAGCTGGTGAAACGACAAACATGGTACAGGAACAAATAAGGCTGGCGCTTTACTCAAGCATCTTCGCCTTGAAAGACTCTGTGGGTACCGCACGCTGTCATCTAAAAGACATACCCTACAACATCAAAATCAATAACACAAGAATAACGAAAAAACGTGGGTTATTTTTAGTCCAAAAGGATCCATGACCCCAAGCTCATTGTGAACGATACGTACTAAGGATATTCAGTCTGTGCCACTGAGAATATGTATAGATGACCCAAAAAATATCATAATACATGTTATAAAGTCATCACGATACTTCTTCCGAGTGTAGGAAAATCTATAGTCGATAGCAGGGGAAAGAAAAGAAAAAAAAAAACAACAACTCAGACGGGTAAAACGAGTAATTATTCCATGATTTGTCTCTGGGATCTGATAGTACAAGAATGTATGTCACGGATTCGTAATGCATTTATGCATGACCATTTTCTCCTACCTTTTAAAATGATGTATTCCCCCTCCAGTTATTTTTCATTCATTTACAGCTGGTAAAGTGCAATGCATAATAAAAAACATAAAACAAAGAGAGAAAAAAAAAAAAAAAAAAAACTTTGCCTGAACTTCCAAGCTGTTAAGACCCTGGATGTCACGTCAATGGATCAATGAATATTCATTGCCGTCTCCTAAGTGGTTAACTCCATGCTTTTCCTGACAGGAGAGCTAAGGTTACACACGGTATAGTAAAAAATGGCAGAAAAGTAGCGGTTGCCTTAAGCGATGACAAACCTCTTGTCAATAGATGCTAAAGCCTCGTTTAATGAACCGGTGAATTTTTTACTTGGAGATAACATCAAAATTGTGATGTATTTTGGCGAGATGGAAAGAAAAACAGCTCTGAAAATTAGGCTGCAGCCGGCAATAACACTATAGAGTAAAATTCCAGTTGTCTGAATAATCTTTTGCCGCGGAGCAGGTTAATCAAAGTTAAATCATCTGTGAAATGGGTGCCTTTTGTTAAGCTCAAGGTGTCTTCGTATCACAGATTTTCGAGCAGGATTTCATTTAAGATTTTGGGCATGCCCCATGAAGGAGGGAATCGGAGGAGACAGCCAGGCGCAGCGAAAGCTTTAAAATATGTATATTTGCCGCGTGTCTTGCATGTCAAAAATAAAATCTGCATGCCGGAGATTCCCATTGACATGTTCGGAGTCGGAATTTAAATCAATTCTGTAAAACAAAATCTTAATGGGAAAATTGAGCTCAATTAACAGGAGCCTTCTATTAAAATAAGAAATAAATGATGGGAAGCAGGGTGATACAAAGATAATGTCATTCAGGGGAGCTAATGGGTTATCGCTGGGATGCCTGTGTTACGGCAACTTAGAGAATTATCGCAGTAGGGAGTATGATAAGAATATAAGGCACATCCACCAATGATGGATTACCAAGTGTCCTTCTTAAAGAGATCCTCCAAGAATGCAATAAAATGCCCCCCCCCCCGTCACATAATTTAAACGGCACACCATGCTAGTTACGTCTGAAGAAACACAGCTTCAGAGACCTGTGTCTCAACTGACAGATAAGCTTATCGGAAGCACATGAACCTCAGGGAGCCGAGATGGGCTGTGACAGGAGAAGAAATAAATCTTCTCCTTGGCTGATAGAGCACAAAAGATTTTTTTTCCCTCCAAACCTCACTCCTCTGTGTGCAGTCAGCGTAGAAGAATAATTTCTTCTCCTGTCGCAGCCATTCTCAAGCATGTTACCGGTGTGTGCTTGCGATACAGCTCCTCTGTCTGTCGAGACACAAGTCTCAGCAGCGGTTTCCTTAAGGCCGCTTCACACGCTAGGATCTCGTTAACGATATCCTTGAAACTTCACGGATTTGTGACCGTTCCAACGATATGGCGAGTGCGCCCTTGCATGTAAACGAACGATGCAGAATGCAAAAATCATTGGAAAGTTCATCTAAAAATGGGAACCGGACCTCAAATCTATCGTGCGTCTTCCAATTAACGCTGCTTGAAGAAGCCACATCGTTCAGTGTGACACCCTTATGAACGATGTCGTTCAAAAATCTCCTATTCCTGCCGCTTTAAAAAATCGTTCAGTCCTTGCTCTCCTATTTAACTGGTGTGTTGCCGAATGGGATATCGTTAACGAGATCCTTGTGTGTGACAACGCCCTAACGATGTTGGAACGATCACTGTCACGTGATCGTTTTAAGGATATAGTTAACGATATCCTAGCATGTGAAGTGGCCTTTAGACTGATGCCCATGCTGTCACGTACATAGGATGGTCAGCTGTTTGAATTATGTGATGTGGGTCCAATTTAGTACATTCTTGAAGAACCCTTTTGTTAGGTAAACAATGATGACTGTATTCTGCATGAGCGATATTCAAGTAGTTATGTAGTAGTATTCTAAACTGGTAACATTTGAGAAAGACTTAAGTAATCTGAAATGCGTTGTGATATATGAAACTGAATTGTAGGAATGAAAATAAAATATTGAAAAGAAAGAAGAACTTGTATGAGTGCCAGCATCCTCTGAAGATTATACTAGGGTAAGTCAACTGAGGACTGCATCAGGGGAAGTGCGAACTGGAATTCTGAGTATGGATCTAACATAGGACAGGGGATGACTTGCTGATCACTGGAGGTTCAACTGCTTGAACTAAACTATTCATTGATTGGGTGTGCTAGAACCCAGGAATCCAGCTACACAGTGCCCCATGTTGAGTGGAGCAGAGGTGTACAGGCTCAAACTCAGGCCCCACTCACAGTCTACAGGAGTGGCAGAAATAGAGTGATGTACTTGCCATTTTCCGGCAGTTCCATAGATGGTGAATGAACTGAAAATTGTGCATGATTCATACAAGATGGGGGCCTGCAGAGCCCAATTACCATAAATACAATCTCAAGATTGCTTAGAGCCCCAATGATCATTAAGTTTGTTCCCTACTCATGAGATTGGAGCTATTTGTGAATAATTCTTTAAATTTGATTGTTTTAAGATTCAAAGGGACAATGTGTTACCGGTCCGCGCTGCCACAGAAAACACGTAGCCAATAAGCTTCACGTTATTTCAGGTTTATTGGATTGATCCGACGCGTTTCATCCGATAAGAATGCATTCCCTGATGAAGCATAGCAAGCTCTGAAACGCGTCAGATTGATCCAATAAACCTGAAATAACTTGAAGCTATTGGCTACGTGTCTTCTGTGGCAGTGCGGACCGGTAACACATTGTCCCTTAGATTATCTACCACATTGCACGTGGAGGTGTGGGTCCTGCAGCAGTCACTATTACATGTTTCTCCCGCTGGTTGTGTGCTACACAACCTAAAAAGGTGAGCAGTGATTATTACGGCTTCAGAGCCACTCTTAAAACGATAAGACCCTATTGTGCTTGCTTCCTTTGCAGTGATCATATTAAAAATCGATTGTTGGAAGAATATATCCCAAATTGGAGAAATTTGATCCATTTTTTTTATCCATGTGTCATTTATAAAACAGAAAAATGATGACTTAAGAATAACATCTTTGACAACATTTTTACGCAGAAATTAATGTTAAAGGGGAAGCCTGGGGAGATGAAATAATTTTCTACTGTCCTTGCCCTCCTACATGATGAAGCTGAGCAGGGCTCTACAGCTTTAGGATCTATAGATAGCTTATAATCAATAAAATCATACCTGCTCCTCAGCTCTCACTCCTCTCTTTGGGGCCAGGGAAATTCAACCTCATACAGCAGCAGTGACAGGAGTGTCAGGGACGTGGACACTCTGGGATCCAGGATCATATTACATTCCTGCCCTCTCATACATCTGTATGAACAGGGGGCATGGCCGCCAGCCACAAGGTAACACTACAATCCTGCCCCTGATATACCATCCTATGTAATGTAAGAACAATTTTAAGGCAGGTGAGAGACTAAAATTAGTAATTTCATTTAGACGACCTCTTTTTCTTTATGAGCAAAGCATAATAAAGCAAAAAATACATTGTGGCGATCAGCTTAAGAATGCAGGTTAGTCCACTAATACATCTGTCGGTGATGGGAGCTAATGCAATGCACTGCACGTCTATTCATGTGAAAAGCAGAGTAAATCCCTGACTGCATGATACCGGAGCCGGGGTCCCATGCTGTGCCTCCTCAGGGGCGCTCTGTGAGCTATCTGGTCACCATTTATTAAAGTTACTATTATCGGAGCCGCCTCACACCATTACCTAACACAGAGAACACCAAGCGTATGTTCACATATGCAAGTGAAAAAAGATGCAGAGCCCAAATGTTATAGGAACAAACTTGTTTTTTTTCAGAAATTCCAATTACTTAACACAGTAAAGAACCACGAGGATTTTTGGGATATGTGACAATTATATAACATGCACCACTTAGTATGTAATTGACCTTTCACTCCACTGACTTCAACAAGGGAAGAAAAGGAGAACTATGGGGGACAGTTACTTAATACAAGTGCGTCTAATACAAGTCGTAATGAATAAAGAAGGGGTGATAACACACAGTGATGTCATAATACAGGGATATCTGATTCAATGGTTAGCATACGGCATATGAGGGGGTGTGGTGCCAGTGAAGGGGCCTCTTGAGTCCCGTATTCAAGTCTGTTAGAATCACTGCACACACACACTTCTAGTCTTTTTGCTTATTGGTGAATGTTTATTCGAAAGGTGCTAGTTAGAACTGCGACAGTATGACGTTTCGGACGATTAGGTCCTTGATCACAAATATCGCCTTAGAATAGTTTGAGTTTCAGTAGCACGATGTATCTCTTATGGTCCCGTACAGGTACAGAGTATGCCTGAGAGATACTGTACTTGAATGTAGCCTCTTGTGGCCGAGTATTGGTCACAGTGCTTATGGCAGTCAGGAGCAGTCGCTCTGTGGATGGTGGTGGTACAGCAGTGGGGTGTGTACACACCCAGGGAGATGCAGGTGGAGTGATCACTATATTCTAAGGCGATATTTGTGATCAAGGACCTAATCATCCGAAACGTCATACTGTCGCAGTTCTAACAAGAGCACCTTCTGAATAAACATTCACCAATAAGCAAAAAGACTAGAAGTGTGTGTGTGCAGTGATTCTAACAGACCATAATACAGGGATGACGTCACAGTGGAGGGATGGCGCACCCAGCGACGTCACAGTGGAGGGATGGCGCACCCAGCAACGTCACAGTGGAGGAATGGCGCACCCAGCGACGTCACAGTGGAGCAATGGCGCACCCAGCGACGTCAGTGGAGGGATGGCGCACCCGCCGACGTCACAGTGGAAAGATGGCGCACCCAGCGACGTCACAGTGGAGAGATGGCGCACCCAGCGACGTCACAGTGGAGAGATGGCGCACCCAGCGACGTCACAGTGGAGAGATGGCGCACCCAGCGACGTCACAGTGGAGAGATGGCACACCCAGCGACGTCACAGTGGAGAGATGGCGCACCCAGCGACGTCACAGTGGAGAGATGGCGCACCCAGCGACATCACAGTGGAGAGATGGCGCACCCAGCGACGTCACAGTGGAGAGATGGCGCACCCAGCGACGTCACAGTGGAGAGATGGCGCACCCAGCGACGTCACAGTGGAGAGATGGCGCACCCAGCGACGTCACAGTGGAGCAATGGCGCACCCAGCGACGTCACAGTGGAGCAATGGCGCACCCAGCGACGTCAGTGGAGGGATGGCGCACCCGCCGACGTCACAGTGGAAAGATGGCGCACCCAGCGACGTCACAGTGGAGAGATGGCGCACCCAGCGACGTCACAGTGGAGAGATGGCGCACCCAGCGATGTCACAGTGGAGAGATGGCGCACCCAGCGACGTCACAGTGGAGAGATGGCGCACCCAGCGACGTCACAGTGGAGAGATGGCGCACCCAGCGACGTCACAATGGAGAGATGGCGCACCCAGCGACGTCACAGTGGAGAGATGGCGCACCCAGCGATATCACAGTGGAGAGATGGCGCACCCAGCGACGTCACAGTGGAGAGATGGCGCACCCAGCGATATCACAGTGGAGAGATGGCGCACCCAGCGACGTCACAGTGGAGAGATGGCGCACCCAGCGACGTCACAGTGGAGAGATGGCGCACCAGCGATATCACAGTGGAGAGATGGCGCACCCAGCGACGTCACAGTGGAGAGATGGCGCACCCAGCGATATCACAGTGGAGAGAAGACGCACCCAGCGACGTCACAGTGGAGGGATGACGCACCCAGTGACGTCACAGTGGAGGGATGACGCACCCAATCACCTCACAGTGGAGGGATGAAGCACCAGTCACGTCACAATGTTGTCACAGTACATTGATAATGCTCATGATGATGTTCTTGTACAACGATACTTGACCTAGTATTGTCACAGTCCCGCAATAATTCACAGTGTGATCATTTTACATATTGATCTCAAATATAGACAAATATTATGGACCTCTAGTCAGTAATTCCAATAAAACACACACACACACACACACACACACACACACACACACCAGACTAAACTCAGCTGAACCCGCCGATATTGATGAAATCGGCGAGCCGTCTAAGGAGTATATGGGTATCAGCCATTGGATAGTCTGGAGGGCTGTTGATTGGATATGTCCAATCACAATGTTCTTCCTGAAATGAGCTGCCTGCCACCTTGCCAACACATGGCTTTCTCATAACGAACACACCAAGCGTTTACAGGTGAGGCCTCCCGCGCACGGGGGCGGTGAACCCTCTCGCACACAACCGTTTAATACAGTTAGTCTTCTAATGTGTACTGTGTATACAGAGCCTTACCCTGCTGACCAGATGACTGGGATCAATTGACTGCATTCAATGTAGATAAAGGTCTGTTCACATTTATTTTACTGGGTTTCTATACTCTATTCTTACATTGTATACTAAAAGCTTTGTTTTTTTTCACTGAATAGAAATGGGTAATCTTGTTTGTTTTCCTATACAGAGAGGCACAAGAAGACACGTCAATATACCCTTATTGGTGTCCAATACTGACGAGTGCCAGTATAAGTCTACACATTGCCATATGTGGAGCAATTTATTTGGAGGTAATGGAATTGGAATATTCACGATTTATATAGAAAAAAAGACTAAATGTGCATAGACCCCAAAATAGATGGAGATGGACTTCAGGCTCAGTATCTATGTATGATCAGCAGATAGAGAGCATGGAGGGAATATTTCAGGCATTGATTATTGTTCTTGCCCTAATCCATCTCTGAAGACCCGATGAGATGAATCCGCTAGCCCACGTCTCAGTGTCTATGAATCTCCTCCGTGTGCCACGTGGCGAGCTTTTATCTCCTCGATATTGTGTGTTCTTTATACAGTATCAGGATTTTACTGGTAACTGTGAATCATTTCTGATTCCCCCGGGAGCCGAGCATTACATAAATAAACATTATTATTATGACGCTCAGACAGGGAATAAATAAGAGATTATGTGACCATCTCGATGGCGGCGCTCGCAGCGGCGGTGTAACCCCGCCGCACACTTATGCGTGTAGTATGAAGGATATACAGTTTATTTTATTTTTTTACAGCGCTTGGACTAATCTCGACATCGGAGCTGATCACAGTCAGGACGATTTCAGGTGTCTGTCAATCTGTTATTTACAGATTCAGCTAAGAATAAAGAGGAGGATATAAAGGGCCATTCATTTATTTCAGCAGAGCCGGCTCTGAACCCCGGCATCCCATCATCCCATCTCTACACAACGCAACAGCTTTTAAAGCAAATGAATACATACATATATAATGAGCGGATCCTGTCACATGTAACATTACATGTTATTTTACATGATGTCACCATTACTTATACAGAGTGCAGTCTAGTGTCATTGTGATCACACTTATACCTGGATATTCATTTCTCTATTTTTTTATTGATCTTTGAGATATAATGTATTATAAGCGTTTATTTGGGTAAAAAGGCATCTACCAATATAGACATCATGTCCTAACCACAAATACACACATTTATTGTAAGCTCAATGTTCTGGAGGATTTGCTGTATCACTTTCCAGGATAATGGTGAATTCCATTGTGGAATGTTGCTCATTCTTTCCTGATTGTCATCAGACTTCTTTCCATTTTCAAGCCTAAATATCTTTTGTTCTTATTCGATAATCTTTACATCAATTATTGGTTGCTCCTATGTCGTCTTACTGGTTTATGATCATCAATCCATTATTTAGCCATTTCCTCTTGGTTTTCTATATAATGTGTGGGTCTGGTCACATATTAATTTACAGCCTGGTTTCCTATATCCTCCAGAGTAGAACATACTGCCTTTTGGTAAAGAGATTATCCCCTCAATGTCTAGCATCACAGCCTAAGTAGTGTACACACCCAGATTTTAGAGGAGGAAAATAGGGGAAAAAATTAAGCAAAAAATGTGTGTTATAAGTGTGTGTGTGGGGGGGAAGGAGGAATCTGCTGCTGACACTGTTATGGAGGTAATGTCCCCATCTTGGGACCCGTCCAGGTAAGATATGATCCCTCATCCTGATATGAAGTCCCCATATCCTGGATATGTGGATATAGCTCCCATCCTGGTATATCATCCCACATACTGGTATTTCATTTCTCAGCCTAAATATGGCACCCTCCATCCCCCATATGACATCCCCCATTCTGGATATAGTACTCCTCCATCCTGGATATAGTAACCTCATCCTCCATATGGCACCCCCATCTTGGATATAGTACCCCCATCCTCCATATGACACTCCCAATTCTCAATATAGTACTCTCATCCTACAAATGGCACCCCCCATCCTCCATATAGCACCCCTCCATCCTGGATATAGTACCATCAATCCTCCATACTACTCCCCACCAATCCTTGATAAGGCACCCCATGCTGCTGCTCACATTAAAATAATAAACAGTGTAACTTACCTGTTTGCTGCGGCTCTTATCTCTCCCTCTGCAGCATTGCCCATCTTGCTTACTCTTTGTGTGTGCCGGCATCCAATCATGTGACCAAAGGTCACAGCGATGACATCACTGTGCTGTGCCAATCACATGTTCGGATGTTGGCACACAGAGAGGAAGCAAGACGGGCGATGCTGCAGAGAGAGACGAGAGGAGCTGCGGACAGGTAAGTGACACAGTTTATTACTTTAGTGTGTGCAGCAGCAGGAGGAAATAAACCATGACTGGGGTGGGCGGGCGGATTGGTGAGTACACTTAGGGAATTGTAATATGCACTGCTCCCCCGCCACTGCTCAGTGCTGAGAGGTGATGGACAGGGGGATGCAGTGAATATTACAGTAGGCTAATGTGCAGGGACACGTGATCACCAGCTGCCTTTGCAGCCCATGCCAGCCTCCTCCTGCCTGATCCAGAGCCACTGCTCCCCCCAGCACCACAACAATGCTATATTCAGACTATAAGACTCACCCCCACTTTCCACCAGAATTAGGGAGGAAAATGTGCGTCTTCTAGTACAAAAATACAGTAGACATTGTGCAATAACAATTTTAAAGAATAGAATTAAAAGTTATATATTTTAGTCTTTAGTTCGGGAGTTGTGGTTACTGTAGGCTTCATTCATACAGAGCATTTGTGCTCTGTTTTTGGTTCAGTTTATTTACTAAAAACAGATGATCTTTTTGCTAAAAAGCATCAAACACGCATCATCCGTTTGTGTTGCTTTTTTGCTCCGTTTTCGGGGGACACAGACAGACAGGCATGAAGACAATGACACACACACACACGCACACTTTCTTACCCTCCCGGGTGATCCCACTGTGAGCCCCGGTAAGGTCTTTCTTCCGAGCATCGGCTGGACCTGCGGGTAGTACGCATAGACACATGGGTAGGTCCTGTAAGTATCAGCCTGAGTTACATGGTGCCAGGTCTTGTCAGTACCAAACCCACAGGTCCTGCCGATGCCCGAAGACATCACCGGGGCTCACCATGGGATCGCAGAGAGGGTAAGTAATGGAGGGTTGGTGGTGTGGAAAACGCAGCAGAAAAACGGAGCAATAATTGACGCTTATTATTTTCTGGATCCGCTTTCTACACCACTAATGCAGCAGTCAAAAACACAGCGTCTGCACCGCAAATTGAAAATCCCATTCACGTTGCTGCAGATGCAGGGACTGATCCATTATTGGTGCAGTTTAAAAAAAAAATGCAGCACCAAAAACGGATCAAAAACGTCCAGTGTGCACTCAGTCTTAGGGCCCTTTCACATCAGCGTTTTTTGAAATTTGCGGCAGATGCGGTGAAAAAACCGCATCTGCCGCAATTGCCGCATAACCGATGCACTTGCGGCGCGGTTGCGGTAATCCCCATAGAAAGTATAGGGGGACTTGCGGCCGGTGCGGCAAGTGCGGTTTTGCAAGTGCGGCAGCGAAAAAAAACGCGGTCAGCCGCGGTTTTTTCGCGGCCGCACCTGCCGCAAGTGCAAAACCGCACTTGCCGCACCTGCCGCAAGTACGCCTATACTTTGCATGGTGTTTACCGCAACCGCGCCGCAAGTGCAGCCGGTATGCGGTAATTGCGGCAGATGCGTTTTTTTCACCGCATCTGCCGCAAATTTCAAAAAACGCTGATGTGAAAGGGCCCTTAGGCAAATTGCTCTGATTTGAACAGTCCCAAACCGACTTTTTTTGAATGGTTGTTTCTTGAGCTCTCAAAAATGGACAGAGTAGAGTTAAGGATCTAGCCCCCACTGCTCGAGATAGGACCTCCTTTTCCCTATATATAAATACAGTCAAGTTAGAAAAACATGATCTTCAACATCCTCCATGGAGTCTTCTCGAGGATCACACCCCTTTGCCTAAACTGACTACATTAAAAAGCCTCATCTCAAGAACAGAGAGGCCCAAGAACAATAAAAAAAACACTCCCAGATTCACGAGGATAAATGAATATATATATCATAGCAATATCGTTTGACTTTTTGAGTCATCATTATGCTTAGTGATTGGCTACTGTGGTCATATTTCAATCTGCAAAACATCACCATGACTTGGTAACATGCAATGGGTAACAAAAGCAGGAATGTGCAGAACTAACCCCAACCGGTGTTAATCAGGTGCCTGCTCAGAATACGTTATTTGTGTACATGAGATTACACTTTCCGACCATTATACAACTCCTATCCCTCTGCATTCTCTGTGTCTAATTTTTAGTGATCTCTGAGCTGGTGGATGGAGACCAGTGGCCACGACGTCTCTCATACACAGCACACACAGACATGAGGGATTTCTGCTCTGCTGCCTATGTAGCACATGATCAAAAGCAGCAGCATGGTGGAACAGTGCAGGACTATACTCAGCAGTACTGAGCCAAGCAGCTGTGAATCCAGTGCTGTGGTGAGATAAAACACTTACTAGAGAGCAGCATAATGTTTGTGACTTTAACTCCGCTCTTTCCCCCTCTATAGACTTCAATAGACAGTTACAAAATAATCCATCGCTGAGCTGTTGGTCCACCTTATTTTGCCCACATACATTTTAGTAGTTTTTCAGAGAGGTGTTTTTTTTTTAAAAAAAAGCTGATTTCTCTAATAAGATATATTACAAAGCTTCACACATTTCCTTTAAGTATCAATTGATGCAAATTTGTTAACCTTATACCGGTTTGAAACAGTGCGCTGACAGTCCTAGGCGAACTAGAGTACAATTATATTTGTTCCACAGTAGATTAAAGTCACAATGCGTTTCTGGAGCAATCTGCCCCCTTCATCAGGCGATACCTGGCACACAGTACTGGAAGAATTTTATATCCTAGTGCTACCAATTAATTAATTATTCACTTAAGTAGATTGATAAGAGGGTTCCTCCAAGGAATATGTTGTTCTGAGCTCATATATAGTGGTTTGTCACATGACAGTGTAAGTAAAAATATGTACAGACAATTAAATACCTTATAAACATCAATCAGTATACGAATCAATGGGTATACAAGTCATTTTTTTTTATAATAAGGATTACATTTTATTTTATAAATAATAATTTTTGCCTCTAACGCATATAGGGCTTTAATGGGGACCTTTATAGGTCATTGACTTTTATATCTAATGTCTGTATACTCATTCTGGGATCCCCGGATATATTATCTGTATACTCTTATACTTTGTGATCCCTGGCTGTAATGTCGAAATACTCTTATATTCTGTGATCCCCGTCTGTAATGTCTATATACTCTTATATTCTGTGATCCCCGGCTGTAATGTCTGTATACTCTTATATTCTGTGGTCCCTGGCTGTAAAGTCTGTATACTCATATTCTGTGAGCCCTGGCTGTAATGTCTGTATACTCTTATATTCTGTGATCCCCGGCTGTAATGTCTACATACTCTTATATTCTGTGATCCCCGGCTGTAATGTCTATATACTCTTATATTCTGTGATCCCTGGCTGTAATGTCTGTATAATCTTATATTCTGTGATCCCTGGCTGTAATGTCTGTATAATCTTATATTCTGTGATCCCCGGCTGTAATGTCTGTATAATCTTATATTCTGTGATCCCCGGCTGTAATGTCTGTATACGCTTATATTCTGTGATCCCCAGCTGTAATGCCTGTATTCTCTTATATTCTGTGATCCCCAGCTGTAATGTCTGTATACTCATATTCTGTGATCCCTGGCTGTAATGTCTGTATACTCATATTCTGTGATCCCAGGCTGTAACGTCTGTATACTCTCTCACTTCATCCTCTGCCCAGGAGCTGTGGTATATCCAACCTATTCCTGCATGGTCGGACACATACATTACACAGGAGGACATTTATAAAAGAATATCTCTGGACAGGAACAATATTTTTTAACCACATCCAATTGTGGAACTTATTTTTATTCTAAGATCTTTTAATTAAAATGTACAATTGTTCATGGCACAGCCCAAATAAATGACAAAACAAAGCTGAATAAATTAATCCTAAGGATCACACTTGCCTCGGAGGCTCAGTCTAAAGTTTCATCATTTTGGGCAGAAAAGGAAAAAAACAAAAAAATGCAGAGTGACATTTTTTCCTGGTACAATTACAGCCTTCTCAGTGGACTGAATTATCGTGATCAGGGTCACACAACACTATATAGGATTTTTTTTTACTATTTATGTTCTCATTGTGAGCATCTAACTCTGCTCCCGCCGCCTTAATGCAGCCACCATAGGCAATGGCCCTTGAAGGTCTAATGCCAAATACAGCCCTGAAAGCAAATTTAGCAAATATCATCCATCTAAATATTAACAATACATTCAAAAATATTTACATCTAAAAAGAGGTAACATAACATTTACCTTCATTTTGATGGGTGACAACTGGAGTCTGCGTCTCTTTTGTATAGGTTACGGTCTCTCGAGGAGGAAAATCCACTTGGGTAACTTTGGCCATGCCCAACTTCAAGGGACCACGTCTATAGATGTACATAATCGGTATAATGATAAGAAATATATATTAGTAACCTTTTGTAAAAATTAGCGCAACTACTTCTCAACCCTTTCATAAGTCTTGGAAGCTTCTTATCATCAACTAACGTGAAACTCAATTACACCAAATCATCATGGTGAAATTAAACTTTGATATAAAATATTTATTTGCAAGGCAAAAATTCACATTAGGACTAGTATCCGTGGAACGACAATATTAAAACATGGCATGAGTGCACAACATGATAGAAGGTAATAAATAATAAATGGTTGCAGTACCCCAGATCGGAGTCAGAGTGGAGCTGAAGAACGGACGGATCAGTGTCCCAGTGCAGAGTCCTGATGCCACACAACCACGCAGCGTTAGCAGAAGAAGTCAGGAATTAGTTAAGCAAACACAACAAAAAGGTTATAACTAGTTAATAATAGACAGGAACCAAAATGTCAATCAGCAGTTAGTGCTCATTGGGATGTGTGCACACGATCCGGAACAGCAGCGTTTTGGACGCAGCATCTTAGGGCCTATTCACATCAGCGGTTGTCGCTGATCGCGGCAGTTGCGGTGAAAAAAACGCAACTGCTGCGATTACCGCATAATGGCCGCACTTGCGGATCACTTGCGGCAAGCCCATGCTAGGTCTATGGGGCTTGTGGCAGGTGCGGCAAGTGCGGTATCGTTGCGGTTTCGGCACTTGCGGTAGATGCGGCCGCGAAAAAAACGCGGTCAGCCGTGTGTTTTTTTTTTCGCGGCCTCATCATCCGCATATGCCGAAACCGCACTTGCTGCCCCTGCCGCACATTTACTGCAAGCCCCATAGACACTGCATGGGGCTTGCCGCAAGTGAACCACAAGTGCGGCCATTATGCGGTAATCGCAGCAGTTGCGTTTTTTTCACCGCAACCAGCGCTTTACAGCTGATGTGAATGGGCTTGCAGCAAGTGCGACCGTTAGGCGGCAGATGCGGTAAATCTGCCGCAATTTGAAAAAAACGCTGATGTGAAAGGGGCCTAACTGCTACTTACAAAACGCTGCGTTATACAGTAGCAGCATAATGGATGGGATTTCTAGAAATCCCATGCTCACTGTGCTTTTTTTCTACACAGCGTTAATTCAGCTGCGGTGCGGGTTACCGTGCTTCCGCATCACGTTAAATGAATGCTGCAGAGATGGGAGCGATCTCCGCTGTTGACAGCAGGGAGAAGCAGTCCTGCACCGAACACAGATAGTGGGCACAGGGTGGCTGCGTTCACTCCCAGGCTTCCCGTAGGTCCGAAGGCACTGCATCCAACACGCAGCGCCTCTGGATTGTGTGCACATACCCTAAGATAGAGATATTCATTCAATCATGCAGTTAGTGACCAAAATTCCTATATAAAAAATGCATTTAATCAATTGTAAAATATACTAAAAATACAAATATATTCTAAATAGCAAGTATAATGTACAAAGGAACAAATATGACAAGCATCAAAATCTTAGAAATAATAGGGATAAAATGTTATCACTTTGCACCCAGCGCGTCCAGTGTGCATAAGAGCTGTCATCAGACACCGGTTCGCTCCCCGTAGAGGTCACTTACCTCCAACCTAATGAACTATTTCTAATGCAGAAATAAAAAATGGAGCAGAGGCGTCAAACGCAATCCTCAGCTCAGACTCCATAGACATAATCATCATTTCAGTCTGATGTCTTGATAAAATTTCCTATTGAACTCTGAGCAAACTGAGGTGCAGCATTGCAAAAGGGAGAAATTTGCATGGACAGCAGCAACATGAATTGACAGGTTGTATCTCAAACCCGCAGCTCTAGGAACTTTTCACAAAGAAAAGGATTTATTGGGAAAAATGTTTCAGACCAAGCCAGAAGCCATTGGCTCAAAAAGGACAATGAAAACTATCTGAGACGTGAAAATTCCTCAATAAATGTAGAAAGACATAAATCCATGTGAAACATTCATTCCTGCTTTAAATGTGTTAAAGTTGATCATGAGTTTATATTCCCACACTTTCCTGGTTGTCATTTTTAGTTACCTTTCAGAACTAGCCATTTTCATATCCAATATTGTGTGATCAGGCCTACAGTAAGGTCTAGGCACAGGTAAATCTGTCCTTCTTTCCTTTATTGTATGGCGATGAGAATTCATCCTAGTTCTGAATTATTAGAACTGAGTCTAAAGATATGTAAAATGCTTCATCCTGCATGAACCAGTGAGATACATTCGGTGAAGTTGGTTCAGTTTACACTGCCTTTTAGACGTTGCCGTACTCATATCGTTAATGCAATAGAAGCTTTAGGACAATGCCAGTGGTTTTCTGATTCTTTTGGGCATCTTTGACACCTGTGTTCTAATGTTTTTGTAACATCGTGTATGTAACTAGCAAGCGTCTCCCAAGTGGAATATATAGATTTGTAAGCTGTCCTTCGTCAGGCAGGTTTACTAATGAATCTGGGCTCTGGAACATGCAAACATGTTTTCTGGTTAAGCTATAAAAGGAATCACTCCAAGAATATTTTTTCTTCATTTTTGGGCATAAAAGTATTCACATCCATTCTTCTGGCTAACACGTAGCCACAGTGTAATTTTGCATTGTACGTCAAAACATTATTGTTAAAGTATCACTTCTGATCAATCAGAAAAGGAGGCGAGTACCGTGTAGAAGAAGAATCTGGACTTTTCGGATTGAGGTCAGGTGGGAGTCACTGCCTTGTGGTTGGAGAACCAGATGAAAGCTGGACGTAGATGTGATGGAGTCATGGTGAGACATACTTTCCTGCATTCAATACTTTATCACTTCTGGTCCTGCCTGATCGCTATAAAGAACAGTGCCTAACGTTTTCTAAGAGCATTGCATATTCTACTTGATGCACACAACAGCATCTACACAATAAGGGTCTGTTCACACGATGCATATTTTGCCATGTATTTGGTGCGTATCTGCTGCCTATAAGCAGGAGATCTGCCCCAAATCTGCAGTGTGTTTCCCCAGCAAAGTCCATTGCTTTCACTAATTCCTATCCACATGGTGCCTTTTTTTTCCCCACAGCGGATATGCTGCGTATTATAGTGCAGGAATATCTGCAGCATGTCAATCCTTGCGGCGGGTTTTCCCACACTAAACACACCAAGTTCCCGTCTTTATATCATCCAGGGAGAGACCCCTGCCTCAGAAAACAGGGCTTGTGCCCAATGTTGATGTGTGTTATTATGAAGTCCCGTCAGCTTTTGCAGCCAGCGCAGGGACTTCTCTGCCTCTGGTACACATTTTGCATAGGACTGAGAGCTACGCCCATTCTGAACTGTCAGATTTGGCATAGTAGTGCAATCTACGCCGCTTTTGGCAGTTCAGTGCGTAGAGAACTTTCAGAATAGGAGTAGCTCGCGCTCCTACGCAAAATGCGTAGCAGAGGCAGAGAAGTCCATGCTCTGGCTGCAAAAGCCGACGGGACTTCAGTGTTCATAATGGTATTTCAACATTAATGTAGCCCCTTGCCAGATCCCTACTTAATATATAAATGCTCACAATAAATGTTAATCACAATAACACACATTAACATAAGGCACAAGCCCTGTTTCTGAGGTGTCACTAACATGACATGACACACGCAGGACAAACATTTACACTTTCCCGCACCAAAAAAAATATGCATTGTGCGCATGGCAACTTTTTTTTTTTTTTTTTTTGGTGCATATTTTGTCTGAAGATGCAGATTACGGTCTCCAAAAATCCACACCACTATTCTCCTGTGTGAATGGTCCCTAATAGAGAACTAGCAATCCTAGGAATGTTGGCTTCCTGCTCATTGTGCAATGTAAGCATTCTGCATGAGCCCTTACACGTCCCAAAAAAACAGCCATGTAAATATGCCCGAAATTTAAGAGTTTAATGGATATTTTTGGGCAGCACAAAAAATAGAATTATTCTTACCGTTAATTCGGTTTCTAGGAACCTTCCACGACAGCATAGGAGGTAGCCTCGCCACGCCCTAATTGGGACAGGAAGCAGAAGAGGTTAAAAGGACCCTCCCACCTCCCACTAGCCAGTGTCTTACAAAGAACCATAGCCTGAGAGCAATAATAACAGTAATACATTCCAGGAAAAACCGAGGAACATAGGGAGGGAAATAAGTGCTGTCGTGGAAGGTTCCTAGAAACCGAATTAACGGTAAGAATAATTCTATTTTCTCTAGTCACCTTCCACGACAGCATAGGAGGGATACCAACGAACTAATACTTAGGGTGGGACTACAGCCTGCAGGACTCTCCTGCCAAAAGCCAAAGCCCCAGGGGAAGCCAGGGCCAGACAGTAAAACTTCGGGAAGCATGCAATGAACCCCAGGAAGCAGCCTAGCAAACCGCTCCGGAGAAGCCCCAGCCCCTGTCCTCCCAGGAGACAGAGGGAAAACTGGAGAAATGAGCAGGAACAGCTGGGAAAGGAAGGAGTCCGGAAAGACATTCCGAAACCAGGGGGCGAAAGAACGTAGAGCCATTGCCTCGCCCGTATGACGACCAAAAGGCCGGCCAACATATAGAGCCACACGTCAGGACGCCCACACTCCAGAGCACTGCACCATGGACAGAAAAATAAAGAAAGTTCACCACCAACGGAGTCCGCGGAAGTTGACAAAGGGAAGGAAGAAACATCCACTGGGAGCGAAAGAATGCCAAGAAGACCTCGGGAAGAAACGAAGGGTCCAGGTGAAGGACAAAGCAGTCATCCAGGACAGACAGCGACGGGTCCTGGCCAGAGAAAGCCTGAAGCCCCCCCAACACATAGGCCAGAAGCAACCGCCAGCAGAAACGCCAACCCGGTCGATAACAACGGATATCACAGGAGGACAGAAGTCCAAAGGAAGGGCGAAAAAGCCCAGTCAGGCCAACAATGAGGACCCCGCCAAATCCGTGGCAAACCTAGAACCAAACGCCGAACCCGGCATGTGCCGGATCAAAGACGCCGGCCCTAACCACATTGAGGAGAAAAAAAAAAACACTTCACACCCGCATGACAAAATGCCGAAGTGACCGGAATGCGGAATGTCCGCAAGGAGGCCACCAACTCGGCCGACAGGCCCAGAGGCCTCAGCCCTGGCCCTCAGAAACCCTGCAGCTAAGTCGAGCTGCCGAGCATCCGAAAGGAACAGAAGACCACGAGATAACAAGCAGAGGTCCGAATGCAAAAGGACTGGTCCACTGACCTAGAGCGCCATGAGCAGGATAAACCAATACCGCCTCGCCCATAGAGGGGCCCTCAGAACAGAGAGGACTCCTTACCAGACCCTCCCCAGGAATCTCACGAGAAGGGAGAAGGGGGACAGGAAGCCAGAAGCAATAAGAAAAAACCTCAGTCTGGGAGAAAGAGGTCCATCCCCCACCAGGCCTCAACTCGAGGTGCAGGGAGACATAGGCTGCTACAGTATGAATCGCCCGGGAAGCAAAAAGGACGAGCTCCGGGCATCCCAACTGGCGACCAGGGAGCAGAACACCGCTTGGACCAGGCTCCCCCTTCCCGGGAGGACCTCCCGGAGGCTGAAAACCCAGCCTGAAGGGGCAGGGATCCTATCAGGCGGACTACAGAAGGAAGAAGAGGAATGCGGTCGGACGAATACAAACAGCATCGCCCAATGGCAAGTGGCCCACAGTTGCCAGGGAACGGGGCCCGCTAGGGGGAGAGCCTGTAGCCAGCAATTGTCATCCATAGATCATGACTCGGATGATAAATACAGCTTAGGAACTGAACCCACAGCCACAGCTGGGTGAATGGGGCACGGGGCAGGAGATTCACTGCTCCATGGGTGCTGCCACAGCAGCCACTCGCTAGAATGGCCCATCCCCGGAAAGAAACACGAACAGCAAAAAAGGACCTCAAGTTACCACTCTCAGTTCCCAGCGAATAGAGGACCGCGAATGAAGATGAGACCCCAGACTCCTTGGAGAGGGCGACCCCCGCCCCCCCCCCCCCCACCTAGGTTGGCATCCAGAGGAAAAGCCACCAGGGGAGTCAAAACCCAGGCCACCCCTAAAAGCAGGCCGTTGGATTCAACTACCAGAGGAGGGATGAGGAGGCATCCCCGGGAGACGAACCCGGGGATTCAGAGGACGGCAGACTGCCCCAACAGGACAAGACATGGTCCAGATGAACCTGAGTGAGCCTGAGCCCACCTGACAGGCAGGATGGAGAACGTGAATGATCCCAGAGCCGACCGTCGCCCGAAAGGAGGGAGACGCCCGACTGCGCAGAAGCGCAGCAGAGATTCCACCACCCTGCACCCGAAGGACAGAGGAGAAGGAGCAAGAAGAAGGAAACAGCCCAGACAGAGCACCCAGACAGAGGCTGCAATCCAATAGGAAAGCAACGACCTCCGCCATAATGATCGAGAAACCCCGGAGCCGAGGAGAACCCCCATGAAAAGAAAGCGGAGGACTGTACCTCTGTACAGGATTGTGAACCTGAGGAGCATCTGGGGGTGAGGGAGAATGGGCACCCGCAGTATGCGTCAGTCCAGTAGAGTGGAGCCATCTGGTGGCGTAGCCCTGCCCCCATGAAGGGGGAGGCGTTGGAAGCCGACGATGACACAAGCCCCTCCAGAGGGCTAGTTCGACCAAGAAGAGTCGGGAAAGCCCCCAACCCCTCCTCACAGCCTGGACAGACGAGAAGACTGTCGGGCGAAGGAGATCCTGAACTCCGGAGTACAAAAGAACCTAAGTACCCTGAGAGGGCAGGGTAGGAACCCGGAGAGCAGGCGGAGGAGGCAACTCGAACACGATGAGGAGGTCTTCGGAAAGACCCTCAGAACCCCCGGCAAGCGGCGAAGTCAGCCACTGGGGGAGAACACCACGAAGCATTTACTGATCTCAGGGAGACCAGTCCAAGAACCCACTGCGGCCAGCAGGCGAAAATGCCCAACACAGAGAATTCCGAGGCGTAATGCCTCCTGGGAAATATGAATATACCACTAGAGCCCGTGGTGCCTCGGGTAGGAGGCTCAAACACAGGACCGGGAAAGAAAGGCTGAGTTCGCCCTGTTACCCCTTCCCCCACCGAGCCACTGAGAGGCAGAGTACAGCAGCTGCAGCGGACAAGGCACGAGGACAACTAGTCCAAGGCCTACAAGGGAACTCCACCGCCCAGGAACCCCTGGCTAGGAGGTCCGAGGTACCGAGTGCCAAAGGGACCACCAACTAGTAGGCCGCACCGGAAGAGCCCTGCGCTCAAGTTGCCTGATCCATAAAGGCAACAAGGCCAGGTCCAAACACCAAGAACCCAATGAAGGGTAGAGAGCAGAGTCTCATTAAGGCACTCCTCAAAGTCAGCCCCAAAGTCCGTCAGGTGGAGACGGATAGACAGAGATACAGGGTGACAGACGGACCCAGGCATCTGCAAGACCCCAGGAAGCTCACAGGAGAAAGGGAAGGAAGACAAGGAGCTTCCACCTTAGGGAGCCCCTGAAGGGAGCCCAGTTGACCATCGTCCACAGACAAAGGCAGAAGGCCCACAACCATGCAGCCCATCTGGCCCAGGTGGGAGGCAGCCTCAAAGGGGAGCGCAGTCTTGTTAGCTACATGCCGACCTGCACCCCCCTCGGGGACCCCGTGAATCAGAGATGCCACGAGAGAAACCAACTACTGGGATCACCCCCTGAAGGAATTCTCAGGAAAGCTCCAATCCTGAACGATGGTAGAATGGACTGGAAAGCGGACTGGGCTGGCAGCTCCAAAGCCGCCAATATCCCCAGATGGTAGAACTTTCCCATAGAGCTCTGACCGGCCCTAGCCCAAGTTCCTCCAAGTAGAAGAGGAACCTACTCAGTTCAGTGGCACTGGAAGATGGAGCGACAGCAACCCAAACCTGACCTTCCCTCTCCCAGGAGCATCCCCAAAAGGAGCTGCCAGAGAGGAAAGGGAAGCCTGAATCTCCAGGAAAACCCGGGATCTCATGCCATACACTAGGCTAGGGTGTGAAGCCCAACCAGGACAACAGGCATTAACGGCCCTCCCAGAGGGGGTCTGATGCCAGACTCGTCCCCTGAACCAAAGCACAGTTAAGGGGACCAACAATAACAACTGCCCATAGGCAGAAGAGAGGACCCCCCCCACACTCCATCAGACATACACTGTAGCAGGGGAAACACTGGCACTGCAGCTGCAGGAGAAGACTCAGTAGCACACATAGGACAGTACCTTACCGTGGCTCAGAAGTCTTCAGGGCAGCCTTCCTAAAGAAAGGCCTGCCCCCCAGTGTCTGTAACGAGTTCCCCGCTTCCCGCACCGGGTCCTGGCCAGGCCACCTGCAGTGGTGGCGTGGCCGCATGCTGATCGCCAGGTCCCGTCACTGGAACCCGGAAGCGCTACGCTCCCGCCGGGGAGCGCGTGACCGGAAGTCCCGCCCACCAGCGTCACTTCCGGTCGCGCTGGAACAGTAAGAAAGCGCGGGAAGCGGCCGGCGGGCTCCGGAACAGGGGAGGTCGCCGGCCAGGGAGCCCACAGCCCGCTTCACCCCGAGGGGATCCGGAGAGCCAGGGCAGCAGTCCCACATACGTGGGAGCAGCAGGAGGAGGAGCGGAAGCCCGACCAACGCTGCCCGGTCCTACCGCGAAAAACATGCGGTAGGAGCAGCCGGAGGAGGAGAGCCGTAGCACCGACCAACGCTGCCCGGCTAAACATCAGGTATGCTGCAGTCGCCGGCCCCACAGCACAGGAAAAAAACCTCTCCATGCCCCATGGGGACAGGAAAGACACTGGCTAGTGGGAGGTGGGAGGGTCCTTTTAACCTCTTCTGCTTCCTGTCCCAATTAGGGCGTGGCGAGGCTACCTCCTATGCTGTCGTGGAAGGTGACTAGAGAAAAATGTGCTCCTCAGAATGGGAATTTTTTTTTTTTTTTTGCAGCAAGGTCGCAATTCACAGTGCACTTGAACTACACAAACTTTTATGACTTTTCTCTCACTTTTTTTTTTGCAATGAAAAGTGCGCGGTTTCCTGGACAGATTATTGTTAACATTTTGTGCAAATCTACAACTAAAATATGTAGTTTTCAACAACATCTGAGCTAGCATGGTCAACCTATCTTATAAGTATAGGTTAGAGACCAGGATGTAGTATAGCAGATAATGTGAGCAGAAACTCCAATAATCCAATATTTAAAGGAAACTTAATTCAGAAAAAATATGTACAAAGTTTATTTAAATAGAAAAAAACCCTATAAAAACCAGTTACAGGAGTAGAAAATGCATGGTAGGAATCACATGGTATGGAGGGGTAGTAAAGGTACATCACATAGGAATGCCATACGTCCACAGATTTAAGGCTGTGTTCAGACGTGGCGTAATTGCCGCATATACCTGCATTCATGTGGTGCTTTTGAGCGCTCACATAAATGCAGTTTCAAACAAAGCTGGATAAAGGCTATGGCTTTTGCTGAAAGGCGTGCAGATGCCACGTTTAGCTGCATATTTTTGCACATGCACTTTCACTGCAAAAGTGCGCGCAAAAAGAATTGACATGGTAATTCTTGGAGCTTAATTCGGCGCGCTTTTCCCATAGGTTACACGTTAAAATGGCACCGGGAAAAGCGCAGCGTCTACGTGCAGTCACACTTTTTTGCACATAAACACATGCAAAAAAGAGCCACTGCACAATAAGCGGCCAAATACGCTGCGGCTATACTCTATATACTAGTCAAAGTGCTATACCAACTGAGTGCCTATAAAATAGCACATGAAGGACAATGTGTAGACTTTATAGAATAATAATAATAACACTGCATACTCATTACTCTTTTAGTAAGGCTTAATACAGATGACCCCCAGAGGAATCCCAAGCGAAACACAAGTCGGGGTTGCGCTGGTATTTGGTCTCCCCAAGAGTAATAAGTAAGCAGTGTTATCATCATACTATATAGTCTATACATTGCATATAAAACAGCACATTATTATTATAGCGTCATTAATACCATGGTGCTTTACATGTGGAAAGGGTATACAAAGACAGGGACAAGGCAAATGAACAACATATGGCACACAGGTACAGAAGGATAGAGGACGCTGTCCGCGAGGGCTCACAATCTACGAGGGGAAAAGGTGATGATACATTAGGAGAAGGCAGAGCTGGTTGTGCGGTGGTTTGGTAGTCCGAGGCTCTCAGTAGGTTGTACGCTTGTCAGAGGAGGAGAGTCTTCAGATTTCTTTTAAAGGTTTCCAGAGTAGGCGAGAGTCTGATATGTTGCGGAAGAGTTCCAAAGTATAGCGGAATCGCAGGAGAAGTCTTGTATGCGGTTGTGGGAAGAGAAGATAAGGGGCAGGAGAGGAGGAGATCGTGAGTGGAACGCAAGTTGTGTAAAGGTAGGTAGGAGACCATGTCACAGATGTTTGGAGGAGACAGATTGTGAATGGCTTTGTAAATCATAGTTAGGGTTTTAAACCGTGGCCTCTGAGAAATGGGTATACAAAGAAGGGCTTGGCAGAGAGGAGAGGTTGGGGAATAGCGGGGAGACAGGTGGATTAGTCGGGCAGCAGAATGAAAGCCAATATATAGACTACGGTATATAGTATTATGACAACACTGCTTACTTATTACTCTCTTATGGCCACTTTACACGCAGCTACAGGTAACAGGTTTTCCACAGGTAACTTACTGGCTGCAGTGAAATCATGGAGACATAGTTCCATTTGTACACAGCAACAAGATAGAACTATGTCTCCATGATTTCACTGCAGCCAGTAAGTTACCTGTGGAAAACCTGTTACCTGTAGCTGCGTGTAAATGGCCATTAGTGAGACCAATACAAGCACAACCCAGATGCATATTTAGCGTGGGATTCCTCAGAGAGTCATTGGTATTCATTTTCACTAAGAGTAATGAGTAAGCATGGTTATATTATAAAGTCTATACAAATTGTCCTTCATGCACGTTTTATAGTCACTCAGTTGGTACAGCACTTATGATGTATGGTAATTTTACTACCCTTCCATACCATGTTATTTCAACCATGAATTTTGTACACCTGTGGTTCGCACCATGACTGCAACTGTTTTCAATAGTTTATTTGGACAGATACATCCGACCACTCACTCTTGTCACCTACGCATCAAAAATATCTCTAGAATTCAACCTTTTCTTACTGTTGACTCTGCAAAAACTATCGCCCTTATCCATTCTTGTATGGATTATTGCAGTTCTCCACTTATCGGTCTTCTCTCTTGCTAAACTCTCTCCTCTCCAATCCATCTAATGCAGCAGCCAGGATTATATTCCTCTCCAACCCTTCACCGATGCCTCTATCCTGTGCCAGTCATTGCACTGGCTGCCCATCCGCTACAGAGTACAATATAAAATTATCACACTGACCCACAAAGCCTCCACAGTTCTGCAACGTCCTACATCTCGTCTGGTCTGCTACCCTACACATGCCCTCCGTTGCACAAGTGACTTAAGACTGACATCATCTACAATCGAACGTCCCATTACCAATCCGAAACGATTACAAAACAATTCAATTAATTCCAAATATCTATGGTTTTAAGCACATCTCTTTAAGACTAGCTACCACCTCACCTATGTATCTACTTTCCCATTCTGTCTTTTTTTCCAAATCTGGCCTCTTTTGCCATCGTCTACACCCCATGCTTATATAGCACTTTAGCTGACTGTACAGATCCTGGCTGGACTGGTTCATGCAGCATTATGTGAATCCCCATTTATATTGATGGTGGACATATATGATTTGGCATTTACCTTTGGCCTCCCCTATTCCACCATAGCTGACTTTGGGCCTCCCTTTCCCATGGACTGTTAGTTTCAGTATTGGTCTCAGTCTATTGTATTGGCTATTCCTCTATTGTTTTTTTGTTTATCCCTGAACAAGAAGAGATTTATACTGAAATGTTGTGGAATGACTAATATGTTACCTACTATTTAATACGTCGTATAAACTGCTAATATGCCATCCTGTATGAGACGGACCCCCACGGCTTTGACTCCTAACGGAAGAAACCTATTGTGTGTAATGATCGGGATCTGGTGGAATCCCAGCACAAGAATGTGCAGGCAAGGCGTTGGCTATACAAGACCGGCCAACATGTTTGGAAGCAACCATCGTGTTTACATGGGAGTGGTAGCCATAGTGTTTGTAAGATGGTGACCACGGCTGAATTATAGGTTAACACAGCTTGGCCCTAGTGCCCAATGTCAGTGAAACCCAGCAACGCTAGTAGTAATAGGGCCCGTGGTGGGCAAAATCTTAGACCCCCATGATCATGGGGCAGCCTGTATAGCTTAAATCCCCAGGGTATAGGCAGCCAGCAGTGATACAAGCAGCCCTAGGATACAGGCAAGCACGTATAACAACCTATGCCAATATCGCAGCATCAGGGTATACAAGAAAACCAGGATTTGGAATCTCCCACAGTCTTACACCAACTCACCATACTGTAGAGTTTACAGGCAGCCGACTTCGAGTAGATGATAACATTGGTGATTAACTCCACAAAATACAAGGCACCAGCAAGTTGGCTGCCCACAGTTATTGTAGACCAAAAATATAATGCACAAAACGCCATACAGTGCATCCCACAATCCAGAGTATACAGTATTCCCAGCATCCAAAGCAGCGATCTGCAGTACAAGCAAGATGATTACTAGAAATCTTGCTCTCGCAGCTAGTATATGGTGCGGCTCCCAGGCTGCACCACCAGTTATTTCAAGCCATGCAAATGATACGGAATGAACAGGCGAACAGGCGCCACAAAAGCGCGCAGTGCAAGAACCAGCAGTGTTATAGCCAAAGGTAAAAATATATTTGCCCGGGTAAATATATCCTGATCATGCCAACCAGGGCCAAGCCCGCTTTCCATACCAACTCTGGAAAACTGGAACATGATACGACACTGTACCTTGTGCCACAGCCACATAAATGGAACAATGTGCCACTTCCATTTCAATCGGCGTTTGTTTCAGTGGACACAAATTGGGTGTAAAGCTGCTAAGGCAGAGCAAACAGGAAGCGTCGCGATCGTATTTTGGAGTATTGTGCCCAAGATGAGGGTCCCTTGGCAAGGGACAGTGACTAAATATTCCTTCCAGTGCGGTGGAGGCTGGGGCCCTTTTACGGGGGCTGCTTACCATTTACATCGGTATGTCACGATGACAACACGTAAACATCCATAGCTCGCTATACCCCGGGGGATCACTTGAGCTCCTTTTGGGCTGAAAACTCTGGTTATCGGTTATACGGTGGTTTTCTTTAAATGTAGATCAATAACTAAAATGTGTAAGCGTCAATTTCGGTTTCTGACTTTAGGACAGCCTAAAATCCACCAAATGTATTAAGAGGTGAGTGACTTGATGCGGTTCTCCTGAATGTGTTATTTTATTTTTTATCCTGGACACAAGAAAGTCCAGATTTAATAAACCTGAACCCACAGTTTGGAATCTCCTCCGTGATGCCGCTCCTCTGATGTAATCACGTCTGCTAAGTGCAGAACCCGCTAATCTGTTTCTCATCCAGTGTGAGATGTGATCCCTCCACGGCTGGTGATCCTGAGCAGAACGTCTACATGTTGGGTGTGAATGATCGGTATCTTGTAACATTGCCCACAGCAGAAAACATGTGCAGGAAATGGTGCTATTGCTACAGGAAGACGGCTCACACATCGGCTCTTTGGTAAGGAAACAATCTGCATTTCCACTGGGATGTGGTACTGATAGTGTTTCCAAGATGTGACACGGCTGTAATTATAGGTTAACCACAGCCTTAGGCTCTGATGTGTCAATCCATGTGAAACCCAGCATACGTCTAATATAAATTCAGTGGGCCTGTAGGACCGGGCAAAACTGCTTAACCCCATGATCTTCGGTGGAGGTCGCTGGTTGCTTCCTTTCAAGTCCTCCATGGGGGTGAGGGGTGACACTAAACATTAGCCTAGGAACCGAGGCAATAGTCGATACATATTCCTATGCCAATATTCTGCAGCACTGAAGGGGTATAAAAAAGGAATTTGTGAAAACTCTACCACTACTCTTACACCATTATAAATTACACCCTCGTTTTGATTTTACACCAGACTTTCGAGTATGCACTAGATAACACATACTACGAGTGATTAAACCTCCCCACCAAAAATACAAGACAAGCACAAAGTTGGCTGTCAACATACTTGATTGTAAGAGCAAAAATAAATAAATGCAAATAAAGCCATTACAGCTGCATGCCCACAATCAGGATTGCAGCATATTTTTGCTGCATCCAAAACGCTGCGATCTGCAGTACAAGCACAGTGGATGGATTTATACAAATCTTCTCTCTGCAGCATAAACGGATATGTGGTGCGGCTTCCCAGGCTGCAGCATCTCAGTTTATTCTTCACGAGATGCAAAATGTTACGAGTGGAAGAACAGAGCGGAAATCTGCTGCGCCCAAAACGCTGCGATGTCCTGCAGAGAACACTTGTGTTTCTGCAAAAAGAAAAAAAAAAACATTTTGCATCTAGGATACAGCATATCCTGATCATGGCAACAGAGCCTAAGGGCCGCTTTACACATACCAACTTCTGAACAGATCTCTGGTTGCAGTGAAATCATGGACACATTGTTACATTTGTACACAGCCACAAAATGGAACAATGTGTCCACGATTTCATTGCAACCAGAGATCTGTTCAGAAGTTGGACACAGAAGTTGGTGTGTGTAAAGCGGCCCTAAGGCTAAGTTCAGACAGAGCGTTTGTGCTCCGTATTTTTGAGTAGTTTCTGCACCAAAAATGGATCCTCTTTTTTGCTAAGAAGCATCACAAACCCATCACTCGTTTGTGCTGCTTTTTTGCTCCACTTTCGAGGGGCACAGACACACACAGAAACACATCCATAGCCTTACCCTCCCCGGCGATCCCACAGTGAGGTCTTCCTCTCGGGTAGCGGTAGGACCTGTGAGTAGTCTGTACGGTGCTCTAGGTCTAGCACCATGTGACTGAAGCACCACATGACTGTACAGTACTTTAGGATCTACCATGTGACAAACTACTCGCAGGTCCTGCCGCTGCCCGAGAGGAAGACATCACAGGGGCCAACCGTGAGAACGCAGGGAGGGTAAGTAATTGGATGTTAGTAGTGCAGAAAGCGCATCAGAAAAACAGAGCAATAATTGATGCCAATTATTTTCTGGATCAGTTTTCTGCACCACTAATACAGCAGTCAGTCAAAAAATGCAGCGCCTGAACAGCAAATTGAAAATCCCATTCACTTTGCTGGTAGACATTTTTGACTGATCTGTTTTTGTGCAGTTTTCAAAGAAAAAAACATCACTAAACTGGATCAGAAACGTCCAGTGTGAACACAGCCTTAAAGTCCCAGGGAGGGTACAACCACACAGGACAGCAATGATGCAGATTACCCACATGGATATAACCATCGAAAATCTGCAGATCAGATGTGAACAGATGGTTTTTTTTTCGGCATGGAAAATGACCCCGGTTGCATGCGCACAACATGTCAACTTTAATAGGCATGAAAATCTACCATTTATGTAAAGAAGGGGTAACCTGGAGTGACTTCTCGCACAAACCTACAGAAATATCTGCTTTTTAGTTGATTTGCAGACATTTCAGTGTAGACACACCCCTACAGAGAATGCACAACAGAACATCTTTCCTTCTTGGCAAGAGCATGGTAACCTAGATCCTAGGAAGAAATAAAGGGTTTCTCCAGCAGAGTTACCTTCAGTATCGGGATGTTAGCGCTGCCGATAACATTGTATTGATAGGTGCAGGGTCTATAGACATAGGGTCCTTCACCTCCCAATACTACACCGGAGGAACCCTTTAACCACGTGATTTGTTTGTTTTTTTTTTAGTATCTATGAATACCCTTCACTACAGTAATACAATTTTGCAAATTTAAAATCCACAATAATGGAAATAAAGGTAAAAAACAGGGGAAAGGAATAGGCTTTACTTCTTGGTAACTGCGGGTCTGGAACTGCAAAATAAGCACATGCAAGAGGTTAGTAAGCAATGAGGGATCTAAATGTAAGACTGATCACCAACAGGTGTCCACCACTGATAGAAAAGGAAGTCTCACCCGAGTCTATGTGCAGCATAAAACCTACATACAAGACACGGCTGAAGTCTGGAGTCTGCGCAGGAGACAATGATAGGCACCTTATTAAAAAGGCCAATGCCCACAACATGAGGCTAGCAGATGTCAAATCAACTATATAGGGAGTCACTCTGATCTCCTCCGCAGATCTGTAAGATGTCAGTCATTCGCTTGGAGAACACAAAAGCATCCCATAGTCTGACATCACTGGATTTAATTTCATTTAGAACTGGAGTTGCATTCCCCTTTCTTGCCCCCACTGGGCTCCTCCAAAAATACTCTTAGCCAAAAGTTAAAAGCAAAGTCAGAACTGCGTTCTCCTTTACTATCATGTATGGGATGAAGAGTGATGTGTGTCCTGTAGCTGTACACTTTACATCATTTAAACACTGTTCACATTCGCTTCATCGACTCCTCCGTAACATCTGACAGCAGTCCTACTTCCTACTATGAGCTAAAGTGAGGAGCCCGAGTTCATCATTGGTGTTCTTGGCTAATCAACACATTAGATGCTGATCACCAGATCGGTAGGGTCTTGCTCACACATCAGGTGGTTTTTGTGTCTTTGTCCGTTTAAAATATACCCTGTTAGAGGTTTATTTCCATCTTCTTACGGGGCAGTCACACGCGTCAATGTCGTCAGTGATCTGATCGCTGACGACATTGACGGCTGATCGCTGGTGAGCTGTCACACAGGCAGATACCAGGGATCATTTTACCAGCGACATCGTGGAAATGATTTCTAGTTCGTTTCCACAATGTCTGCAGGCTGGTATCCAGGGTAAACTGCGGGTATCTAAGCAGCACGCGCTGCCTAGTTACCCCCAGTTTACCCTGGATACCAGCTCCCAGCGCTTCCTGAGAGGCGCTGGGAGCTGGCTGATCGCATCTCCCAGTGTCACACGCAGCGATGCTGCGTGTGCACCGGACGACAGTCGTCAGGTTTTAGAACAAGTTCTAAAACCTGGCGATCATCAACCAGCGATTTATCGCTGGTTGATTCAGCATGTCACACGCGTCAATATCGCTGCAACGTCACGTGCAGCAGTGATCGTGCCCGTGATATTGACGTGTGCGACGGCCCCATTAGAGTACCTTCACACGCGGCAATATTGCTAGGCAATTTCACTGGCAATTTGCTGATTGCAGTGAAATCATGGACACATTGTTACATTTGTACACAGCAACAAAATAGAACAATGTGTCCATGATTTCACTGCAACCAGAAAATTGCCAGCGAAATTGCCTAACAATATTACCGCGTGTGAAGGTACCCTTAGATGGATATTGTTGGATGGAGTTTGCAAAAACCAATAACTTTTGCAATTTACTGCATATTGAAAGTAGCAGCTGTTCTTGAGATAATAGCATTTTTCTTTGCGGAGACGGACCATGGACGCTGTCTAGATTGTAAACTATGTGCTGCAGCTGGCCAAGATCAGGAGAAAACCGCACGCTCCAGCGATCCAGGACAGCGGGTAAGGGGGTGGTTGTGACCCTGGCTTCAAAAACGCTTACCACACTGGCGTAACATTGTTGCATGTCAAGTGAAAGGTATTGTAATATGTAAGTTGTAGAAGAGTTGAGAATATTTATATGTAGATGTGTAGCAGTATTGATAATGTGATGAATGTGTATTGATATAAGGTGTATGACGCTGTATTATAGGTTTGCAGGTGAAAGGTTAAATCTGCCCAACAACAGACAATTGACAGCTGTGATCAGACCATACAGGAGGAGTTAATGCATAGGGAGAGAGATGGATATTGTAGAAAACGTCAGATAGGGCCCAGCCAGGGTCAGAGACAGACCTCAGGTCTGAGGAGCAGCAGAGCCGCTTGCTATGGGTGACTTGTGACAGGAGAGGTGGGAGTGAAGGCTGAGTTGAAGACACTACATTCTGTAGAATTCGCAGTTGCCCCCGTGTGGAAAGGGCTGGTGCCCAGGCAATGGTTGGGGACACAGAGGCTCGAGCAGGGTGCCCAACGCCAGTGAAAGAACTGGCCTCTGTCAGAGAAGATGGGCGAGTGGCTGCAGGCAGAAAAGAGAACGTAGACTCCGAGGGATTTACATAGCGAGTGACACTTGTGATGTGTTAAGACAGGCCTACTGAAGAATCCGACTTCATGTAAGTGTGTCATGGTACGTTACTAAAGACTATACCCGTGTCCCTGGCACCCCTTATACAGCTTCATAACGGTGCCAACAAGCTCAATAGAAAAGAGCTTGTAAGCACCGACCATGTTCTAGCTGTTTAGTGGTCGGTCTCCAAGGCAACGATCTGTAAACAAAAGACAAGAGTGTTAATATCTCAAGAACAGTAGTAAATTGCAAAAATTGCTCCTACTTGCAAGCATCTGAAGATGACATCTTTCCTATACAGAGGCCATTATAAGCTACCTGTTTATTTGGTAAATCATGGAAAGCTATTGAAATAGTCAATGTATGAGCATGTTGGATATCACATAGAGGCACCGGACACCCTTTAATCATTGTGGTACCAGTTTAACAAACATGGTTTTTCTTTTTCAGCGTACCACATATACATGACTGCGCCATGTCATCCTTTATATTTTTACGTATTATGTCAAAAAAGTCCTTCTTTTGGACAAATGTAACCCTGTCGACACTTTTAGCTTGTAATCTGTGAGCTTTCCTGGTGTACCAACTAAATAAAGGGCAAAAATCAAACTGTAATAAGGAAAAATGTGGGCTGAAGCTCACTGCCTCCACCGTGTTGATGTCCTGATAAATCCAATCCAGTAAGGGTATGTTCACACGTAGCGCCTCTTACCCAGCATATGTGTGTTTTACAGTTCCAGTCTAAATCAATGAGATTTCTAAATATGTTTTTGGGTTTTTTGTGCATGTTTTGAGCTCTACTGCTATGCCAAGATGCAGCATGTATATTATATTAGATTATATTATTTCACCGTTTTTTGCAGCACTTTCCACCCATTAAACTCAAGAGCAAGTAAAACATTGCCGTAAACTCAATGATGATGCAAGAATTGTACACGTTCTCTCCTTCCACCACTCTGGGTTTTGGTGCAGAAAATGAAAAACTGCAACATGTGAACAATTCCTAATGGCTCGGAGGATCGGATTCAGACATTGAGAAATAATTATAATTATTTGCAGCTGGCGTTGATATAGATGTTGTGGGAATGCAAGATTGCACCAATAATCCGTCTTCATTTAAGTTTTTGGATACTTTTTTTGCTTTACTGAATGAGCTAAAAGAAGAAGAAAGAAACAACAAAAAGTAAAAACGACTGCAAGACTGAATGGTATGAGAACTGACCTGGCTCCAGTCGTGCCATCACCAGAGTCCTGGCTCCCGGCTTCGCTTGGCGTGCTCACAGACTTAGAGGAAGGAGACGTTGGCGGAGGGACTAAATAGTGAAACAGACACGTATCTTCTGTTACTATTCGCAGGGGTTGGACCGCTTAAGATGTTTCCAAAGCAAGTTAACATGAAGGGTTGATAAAAGAAAATAGAAAACGGGAAACAAAACCAGAAGGATGGCAAACCAAAATGTACGTGGATGGAGGTGAAGAATGGGGGAAAAAAGAAGGGAAGAGAGAGAGAGTTACCAATCACATGCTGGCTTATACATGCATTTATATAACATGTCGGTGATAAAAGAGAGGGAAGGAAAGAATGGAGAGTGATGAGGAAGGGTTTGGACATTTCTAAGATGAACTTTGTCCTAATCGTAACTAATCATCCTCACTGTCCCTATGTACACACAAGCCCAGGTCTATGGCGGTCACTGACGGGATTTGGAGATGCGCACCATCCTCCATACCCCCTCTGTGAAGAATTTGGGAGCAAGTCACGGTGATGTGCTCTATGGGACACATTGAAGTACACTTTCGCTATCCATGCATCCGCATGCGTACAAATCACACACGGAAGTCAATGGGTGCGCACGGCAATCCGCAGCCAAGCGCACCACCGTGCGTCCCCATAATAAACACAGGGATGGGCTCTTATTGCGCTCAGCTTGCGTTCGCCTGCCGCAAGACGCAGCGGACACGAACATAAGTCTGAAGCCACCCTAAGAGCCGGATAATTCAGTCATTAATGACATTCCTATGGGCACATTGTACAATATACAGCTGCTCCGCGCTTCTCTGCGGCAACAATAAAATTATGGAATAAATCCATATTATCTACTATGATGATTAAAACACCAATCCAGCAGGTTTACTTTTTTTTCAGTGCTGGAATGGTGCTTTAAACCAAGTCCTGTTCTCCCTGTCTTATACTCAGTCTCTGGTAGTTGTTTTTATTCTTTTTTGACATTACTTCGATCCCGCAGTGTGATCTTGTGACATAAAATTTCTGAGGGTGAGTATAAGACAGGAGGCAGGGGGCTTAGATATTAAGCACCACTGCAGTAGTGAAATAATAAAAAGCTGGAGTGCTGTGTTAATGTGACTCGTTTGTTAATTTGTTGCTTTAGACCAGTGTTTCTCAACTCCAGTCCTCAGGACCCACCAACAGATCTTGTTTTCAGGATTTCCTTAGTATTGCACAGGTGATAGTTTATGACCTGCACTGGAGATAATTCAAACCCCTGTGCAATACTAAGGAAATCCTGAAAACACGACGTGTTGACGGGTCCTGAGGACTGGAGTTCAGAAACACTGCTTTAGACATTAAAGATTTAATTACTGCCATGTACAAATATTTGGAGGTGATGTACTCCACTTCTTCCATTATGAATGGCAATAAATTAGAACTTTTGCAGCCAAAATGGACCAGCTATCTATACTCAATCTTCCTGTTGATTGAGGAAACACCACAAGTATACAGCCAAAATAGTCAGTACCCAGTAATATTTTTTACATTGAAATATCTAATAATCATTTTAAAAATAATGAAGGGAGGAGGTGAGCTGAGCCCTCTTATTGGGATTGGTGGCTCCTGTTATCAGCTGTGTACACTGTAATCTGCCTCTGATGATGTGGAGCTGCTGAAAACTGTCTCCGAAAGTAGGAGCCTAAAAAAATCCCTAATGGCCAGGGCAAAAAAATAGAAGATTACTATTTTTTTTTTTTTTTTTAAATAAAGATATCTATATAAAAAAAATGTAACATAGAAGTCTGATCTAAGCAATAGGTTATTTTCTGATCATAACTTCCCTTTAATATCAGAAGCGTCATCCTGGAAAATCATGCAATAAATGAAGACTTTCAATCTTAACTGGGAAAGGCTCATCTTATCAGGCTTCTGTCTTCTCTTGGTCTTTTTTCAGCCATTGCTTTATTTCCAAAGCATTATTTATGAATTGTTAAATACGTAGCAAAGTCCATCATGCTGCCTTTTGTTAGTACAAAGCAAAACACTATTCCACATTAGCGCAAACTGTCACAAATAAAGGACATTTTCCAAGACTAGAATATTACTGACTCATCCATAGGATGGGCTATCAACCTCAAATTGGTATGGGTCCAATTCCTGGCATCCACGCTGAATTCATGTGCCACAGCTTTATATATGATGAAGTGGCTGTGAGCGGCACGACTTCTGATTAGAGATGAGCCGCACACCCGGTGTTCGAATTCGATTCGATGAATCGACGGGGTGTTCGACGAATGTTCGTCGAATGCTCGACGAACACCCCGGAAAACGAACAATCCGGGCTTGTGGGGCTTTTTCACTTCCACAATGTATATATATATACATTGTGGAAGTGAAATAAAGTCAAATAAAGTGTTAAAAATAAAAAAATAATGTATGCTCACCTGTCCGCGGTCCACCGAAGCCTCCGGTATGGTGAGGTGTCTTCCAGGACCTGTGATGACGTCAGTTCTCGCGGGAACTCCGGTCACATGACCGGAGTTCCGCAAGAACGTGACGTCACCACAGGTCCTGGAAGCACAGGACCTTGCCGGAAAGCTTAAAATAGATATTTTTATGTTTCGGACCATTTCTTTAAAGGGATCCTGTCACCCCCAAAACACCTTTAAAGCTATTAAAACCTGTCCCTACAGCATATTAACACTTTCCCTACACTCTTTTTAGCTCCTAAATGCAGTAAATGATATTGCATAAAAACGTTTTATAAGTACCTGATTAGTGATGATAATGAGTGACTATGCTATTCATAGTCACTCATCAAGACTGCCCCTCTGCTTCATAGCACGCCTGAATAGGCGTGATCTACATCCAGGATTCAAAATCGCGCGTCCCTTCTGTGCCCTGTGTCGTAGGAGGCTGCAGTGTGGCTTGTGACGCGATCCGCGTCATTCCCGGCGCCCTGTGACGTATTTACAGCGGCGCCGCGCTGTCAGCTTCAAAATGCGCACTGCGCATGCGCATTGGGCATGCGCAGTGCACATTTTGAAGCTGACAGCGCGGCGCCGCTGTAAATACGTCACAGGGCGCCGGGAATGACGCGGATCGCGTCACAAGCCACACTGCAGCCTCCTACGACACAGGGCACAGAAGGGACGCGCGATTTTGAATCCTGGATGTAGATCACGCCTATTCAGGCGTGCTATGAAGCAGAGGGGCAGTCTTGATGAGTGACTATGAATAGCATAGTCACTCATTATCATCACTAATCAGGTACTTATAAAACGTTTTTATGCAATATCATTTACTGCATTTAGGAGCTAAAAAGAGTGTAGGGAAAGTGTTAATATGCTGTAGGGACAGGTTTTAATAGCTTTAAAGGTGTTTTGGGGGTGACAGGATCCCTTTAAAGAAAGGGTCCGAAACATAAAAATATCTATTTTAAGCTTTCCGGCAAGGTCCTGTGCTTCCAGGACCTGTGGTGACGTCACGTTCTCGCGGAACTCCGGTCATGTGACCGGAGTTCGCGCGAGAACATGACCTCACACAGGTCCTAGAAGCCGCAGGACCTTGCCGGAGGCTTCGGTGGACCGCGGACAGGTGAGCATTGATTATTTTTTTATTTTTAACACTTATTAGCTGTTTATTTTGGCCGAAAATGCGGCAGATGCGGTTTTCTGACCGCATCTGCCGCATTTTCGAACCAAAATCGAACATGTTCGAAATTCGCCGAATTTGAACCAAATTGTTCGAATTCGGCAAATGACTCGAATAGCGCCAAAATCAACTCGAATTTGAGATTGGCGAACTATTCGAATCGAACATCGCTCATCTCTACTTCTGATATACAAGTGAACGGGAGAAGCTTGTAGTACCATTCATGACCCCTACACAATGTATGGTGCTGTGGTACCAATGAAGTGCTGCAGCCCTTTCCATCAGAGGGCGTGCTGGGAGACGTAACCCCGATGTAATATTGGTATCCTATGCTGATGATACACATACATATATAATGAATTGATATATATTATACGGTATATATCAAAATATAACTATACAAATATTTCTATCCTTCTCATTCATACACATATATATATATATATATATATATATATATATATATATATCCTGCTATCTAATCGCCTTATTGTGTCAGTCTCTCAGTAACGGAAATCCCGCCTCGACCAGTGACAGGCGCAAACCAGCCGCAAATTGGCGTAGATGGAGTTTCAGCTGAGATTGCATTGTGGAAATGTAAGGTGCTAAATGGTGATATACTGTATGTGACATTTCTTTTATGCACAACACAGTACATAAGTACACATCAAGTGTATGAATAATCCTATTCATTAATATAGGACCCCGCCTCGCCCCTATCTGGGATTTTTTACTCCAGCCCAATTAGTCCATAGTGAGATTTTTTCTATTTTTACATTTATGGAGCATTACGACATTTTTATTTTTCTAAGGCTGCTTCCACACTGCAGTTTTTTCACTGATCAGTGTCCATCAGATTTGTGTGCCAAAACCCGGAGAGAAACCAGGAGAGGAACTTGCAGAGAAAAACTATAATTGAAAGATTGACACCTGTTCTGAGTTTTGGAGACACTCCTGGTTTTGGCACACAAATCTGATGGACACTGATCAGTGAAAAAACTGCAGTGTGGAAGCAGCCTTAGGATTTATTTCATGTCTTTACTTTGTTTCCAAGATTCATTTCTTGTCCCTCAATGTGTTAGGCGGGAAGAGACGTGCTGGATTTCTATACCATCTGTATGCTAATGACGGTGAGTGCTGTTGCACCATGGCTCAGCTGTGTCTCACACTGACCGCGCTCGGAGGAAATGTATACCGCACTTTATCCTCCCTCTAACTTACTGAAAAGTCAGCCGTGGGAATAAATTAGGTTTAATTATAGCAGATTGGTTCAGCCGGCATTATACTGCATGTCCACCATCATTTCAAACACTAAATATACATGTGTATATACACAAACACATATAGATTCTATAAATGTATACTGTACAGGACTGTGCAAATGTATTAGGCAGATGTGGTAAAAAATAAATGCTGCATAATAAGAATACTTAGAAAGATGGAGGCGTTCGTAATTTATTTGAATCAACTAACAAAATGTAAATGAACAAAGGAGAAAGTTACCATATTTTTCAGAATATAAAAAGAATCTTATTGTCAGGATGTAACTTGCCAAGGGTAAGCACAGTGATAGTGGCGTCACTGCAAGAAGTCAGCGGCGGCATGAGTGGACGACGGAAGCGAAGCTGCACTGGCAGTGCGCGCGCCATTGATCTCGCAGCAGTGGATGCAATAGACAGCAGGAATATGGCTGCGGAGGCAGAGCAGATTGAGATCTCTTCTCTCAGAGCTCTCAATCTGCGCATTTGTTACCTCTGAAGCGATTTTCCTGAAGTCCATCACATCCACAGCTGGGGTATCAATGGCACCCGCCCTGCACCGCCACGACACCCCCTCCTCCCAACCCAGGGTCCGCAGCATCATACCACTGATACTGCAGTGACACCTCCTCCTTCCAACCCAGTGCGTGCAGCATAATCACACTGGTGCCACAGCAACACCCCCTTCTTTCCCACCCAGGGCCCGCAGCATCACCCCTCTGTTGCCGCAGCGACACCCCCTCCTCTCCGCCCAGGGCCTGCAGCATCACCCTATTGGTGCTGCAGTGATACCATTCCTCCCAACCCAGGGACTGCAGCATCACCCCACTGGCACAACCCGTACCACCCAGCCCAGGGCCCACAGCTTCACCCCACTGTTGCCGCAGCGACACCCCCTCCTCTCCGCCCAGGGCCTGCAGCATCACCCTATTGGTGCTGCAGTTATACCACCCCCTCCAAACCCAGGGACTGCAGCATCACCCCACTGGCACACCCCTTCCACTCAGCCCAGGGCCCACAGCATCACCCCACTGGTGCCGCAACACACACCTCCTCCTCACAGGCCAGGACCCATAGCATCAACCCACTGTGCCGCCATAAACTTCCTGCGTGTTGACAAGCCTGTGGAGTCGTAATCAACCTTCAACTCCGCTCCCTCATACTGCTCATGTTTAAGTGATTAATTTATTGTAGCACAATGCCATCAGCTTTAATCATTATTAAATATATCATATAGATAATATCAGATATTTAATAGAATAATATTCAGCACGTTCTGCATTGAAGAACTGTACCCATTTATTATATAATTAGAACAAGTCCTTGATCAGCTTAATAGTATTACCCTGGTGAATCAATCACCAATCAAGGGTCTTTGCACAGTCCCAAAAGTTAATTATAAACTGGAGAAACCATGGAGTATATTGCAGTATAAATTTATTGTTATTAATCAAATGCTAAATACATGATAAAAGTGGTTTAGGAAGTTCTGAGATGCACTCAACCAACATGATGTAACCAAGCATGGTAAGATTGTATTGACATAGGTCATACAAAGGATTACAATGTTCTTGCAAAATGACAATTTATTCAGGGCGACCTACCGTGGGCAACTGGTTCAGCTGCACCAGGCCCCAACCGACTATGGGGCCCCTCAAGCCCCTGTAGGGGGCCCCCTACCAGCCTCCCGCAACGCGTGTCAGAGAAGAGGAGTGAAGTGAGGGAAGCTTCCTGCTTCCGTGGCTGATCCGCCCCCCTCCCGTCATCTGCTGCCCGCCTCCTGGCGAGCAATGTGCGGTCAACAGATGCAGTTAAGCAGCCCTCCTCACCTAGGACAGCAGCTCGCACCCCCCCCCCTCCACTCTCAGTCAAATCCGCACCGGGGCCCGCAGGCTCAAGTTCCGCCACTGAATTTATTATATACTACATGTGGGCCATGCTATTGCATCGGGAGGGTGGTGTCTGTACGCTGTCTCTTCTTTGTGCGCTCTCTCCCCCTCTGTGGCATCTGTGTCCCCACTGTGTGTCAATCTCTCCCTTCTGTGTGGCTGTCTGTTCCCTATGGCTGTCTGTCACCTCTGGCTGTCCTGTCTCTCTTGTGTGGCTGTATGGCTCCCCCTTTGTGTCTGTCCCCTTTGGCAGTTTCTTCTGCCCCTCCTCTTACCCTGTGCTGCGCTGGTGCGGTGAGGAGTCACAAAGCTGTAGAGATGTCAGAGTCATGTGATCAGTCACGTGACTGTGACATCACCAAAGGTCCTGCAGGGACGAGGTGAGCCGGAAACTACGGTGGTGGGGGAAACGTGCAAGGAGGGCGAAGACCAGGCAACGGGGGAGACTGAGTGAGGGGTGAGGAGTAGACTGAGTGGACTGCTGGGAGGGAGAGGGGGGAGCGCTAACATCCATATTGTTACACCCATATCTTGGGTGTACAAATATGGCGCAGGCGAAAGTGAAATGGGCAGACAACCAGACGTAAGTGGATGTGCCATGTCACAATTATATAAATAGATTTTAGGAGCTGGAGTTGGTCCATTTTATGCGACTCCACAGCCCTGGTGGTGACCCTGCTTCCTGTGACACACGCCACTCCTGCCACCATAAAGAATTTATGACCAAGTCAAAAGGGCAGTCAACACAAATATTGATTATAGTTAAGTTCTCATTTGTTCATTTACTTTGCATTTTTGAATGATTGTTAAAAAAAAAAAAAAAAAAAAAAGCACTTCTATTTTGCTAATTATTCTTAGTTTGTAGCATTGTTTCCACATCTGCCTGAAACTTTTGCACAGTGCTGTATATGTATGCTTAACTGCATGTACATTTGTAATATTTCTCATCAGCTTAATATCACTTGCATCAGTCCCCAATATATTTCCCCCATTTCAAGCCCGCACTAGAGCCAATTTTTTAAAGTTATTCAACCTAATAGGATATATATACATTTTCCCCCTCTTGTGATCAGATATTGCTATTAAAAGATAATGATGGTTTTAGTGGCTAGAAAATAAAAGTGAGTGCACTTTAATGTGAATGTTGGCAAACTATTTTCCCCTCTGGGTTTGAATAATATACTTAAGGAGGAATATTATTTTCTAGGTATTTTCTTACTATGTGACTTGTGGTTGAATCTCACATTCAGACCAGTACTGCCATCTAGTGGGAAAACAAGCCTGAGGATCTGTGATGAAACAGGCCTATATGTTTAAAGTGTATATACACCACTAAGTAGCCACCGCACTCTATGCACGCAGTATACAGAGGACACCCGTCACACTGGAGGTGCATTTACTTCTGCCGGTAAATGAGCGCCTACATCCAGGTCAACAGGCGATCTTTTAGTTGTCAGTTACATTTTCCATAGAGGGATAGATAAAGAATCGCCTTTACTGCAAGAATCCCCTATACGAGGAGATGCAGCCGCCATCGACACCACTTTCTGTATTCTTTATTGTTACATAGGATTTACTCAATCATTTACATGTAAATCCCCTTTTCCTCCTCCCTTTTAGCCATGTAATCTGGGAAGGGAAAATGCCTAGTGGAAGCATAATGAGGCATGAGAAGATTAGTTCCCCACTGCAAGATTAGAATAAAACAAGAAAGTGTTTCAGGGGACCAGACACAGCGTCGACATCCAGGTCCCACACCTCGGCCACTTGGGTCAGGTAACCCAAACCCATGGAAGGGGGGAGGGCATCAATAAGTGTCAATGTATAGAAAATATATCATACAGATATACAAATAGCGAGGTACGGACGTAAGCAAATGTGATCTACATACCACAACTCATATATACAATAGCACGAGCCACAGAATTAATGAGTTAACCAGGTTCAGGAAGTGTGCCTAAACCAAAGTGTGCCTAAACCAAAGTGTGCCTAAACCCAAAGTGTGCCTAAACCCAAAGTGTGCCTAAACCCAAAGTGTGCCTAAACCCAAAGTGTGCCTAAACCCAAGTGTGTCTAACCAATTTATAGCCAAATCACTTAAACGGACTCGTCTTGTATTACTGCTGCTGCTCCTGCCAAATGTTAGGTAAAGAGGACAAAATCTTGTTTTATACATGCCGGCTGATTACTAAACTGCCATAATGAGTGGGATTTCGGTTTTTAGGTCGTCCCGCCTCTGCTTGCACGACCTGAGAAATGATCGTTGTGACCATCTACAAAAATAATTGTGAGTAAATGAAGAGCTCTAAATTTCTCAATAAAGGTTTTTAAAGAATAAAAAGGGATTCCTGGTGGTGAAAACCTCCTATACAAGACTGGAGTCGGATGCTGCACCCCAGCTGATCAGCTGTGTGAAGGGGCTGGAACACAACACCAAGAACGGTGTTCTTTTTTGGTTTTGTTACAGGGGTTCTGTCATCATTTGGTTTGGGGAGCGCTCCCCGCTGTTCTCCCTTCCAGTCTTCCGAATGCCTGGGGATGATGCGCTCCACATGACTGTGCATTTGAGCCAGTGGCATGGCCGACACTGCGCTCTCCTATGCTGCAAGTGCAGGGGAAGTGAAGTTGGCAAGGCCCAATCAGTGTCCGAAAGAGCATATAGGCCGCTTCTGCCTTAAATTGCAGCAGTGGCCGGTGGCTAGGTAAGGCTGCTTTCACATTAGCATTTTTCGCTGATCGTGGCAGTTGCTGTGAAAAAAACGCAACTGCCGCGATTAACGCATAACAGCCGCACTTGTGGTTCACTTGCTGCAAGCCCCATACAAAGTCTATGGGGCTTGCAGTAAGTGTGCCACAGGTGCGGCGAGTGCGGTTTCGGCACTTGCGGCAGGTGCGGCCGTGAAAAAACTGCGGTATGCCGCGATTTTTTCGCGTCCGCGCCTGCCACAAGTGCCAATACCGCACTTGCCGCACCTGCCGCAAGCCCCATAGACTTCGTATGGGGCTTGCTGCAAGTGAACCGCAAGTGCGGCCGTTATGCGGTAATCGCGGCAGTTGCGGTTTTTTCACCGCAACTGCTGCAATCAGCGTAAAACGCTGATGTGAAAGCAGCCTGACAGTAGTAAACTAGAACATTATTAAAAACCTCTCCACTCTTGAGGATTTTTCATTTTTTATTTTTTGCAAGTTTGTCCATTTACTGGGAACCCTCAAAACGCCATTTACTTACAGATATTGTGGTGGTCTGCAGGTAAAATGTTTACATCACATTAGGCTGATTTATCACAGGTGGAAAATGAAATTACGGTATATTCTCCCTGCAGCTGCTCATATCCCGCCATAGGGGCAGACAGAGTATTCCAGTGTGGGAGTTGTAGCCCTGGAATCGGTTTTCTACTTTGCCTCAAAGGCACCCTGTAAGGTCCCATGCACATGTTGGGTAATTGGTGAGTCTTTTACCTCAGGATTTGTAGCTAATACCAGAAATAGGACAATCAGAGGAAAAGTATAATAGAAACACATCACCACTTCTGTATTTATCACCCACTCCTGGTTTTGAGTTAGGGCCACGTCACACACACAGATAATTGTGCAGATTTTGGGTCACAGATCTCTGGTTGCAGTGAAATCATGGACACATTGTTCCATTTTGTTGCTGTGTACAAATGGAGCAATGTGTCCATGATTTCACTGCAACCAGAGATCTGTGAACAATATCTGCACAATTATCTGTGTGTGTGACGTGGCCTTTACAAATACTGAGGTAAAAAAAAATGTAAAAAAAAAAAATCAACAAATACTCAACGTGTGCACGTTAAAATATTCAGTTCCTGCAGTTTGAAGATCCCACTAAAGCCACCTGCACACGCTGAGTATTTGGTGCATTTTTTACCTCATGAATTGTAGCCAAAACCAGGAGTGGGTGATAAACACAGAAGTGGCGACGTGTTTATTATACTTTTCCTTTGATTGTAGCCAAAATTAGGAGGGAAACATATACTGAGGTAAAAACTCACCAAACTCTCAATGTGTGCATGTGTCTTTAGTGTTACCTCCAAGCTGAAGGAACTGAGTCTTAACTGTAAGGCCACGTGCACATGTTGAGCATTTAGGGAGATTTTACATCAGTATGTATAAGACAAAACCAGGAGTTGAACAATCAGTGGAAAATTATAATCGAAACACTTGTGTATTCATCAAGCACTCCTGGTTACAAATACGGAGGTAAAAAAACGCCCCAAACGCTCAACATGTGCACGTGGCCATAAAAGGTAAAAGATTCAGTTCCTGGTTTTGGCTACATGTGGCGCCCCACTGGTCGGTGCGCCAGGGAGGGGTACTGCACCCAGACCAGCGTGTGTAGTATCCTTGTGACCAGGGGTTGAGGATGTTAATATGGGCCCTCACCACACGCATTCACACACCTAGAGCTAGGGGATCAATTAGTTGCCCTGTTGCTAGGAAACCGATCCCGATGGGTGGAGTTTAGGTGGGGAGTGAATAGCGGCAGTTAGGGCCCTTTCACATCAGCGTTTTTTTGAAATCGCGGCAGATGCGGTGAAAAAACCGCATCTGCCGCGATTACCGCATACCGGCTACACTTGCGGCGCGGTTGCGGTTTTTGCCATGCAAAGTATAGGCGGACTTGCGGCAGGTGCGGCAAGTGCGGTTTTGCACTTGCGGCAGGTGCGGCCGCGAAAAAAAAACCGCGGTCAGCCGCGGTTTTTTTCGCGGCCGCACCTGCCGCAAGTGCAAAACCGCACTTGTCGCACCTGCCGCAAGTCCGCCTATACTTTGCATGGCAAAAACCGCAACCGCGCCGCAAGTGCAGCCGGTATGCGGTAATCGCGGCAGATGCGGTTTTTTCACCGCATCTGCCGCGATTTCAAAAAAACGCTGATGTGAAAGGGCCCTTAGTCAGTTTGTGAGGGAAAGAGAAGAGGGGACCCTGCGAGTGAAGCAGAAGAGGGCACCTAAAGGACGGTGACCTAGACTGAAGGGGGATCCTTGGGTGTCAGTTAACACCCTAATCTAGTCCAGTGGTACACCCGGATCAGAGAGACCCAGACCACTAATGAATTAACGGTTCCGAGAGCGGTGCAGGTGTTCATCCCTAAGCCGCCAAACCGGAGAACCGCGGGCTACCTAGAGGGGGAGTTGCGGTTACCCTGACATATTCCCACAAGGCCTGCAGAGGGTAAGGAGCCCTTAGAAAAGGAAACTCTCAAATCCTGTGAGCGGGCGATGGGCTCTGTGCAGGGTAGTACTGGAAGAGAAGGAGTGAAAGGACAGTGAGGACGGAGGGAGAAACCGGCAGGTACATCTCGGAGGAGACCCAAAGAGACATCCTAACCTCTGGTGACTACCCAGTCCAGCTGTACCAAGTGTAAAACCTGTAAGCTGCCTAAGTCACCAGTAAACCTGTGCAGAGCATGAACCGTGTATTGTGCCACATTTACATCATGCTGGGGTAAGGCTGCACTCCAGTTCCCTCAGGCAGACTGCATCAAGCCTCCACCTGCAGAGCCTCCTTCCTGTGCGAGTTCTCCATTTCTTCCATCACTGCCCCAGGGTTCCTGCTCCACCTATGGGGAGCATAACCATCTAGCTGCCTGTCATCATCCCTGGAGGTCTGAAAGCAGCACTGGTAAGATTACCAGACACCGAAGGTAGTGTCAGGAACTTTTATTATTTTTCTTTTACACATTTTTCAGCGACCACCAGGGCCACAGACTCGGGTAATCCACCCGTGACAACCCCACTGAATCAACGCCTGGGCCCCTGGTACCCAAGGCCCTGGGGTGGGTCATACAAATCCTGATGCAAAAAAACTCACCAAATACTCTACATGGACTCATACCTTTATTTCATGTGCATACATTGAGTATTTGGTGAGTTTTTACCTCAGTATTTGTAGCCAAAACCAGCAGTGGGTGATAAATACAGAAGTGGTGACGTGTTTCTATTATACTTTTCCTGATTGTTCCACTCCTGGGTTTGTCTTAAAAATACTGAGGTAAAAAACTCACCAAATACTGAATGTGTGCACATTGCACATGGCCCAAATGTAAAAAAAAACCCTCTAGTATGTCTGCTCATCCCTAATCATAGAGAGGGGAGAGGTGGGATCTCTTCATATTCCAGCCTAATATGGCGACCATACTAGTGTTTTTTCAGAAATCATTCAGATTGAATGCTACTAGTTTAAAAATAATATAATCATTTCCGGAGATGTTCACTATCTGCCCCCGAACTGATAAAAAGTGAAGTTGCTGGAGCAGATGAAGGCATACATTACACTATGTGAGAAGTAATCATGTCTGAAACGTTCTCCATGTGCAAATCTGGCTGCCCGAACTAGTAAAATATGCAAACATAGGAGGCGCAGCATATATTCCTGCACTTCCCAACTGTTCCATTGTTCAGAGCGGGGCCCGGACACATTGACCATGTATTTAGGTCATCTGAAGAGGGGACAGATAAGCAGTGTGGGGAAATGGAGTGTGGCTGGTTCACAAGAGCCGGCCTATTCCCACTGACTTGGCTTCTAATCCCCAGTGGTCCCCCGCAGAGCCTCCGCTCAGCTTCAGCCTATTCACTAATAGGACACCACTAACAAACCAATTAATGCTGGTTAGGATGCAGACACCTGGCCAAAAGTGACGATCCCAGCACCAGCCGCTCACTAGAAGGGATGACATGAGCTTTGCAAGGGTAAAACATAAAGAAATGGGCAAATCTAATAGCTAAAGAGAATTTTCCCTTAAAATACTAATAGCGACTGAGATAAAGGCGTGCACGAGATCTCTGCTTCAGTCACAGCATTAAAGACATTGTCTGCCTGTCCTAAGTATAGTCTGTCAATGTGTGATCAATATGGAGTTACCCAGCGGCGCTCCATACAGTCTACAATAGACATATGGGTATTCATCCTTAATAATGATGATAAAAAAAGCTTTACTAACAAGAATATGATCAACTTCAGATACATACATTAAGTAAAAATAATTTTTGCAGTTGGGGATTATTAAGAATTTTGGGGTTCATTAAAAATTATTATATGCTCCATTTCCCTGCACATTTCTGACTACATAAAAGAGTTAAGCGAGAATCCATCAATGAGCCCGTTCTGACAGGTAGTTTATGTTTTATATATCATTTTCTGAGCTCTCTGTGCTGATTTATGTCTACAGACCCCATGAAAATTCAGCTGAACTTTTATGTTCCGGCACCTGCCTGAGTATTCAGCTGATCGTGGGGGTGCTTGGGTGTCGGACCCATACCGATCTCATGTTAATGGCCTTTCTTATGGATAAGTGATCAATACGTCAGTCCTGGCCCTTAAAGGGGATGCTCCGAAAAGGTTATCAGATCAACAGCAGGGGGCAGAATAAGAAGTAACAGCAAAATTGTAACATAGTAAGGGAGGAACATTTTTTGGGAAAAAATATTTAAATTGAAAAATTGATACGTTTTATGTAACCTAAAGGTATTAACATTAATTTGTGCGACAATCCATTTATATTGCACATTTGTTGCCTTGCATCAATATTAGCTTTCACCTTATAGTTCCAGACAACCTTAGACAATAGTTTTCCAATTTCAGAAAACTCATGTCCACTGGCGGCAAATTAAACTGTGCTTTACTGACTTCCGATTTCCACCTCTACACTTGGCGTCTGTCATTGTCTGCAGCGCTGACATCATGCGGATGGAGAGCAGTGCAGCTAATTGCTGAGCTCAGTGGCTCGCACTGTCAAACGTGGTCTACACCACCGAGCTCACTGACTGGCTGCAGTGCAATCAATGTGAAGTCAGCACTGCAGACAATAAAAGACCCCAGGAGCAGTGACAGACTCAGTGCTGGACCCGGGAAGGGTGAATAAAGCACTATTTGTTTTAATAAAACAAACCCCAACCAGATGACAGGCACTTTCTGAAACGGGAAACGCCCTTTAAATGCATCATGAATACATTATATTGATTACTATGTTCAGTACTTATACACTGCACTGACATTATTTATTGAATATTCTATTTAACTGATGTTAGGATGGTTCTGTATGAAGATTGTGCAGGCAGCATTACCATGAAGCAAGCAAGCATGCACGTGAGCATGCAGGCGAATGTAAGCTCCAAGGTCCTTACCCAGCGGGGGCTCGGGGTGATCCCCATGCTCTGCAGTAAGGCTTCGGCTTCTCTCCTCTTCTTCTCCAAATCAGACTCTTCCTGTGGAGGGGGAGCATCCTTCTTCTGATCAGACTATCACGAAAATAAAAAGAAAAGTTCATGAAATGCATCAAGTTTATACATAAACATTTATTCCTTTAGAAGTATCCCGGATATCTGAGTGATTACACAGATCCAAGAAATGCAAACCATGATGTCATCGCAACGTCCGGTCTTACCACTGGATCTCCCGACCTGGCCTACCTGCCTTATAGGCATATACCAGGTCACTAGCGCAAGTCATTAAACCAAGATTTTGCAATGGGCATTGTCTATATTTCATAAAAATATGAAATTGCCTTTAAAGTGGACAACCTCAAAACCTAATCTGTTCTGTAGTCACTAGTAAAAGAACTTCTACGTGTACCTTTAAAGAGTTGTTCATCTCTGGAGACTCATTCTTTCTCTATATATAGTTTTTTTTGCTCCCTCGTCAGACCATGACAATGAGCTCGCTGACTGATTCTCAGTTAGCTAATTCTGCAGCAGGCAACACAAGGAAAGTGGTTTTATAATTTTTTAATACCCACTTTAGCAATATTTAGTTCAAAATAGAATTACGTAAGAAAATAGAAAAAAAAGTGGCCAACGGTTTTGCTGAAAATTAAACCCTTGTCATATTGATTAAGAGAAAAATACACGAAAGACATTTCTGCTATAAAAAGTTGAGCGATGAGGTTCAGGGCCGAATCCATTATATTGTCAAAAATGTTGATCGCACCTCAAAAAAATCCAAATATAAATATGTATTGATTGTTGCTCACATTTGAAGTCAGTTTGTTTGTTTTCCTTTGTTTTAATGACTTGTTTATGTTTTCAGTGGTAGTGATGAATATTACTACAATCACCATTGTCTGAATTATTCAAACTCCTAAGTGATGGGCGCCCCCTGCTGGAGGCATCGATGATTGCAACGACAATGGAACCAAACACGGTAGATACTTGCTGTAAGTGTTGTTACTAGAGAAGCAACATATGCTTACCATAACTATTTTCAGGGGAAATATGTTGTGTACACCATGCTGGGGATGAAGGTCACATTACACCCTGTAGGATACAGATCTTGCAGTTTTAACTATGCAGCACAAATTCGGTCCTTATCTATTATATAATCACGAATGGGTTTTTTGCCCCTTTTGAGACCGCTCTCGCTGCGAGTCAGCGTGGTCATGTGGATACGAACGAAGCATTGGCCGCGCAGCGGCCATTGCGAGCAGCTCTAAGGCGACTCGCTATGCCCGCGCAGCGGGCATGGCGAGTCGCCTTAGCAGCGCGAAGCATTGGCCGCGAAGCGGACATTGCGAGTCAGAGACTCGCTCTGCTAGAATCCCGATGCATTGTGCATCGGGCACCCATCTAGTTGAGGATAAATAGGTATATTTAATACAGGCATGCAGAAACCACAGAAACATCTAAAAGGTTCCTTTCTAGGAATTTCACTGGCAACTTACTGGCTGCAGTGAAATCATGGACACATTGTTCTATCTTGTTGCTGAGTACAAATGGAACAATGTCGCCATGATTTCACTGCAACCAGTAAGTTGCCAGTGAAATTCCTAGAAAATTTGCCGCGTGTAAAGGTACCTTAAAGGATAAAATAAAATCTTCAGAATCTCTTGTAACCCTGATAAAATCCATGATGGTCGAGCTAACCACAACGCGTTTCTGGCCCTTATTCACCGAGGTGTAAGGTGCATCATGGGAACTGGTTTTAAAACATAAACCAACCAATCATTGCACAATACACAGATATATGCTAATAATTAATACAAAAAAAAAAACAAACAAAACACATTTAGATACAAATAATGAAATTCAGAACATTTATCTTGTACCAACCATTGCAATTAATTCATATTACCAAAATAAACTAATAAATGAAGTTAATTTCTCCTGGCTGTTTTGTATATAATTCAACAATGCAAAAGGCTTCTCTAATGAATTAATAATTTCATACCCCAATCTCCTGTGCTACTTGAAAAAAAGATACAAAACAGCCAAGAGGAATGAACTTCAGAAGTGACACATATATACATATACACACACACACACACACACACACACACACACACACACACTTCATAACATACATATACACACACACACACACACATTTCATAATATATATATATACTAGCTGGGTGCCCGATGCACATGCATCGGGATTCTAGCAGAGCGAGTCTCTGACTCGCAATGGCCGCTTCGCGGCCAATGCTTCGTGCTGCTAAGGCGACTCACCATGCCCGCTGCACGGGCATAGCGAGTCGCCTTAGAACTGCTCGCAATGGCCGCTGCGCGGCCAATGCTTCGGGCGTATCCACATGACCACGCTGACTCGCAGCGTGAGCGGACTCAAAAGGGGCAAAAAACCCATTTGTGATTATATAATAGATACACACCACACACACACACACACACACACACACACACACACACACACACACACACACACACACACCACACATATATATATATTTATTTTGAGTTATTTGTAAAGGTTGGTACATAATAAATGGGTTGTGATTTTGATTATTCATATATATGTGGCCTAAACATTTTTTAAATAATTTTATTACTTAGCATATATCTGTGTATTGTGCAATGATGAGTCTGCCTATGTTTTTAACCTGTTCCCTGCACCTTATACTTAGAGAATTATTTTAGCATGACCATCATGGATTTTATGATGCTACAGTAAATTTTGCAGATTTACATATTATCCCTTGGCTGCACATGTTTTTCTAACTTCATGTTTCTCTGTGGTCAGTGGCTGTAATGTGATATCGGACATGGATAGAGGATACGTTCTTTCGGGAACTTTATTTTATATTTAATACATTTGCTTATATGGCATTTACATACGTTATGCAGGAGTTTACATTTTTGTTAATTATTTAAGGAAGAGTATATATCAGGAAAGTGTCTGAAAGACATCACTACTGTTTTTGGTTATTTATGGTATAGTGGAACTATCGACCATCCAGATCACTGCAACTGTTCCAAGTGCAAGGAACAGTTTATTGCAAAAAGGAAAACAAGTGTGTAATGTTGCAACTACATAGAATATGTAAATAATGTTTATTTTTTCTCATAAATTAATGGTAGGAGAAGATAAGAAATCACAGCTTCTAGAAAGCGTTTGATCACAGCCCAGTGCTGGATTCATAACTACACTGCTCAGTACTTCTGTGTCTCTGCCATGCTGCTGCTTCTTATGCTACAGAGAGATGGGACAGCAGGATCTCCTCCTGTCTGTGAGCACGATGTATGGGGATGTCATAGTAGGCTCCACTCACTATCCCAGGGACAACTGCAAGAAACCAAGCCGCAAAAATAAACAAAAACAGAACCCCCTGCCTGCCTAGAAAAAGGAAAACTGCAGGGTACAAACCATAAAATGAACCAAAATAGTTTTCTGTCATACATACAATTTATGAGAAAAAGTAGCCAAAAAGGTTTAACGCTATGTCCACGTCCAACCTTTACCTCACAGGGGATTTTGGCTCGAATGAGGCCAAGCGGCACTACGAGGGAAAACCAGTAAAGGGGCAAAGCACTAAAACATGCTATATCCTTATTTGTAGGATGTGTTCAGGAGGTCATACATCTGCTGATCAAAAAGTGGAGAATTATGCCATAAAATGGGCATATACCTTTAATAATAAAAATAAGAGATAGATAAAATGTTTGATCCAGGAGCCTGACAGATGTAATGAAGTGCATGTGAACAAGCCTTTGCTCTGCATTAATATATACATTGAATATACAGGCTGTTCTGTTCGCCGCCTACTCACATGTTTCACACCCACACCGTCATTTTCCAGGTATCTCACTTTATGACATGCTGCAAATAACTTTTGAGGATCTATGTAGGAGGTACAAAATAAATAATGGGCAATTGCTGCTTTTCAATTGGGATCCTGTTAGTTCAACTTTTATCCTCAAAGTGATGCTAGGGTCACCAGATCGCATTTTTACTCATCCGAGAAAATCAGTCCGAGCAGACCCTGAGCAGACTCCCTTGTATGTGGAGGAGATGGGAAAAAATTATTTATCGTCTCTATTCTGTCAGTTCGGCCAAGAAATACAAACCATACTTGGAGGTCAGAGCGCAACACAATTTTTTTTTCCATGGCCCCCTAACTTGCATGGCTGAGTGTCCTTTGATTTGGGATGTAAATTGAGCATGCTGCCATTTTTTACATCGGTCCGAGGATATGGAAGAAAAAAAAAAAAAAAAAAAAAAAAAAAAGATCAGACATACACACAGGGGCCCATAGAATAATTTTGGTCTGAGTGTGATGTGATGTCTTGCCACTGAAAACAGAAGATACAATCATCTGCACGAGCCGAGCAGGACAAACATCAGCTTTAGGGTGTAATATTCAGTCCATGTGATTAAGTCAAATGCACTGAGAAACAAGGATCGGCCTCAAAGCTGTGGCTCTAAGGCCCCTTTCACATCAGCGTTTTTTTGAAATCGCGGCAGATGCAGTGAAAAAACAGCATCTGCCGTGATTACCGCATAACCGCGACACTTGCGGCACAGTTGCGGCAAGCCCCATAGAATGTCTATGCGGGCTTGCGGCAGGTGCGGCATCGGCACTTGCCGCAGGTGCGGCCGCAAAAAAACCGCGGCCGACCGCGGTTTTTTTCGCGGCCGCACCTGCCGAAACTGCACTTGCCGTACACTTACCGCAAGCCCCATAGACATTGCATGGGGCTTGCCGCAACTGTGCCGCAAGTGTCGCGGTTATGCGGTAATTGCGGCAGATACGGTTTTTTTCACCGCATCTGCTGCGATTTCAAAAAACAGCTGATGTGAAAGGGGCCTTAGAAAAGATGTTCAAGAATTATTTCATAGGAAATACAAGTAGGACCAGATGGGTAAGAAAGACCATCACCCCTGCCATCAAGTCTGTTTTAGTAAGTAGATGTATTTTCCGTGAAATATTTTTTGTGCATCCTCTCTTAGAACTGTGCACAGTGTTGATCCTACGTTGCCTCTCTTGGAAATGTACAGGCAAGGCCAAAACGTTTATTTACTGTGTGCATTGGAACACAAAAAAAAAAAAAAAAAAAACAGGGAGAAAAGGCAAAGTGGACATAATTTCACACAAAACCTCAAAAATGGTCCAGACAAAATTACTGGCACCTTTCCAAAACTTGTGGGTAAGCATCTTTGTTTGTAGCATGTGATGCTCGTTTAAACGTGTATGTGGCAAGTAACAGGTGCGGGCAAACCTGCAACCAGATAAAAAAGGGTGACATTGATTTAAATTTTGCACAGAGTGTCAACCAATTAAATTCCAAAGCTGTCCTGCAGGTTCAGGATGCATCAGTGTCACCACCAACTATCCGTCCACATTTGAATTAAATGAAACACTATGGAGGAGACCCAGGAGGACCCCACTGCTGACATAGAATGGGAAAAATGCTAGATTGCAGTTTGCCAAAATGTAAATGAGTGACGGAAATAATTCTGGGAAAGTCTTCTTGACAGATGAGACCAAGATAGAGCTTTTTTGGTGAAGCACATCATTCTGTTTACTGAAAACAAGTCCTACAAAGAAAAGATCACAAGACTTGCAGTCACATATGGTAGAGATCAGAGATGTTTTGAGGTTGTTCTGCTGTCTCTCACACTTGCTGTCTTGACTGTGTATAAGACATCATGAAATCTGAAGATTACCAAAGGATTTTGGGTCACAATATAGTGCCCCAAGCTAGATGTGCATCCAAGGTCATGGGTCTTCCAGCAGGACAATGACCCCAAACATACTTGAAGAAGCCCCAGAAATGGATGGAAACAAAGTGCTGCAGAGACCTGTTGTGGCAGCAATGAGTCCAGATCTAAATCCCAGTGATCACCTGTGTAGAGATCTGAAAATTAAGTTGGGAGAAGACACCTCAAATATGAGAGACCTGGAGCAGATTATAAAGAAGAGTCCAAAATTCCAGGTGAGAAGAATCTTGTGGAGGTTATAGGAAGAGATGATTGCAGGTATTTATTCCTAATGGTGATCAACAAAATATTAAAATGAGAACGCCAACAATTTGGTCCAACCCATTTTGGGGGGGGTTTGTGTGAAAATGCGCCCATTCTGTCCATTTTCTCTGTTTTATGTTGTTACAAAACACAAAGGAAATAAACGTGTACTTGAAATTATTTTATGGGGGAAATACTTCATTTTCAGGAACACTTTCAAGGGGGCCAACACTTTCAGCCATGACTGTAGGAGTAAACTGGGTTTCACCATTTCCTTCGATAATGGGTGGAGGACAAAACTGCCTGCCACTTTCACCCTTGATTGAGTAGCGTCCAAATGTGTAGGAACCCACCCTACTGAAAAAGAGAATTGTAATACCCCGGTATCAACTTATTTATACATTTCCAGGAGGAAAATCAGAAAACAGATGTATTAAAATATATATATTTTTTATTGGAGAAAACAAAATACTAGAGTTACGGTCAGGAGAGAAACATCATTCCCATTACCTCCTTCTTTTTCTTTTCTTCTTCTTTCCGTTTTTTCTCTTCTCTTATCTGAGCCAAACGCTGCTTCTTTCTCTCCAACTCTGCTTTCAGTTCACTTTTGTCTGACATGGCGAGGAACCTGGACAAACGAGATGATAATATGTTGGATATGTGACGTAGGACAATTCGCATTGTGTCCGATTGTTTTTGTAGCAATGGAGCTGTGGGCGGTTTCATTATAAATGTGGTGAGACGTCTGTTTTACTAGTACCATTTTGAGGTACATAAGACATTTTAACTGCTTTTTGATGTAATTTTTTGGGGGGAGGTGAACCCTAAACACCGCAATTCCAGCATTCCCTTCTTTAGTGTTTACTGTACAAAATTTTATTTATGAACAGACTGGTAATTAAATGACACAGCAATATCAGTGGGTTTTGTTTATGTCTTTGAATTTTCCCAAAACAAAAAAAAAAAAAAACAAAAAAAAAAAAAAAAAATATATTATATATATATATATTTTTAGTCCCTTTAAGAAACGTAAAGGGCACCTGTCATTTCCTTTTTTTGCTTTTAAACAGACCCCACTGTTAAGCTGGCTTCACACCACGGTAAGATCCGGGTCCGGGGCTGTCAGGCATGAACCCGACAGCCCCGGGCCAGATCAGAACACAGAACCGGAGGGCCAAATGTGCTGTGTGCAGCTGGATGGCTGTAATTGCAGCTGCAGCTGCTGATTTTTCAAGATCGCGCCTAGCATGGAGCTAGCCGCGGTCCTGAAACAACAGCGGTGTGCAGCCGCAGGTGTCCGGTTCCCGGATTCGCCCGGACCGGGCAATCCGGCCCCATAGGCTCCCCCATCTTAGGGAGAACCGGATTGCCCCTGATCTGGGAGAATCCGGGACAAGCCGGCTAAATCCGGGATCCGGCTTTTTGGGGTGATTTTTCGGTGAGAATGATCAGAATTCTGCCGGATTCATCAGGAAGGATGAAACCGGATGGCAGAGAGCTGCCATCTGGCTCCATCCGGCCCCATAGGCTACTATGGGGCCAAAAACCAGTCCGGGGTTGTCTAGTTTACACCGTACAGCCCCGGACCGGACCTTGCCGTGGTGTGAAACCAGCCTTATTTAAATCATGCACTGTGCAACAGCAAGCTGGTATATAAATTTATCATATAAAAAGTACTGTAGATGCTTAGCAGTTTCCATAAATACCTGCACAAACCATCATCAGGGTGGATAATTTAGGCTGACATCATTCACATCAATTCACTGCAGTCATGCAGGCTTTTAATATGTAGTAAGGCCCCCACCCACCCCTCCATTGTAATATATTGACATCGCTGAAGGACCTGCAGAAATTCACTAATGCTGTGGAAGAACCTGTAGTGATGTCATGACCACATGACCGTAATGGGAAGAGCTAAGCCCACATATATCCTTCACTTCAGGCATGCTTAGCTCTGCCCATTACAGTCACATGGTTGTGACATTATCACAGGTCTTTCTTCAGCATCAGAACAAGGGGCAGAGATGCACCACAAAATGTCAAAGTACCGTAGTAATTAAGGGGTGCTCACCATACCAAGGAACAAACACCAGAATATAATAGAAGACATGGCATAAGTAGGGAGCACACCACTACTGTGTAAAAGGTGAATCAGCAAATTTTATGAAACACGTGGACAAAAATAATTTTCATAAACATTTTTTTCGTTCAATTTAAGTATATTGAGTTTATAAATTGAGGTATAACATAACATCAATTATATAACAATTAGTACGCAAAACATTATAGGACCTATAGCATTCAAATATAGAGAGTTACTTCGAACTCTGGAAGTCCGTACCATGGTATCTACATGAGCAGTATCTGTTCATCTGTCATAGGCGTTTAAAAAGAGGAACAGCAGAAGATAAAACAGCAAAAGACATAATATATAGCACTATACATTACATTGCCCCTACCCAACCACATATGAATCGCCAATTCAGTTGTTCTAATTGTGTTGTGTAGGTGGGGGTATACCATCTCGCGCTTTACATATGTAAGCCTGAGTTGTGCTAACCTGTCCTTTAAGGTCTTTAAACGAGATATCTAAACATACATCCAATTTATATTGTGACGCATTTCTCAAATTTCTCATTACTTTGCATCTAATGCAAGAGAAAGGGAAAGAAAAGAAGAGTGAGAAAAGAAGAGTGAGGAAAGAGAGAGGAAGTAAGGGAAAAGGGAAGGGTCATATGGGTCCATGGGGGTTTATTAGTAGCCGTATTTCCGTGCGAGACAATCACCACAGTACATCCTACGCTTATAAGCCGTTCCATGGCTTCCTGCCCCCTCTGCCATGTCTCAGTCTGGTGTGGATATCAAACCCCGAATGTCAGGAGACTCACGGAAAATTATCCACTGGCTCCAGGTACGCCGGAATTTGTCTCCCGTATGGGTGACCTCGGCCGTAAGTTCCTCCATTCTACATAGCCTATTCATCTCAATCATCCACTCAGACAGGCGAGGCTGAATAGACGTCTTCCAATGTCTGGGTAGAATATTCCTGGCCGCAGTAAGGCAAAATCGTAAGAGGTCAGTTTTTTGGGATTTCATAGGTCCCGGCAGAATGGAGAGAAGTGCAACCTGCGGAGTCCTCTCCACCACCTGGCTCGTGACCTTCTGGCATAAGTCAAATACCTGTGTCCAGTAAGGCCGTATGTTATCACATTCCCACCACATGTGCAATAGAGTCCCCTTTTCCTTTTGGCATCTCCAACACACGTCCGGGACAGTGGGAAAGATACGGTGAATATTTGCCGGGCATTGGTACCAACGGGAGATTATTTTGTAATTTCTTTCCTGTGCTGTACAGGCCATGGAGAGACCATGTGAATACACACAGGCCTTCTTCCAGTCTTTCTCAGAGATGTCTAGGTTTAAATCTAGCTCCCATTTTCTGAAAAATGAGAGGCTTTTCAAGGGTCCCGGAGGATTGAGAATATGGTATATAATGGAGATAGTTCGAATAGGTGGGTGATCTAGCATAAACAAGCCTTCAAACGCAGTCAAGGCCGAGTTATAGTGGGCTGGAGTCCGATCAGAAGTCAGAAATGATTTTAACTGTGCGTATTCAAACCAAGACAGGTTTGGTCTGTTGGCGCTGAGGACTCGGAGGGGGGGTAAGTTCCCTCCACTCAGAATATGGACCATGCGTGGGTCATCTCCCTCCTGCCAGCCTAAAAAAGTATGAGCCTGCGTGGCAGGGTAGAACTCAGGGTTATGGAACAAAGGGGTGAGGGGGCCCCTACCCTTGGAGACCACACCTCTCCTAACCTCTCCATCCCAGATCTTCAAGGTCGTGTTCATAAACATTTTAAACAGACACGTGTATGGGGAACCTCACAAAAAAGTATCAATGAGATTCTGGACATGAATGATGTAACACCAGATACATGGATGAAAAAGTACAGAACAATTAAGGTAAAAAAACATAACTGATAACAGATTAAAAAGGTGCAAAGTAATCTCAAGGATAACCGGGTATGCCGAAGACTCAACACACTCTTATATGAGTTAACCAAATAAGTCACAAACATATAGGTGGCAGCCAATAGCTGCTGTGGTAGTGACACCAGTGTGACAAGTAACACCCTTTATAGTGCAGTAATGTTTACAGGTGTAACCAGTAAATGGGTCAGAGGGTGCTGTAAGCTCTCTTGTAGATGGAATCAATATATCATATTCAAGTTAGTAATATGGGTCACAGTAAAGTAGAGATACTAGGACAATGAAATTGAACAATAATAATCAGGCCTCTATTTCGAGATGGACCAAAAGCACGTATGTAGCAACATATACTCAGGTTGCAATTAGTAGTACCAAATAACTAGGACTGAGGCATCAAATGTGGACTAACTCAGTACCAGCAATATGTGCCCGGTAGTGCCCACTAAGGCACAGCTCAGTGTAGTTAATCCAAAAGGTAAAGGCAGAGAGACTCAAGAAGTTGTACTATACAACCCAGACATGCTAAGCATCCATTAAAGGTGCTAAGAACAAATGAGATGTACATTGTCAGTCACCCATATAGTCAGTAAGGCGCCAGAAGTCATTGTCAGTGGAGGAGTGAGGCCCCTATACAAGCCCGACCCTATGCTTATCGCTACCGGGACGCAGCTTTGTCAGGGGGATGTCATTTCTACTTATGTCATGTCTTCGCTTATGTTCTTCTACAGCATCACTGAATTTCTGCAGCCCCTTCAGCGATGTCAATACATTACAATGCAGGGGGCGTGACAACGTTTACAAAAACCTGCATGACTGCAGTGGATTGCACTAAGTAGGCTGGCATGAATAATTGCTCCAACACGAGAGATGTCAATTGAAACAAAGGGGAGAATTATTAAATTCTTAAAAGAGGGTAAATCAACATGCAATGTTGCAAAAGTTGTTGGTTGTTCACAGTCAGCTGTGTCTAAAATCTGGTCCAAATACAAACAACATGGGAAGTTTGTTAAAGGGAAACATACTGATAGACCATAGAAGACATCAAAGTGTCACGACCGGAAACTTAAAGCAATATGAGGAATGAATGGGAGGAAACGGAGTCAATGTCTGTGACCGAACATTGCACCAGCAATCCTGACAACGATACGACCTGGTAGGGATCGCTGGTGCGTCGCTATGTGGTCACTGGTGAGATATCAAACACTCAGATCTCACCAGCGACGCAGCAACGATCCGAAATGATACGAAGGTCGTTGGGACCCTGTTCCTCAGACCTGTAGTATTGAGGTGTGTTTGACAGGGTCAACGACACCGATGCATGCTGCCCAGCGGGAACCCAACGAACAAAAAATGGTCCAGGCAACTCTGACACGACCAGCGATCTCACAGCAGGGGCCTGATCGCTGCTAAGTGTCAAACATAGCGAGATCGCTGACTTAGCAGCAATCTCGCTTAGTGTGACGGGGCTTTAGAAACCGCCTAAAGGAAATGGGACTTACATACAGAAAAGCTAAACAAAAGACATCATTAACACTTAAACAGAATAAAACAAGGTTACAACGAGCTAAGGAAAAGCAATCATGGACTGTGGATGACTGGATGAAAGTCATATTCAGTGGTGGATCGCGAGTCTGCATTGGGCGAGGTGATGATGCTGGAACTTTTGTTTGGCGTCATTCCAATGAGATACATGCAAATTTCCACAGTCATTGAGGATATGGGGCTGCATGTCAGGTAAAGGAACTGGGGAGATGGCTGTCTTTACATCTTCAATAAATGCCCAAGTTTACATTGATATTTTGGACACTTTTCTTATCCCATCAATTGAAAGGATGTTTGGGGATGAGGAAATTATTTATGAAGATGATAATGCATCCTGCTATAGAGTAAAAAATGTGAAAACATTCCTTGAATGAAGATACATAAGGTCAACGTCATGGCCTGCAAATAGTAGAGATCTCAATCCAATTGAAAATCTTTGGTGAAAGTTGAAGAAAATGGTCCATGACAAGGCTCCAACCTGCAAAGCTGATCTTGCAACAGCAATCAGATAAAGTTGGAGCCAGATTGATGTGTACTGTTTGTCACGCATGTCATACATGCCTCAGAGACTGCAAGCTGTTATAAAAGCCAGAGGTGGTGCAACAAAACACTAGTGATGTATTTGAGTGTTATTTTATTAGTTTGTTTGTCATGATTTCATAATTTTTTCCCCAGAATTGAGTGATTCCATAATTTTTCCCCTGCTTGGTCTACAAAAGTAACCAAACTGGCTAGCACATTTTTTTTCCAAGATTTCTTTTAGTGTTTCTTCAAGGCAGAGAGTTGCCATTTGAAATGACTTTAGTTTTGTGCCATGTCCTGTGACCTCCTTTTTACAAAACATCCTCCGAGCCAGGCGATTCCATAATTTTTGCCAGGGATTGTAATTTTACTATAAGCTACCATGTAAAAATCATACTAGGCTTCGTAGGGAAAACAAAGAAAGCAGGGGGGCCTTTGGTGGGCATCTGGCCGCCATTGCAATCCATCGGCTCTACAAAATTACTCTGTTGGGGGAGGGGTAATAGCCGCCCAAATGGATGACCCAATGGAATTGTGGCACTTAAATGCCCGTCAAAAATGGCAGCAGCACTTAAGTTGCTAAACAGCGATCGGAGCACACTCTATAGACAATAGAGGCTCGTGTTGGCTAAAATAAATTTTTTCTTAAGTTTTTATATCAAATATTAAAATGGCATTTGCATTTAAGGAATTTATTTTGCTGGACTTATAAAATACTTATGTAAAACAAGAAAGAAAGGGGCGCAAATGTGAAGCACATAGAGGTGTTGTAAAATTTGTGCAAGGGGATCAAAAGGCCACTCGCCTATTGGGGTTGTGCACCTCTGCACAACCCCAGTGACAGGTTCCTAACCGCTGGATCCTGCCCCTGACCGAAGCGTCTCCTCTCAGCCGGCGGTGGGAAGTAAAGGGCAATAAAGTTTGTAACTAAGTTCCTGTGAGCGTTTTAATTTTTGCCCATTGCCCCAGTGCTCCTAAAAGAACCCTCCAATTTTTTTTATACTAAATACTTGTTATTACCAGGATTATACAACCACTTTGACTCAGCTTTCAGGGAAACAAATACACCAGCCTCATCAGGGCTGTGATCTATTAATATGTGCAGTTTGCATTGTGAAATCTGGTGGCAGCAAAAGAGGAGGTTTTATCCCACTATAGTGTGTTTTACCAATAAAACACAAATATCCATTGTACATCCATACCAAGATATAGAACGTATCGGACGCGTACACATCACGCCTATTCCCTGCATTAGGATTTATTCCATTATAAGCTGTCAGCAATCAAGTCTTACAAAGTAAAATTCTTCTCCAAAGCTATATAAAAATGGAAAAAAAAGAAAAAAGTCTGCGCATTTACAAACCACAAAATTAAGGAAACAGGAATCATCTCAGGATGGATGCTTGTGTAAATGTCACCACACACAGCCTGGGAGTTCAAAATAATAGCTGCCGGGTTATCCGGGTAATTAAGATGCTAGCGACCCACAAGCCTAATAACCCACAGCGTCTGACTCCCAGGTATCCCCTCCCAGAACCTGTCAGGACACATCGGATTTACCAGGTAGACAGCAATAACCTGCAGACAGACATACAAAACGCAGCAGAGATGGGAAGAGACTCCAGAGAAAGCAGCAATCTCTTGATCACTGGTTTCAGCAAATGATCCACTTGTCGGCATCGCATGCACTCCTGGGGCAAACAGACAGGGAAGGTTGACAAACCTGTAAATGGCCTGTACAGGACGAAGTGTCGCTCGATCCGCGCTGCTGCCAATGAAAACCAGTAGACCAGAGTATCTGGATAAAGGTGTTGATTAATCTGACGCGTTTCAGAGCAAAACTCTGCTCCTTCCACAGATATTTTAAGCAGGGAACTTGCATCAGATAAGCAGCAAAGCTGGGTGCAGAACTATGTAGTTAAACGTACCTGTGGCAAGTAACAGGTGTGGGCAATCTGAACATCACACCTTAGTCTTTGTTGGGGAGGATGCCTCCTCTGCAGGATCACAGACTCCTGTCTGGTCCACGCTCAGACCAGGTTCAAGCTCCCTGTGTCTGGGGTGATCCAGGCCTCCTAAGGCCCCCTCACCTATTGTGGACACTGGGAAAACAGCCTTCTGGTCGCAAGGCTCCTCTACAATTAGTGGTGCAGGACCTTTCCTGACCTAACAGCCCTATTGCACATATCTCATATTCTAAACCTTTAAATGGAGCGCTCTGGTCAAAACGTAGTTTCAGCAGTGGGTACCTGGGGAATTTAAAAGAATAAAAGTTTGCACACTCACTCCTGCACAAAGCTCCCCAACTCCTGCTCTGCCGGGATGGAAATGGTGGCAATCTACCCCCAGTGACCTCACTGCTGCAACCACTGAGCAGCTGTAGGGTCAGGAGTGGCCAACGCCCAATGTCCGAAAGAGACCGCTGGAGGAGCAGAACTGGGAGCGGGGAGCAGAGTACAAGGGGAGAGTATGAATTATTTTATTATATTAACCCCACTGCCAAAAATAAAACTTTTGAACAAAGAATGCCTTTAATTCAGTACTTCTGCATTATTTGAAAAATGCAAATTTAAAACAATGTTCCAAATAATAAGTCATTTAAAGGGGGATGTTCTTAGGGTAGGTCACCAATATCAGATCAATACACATATGTTGAATAGAGGCTGAGCTTCAGATCTTGGCATCAGCCAATACTCTGTATGGCGCTGTGTTGTCCCAACTTTTCTGACATCTGGCCGCTGCTGGAGCTGAGTCACACAATGTGAGATGCATGTGAGATACTCACATGACTCACCCAGAACAGTACCTGTCCCTCTAGACGGGAGCAAATTAGCTGCTTGTGTCTCTATGAAGCTGATGCGCTACCGTTCAGAGGAGCATGGGCAATTCCAGGTGAGTCATGCGAGTATCTCGCATGCATCTCACATAGTGTGTCTCTGCTCTTAGTCTTGTGCTCTGTCTGGCCATGTTCTGCTTTGCTTCTCCTGATATGGACCCGGCTTGCCTTCTGTTTATCCTGAAATCTCCTGACCTTGGCTATGTTTCATAAACCTGTGCTGTCTGCCCTGAACCTGAATACTCTGTTGCCTCTTGTCTTCATCCACATGTACCCCACACCCCTGTCTTTGACCCCTCCATTCATCTGCTGCAGACCCGGGGACTTTCCTGGAGTACTACCTGGTGACTACTGCCGGATGGCTCAGCCTATCCTCACCACAAGAGGCATTAGTGAATACTTGGTAGTCACAGTCAGTCACACCTTTCCAGGGTAAGCCTGGCCCGTGGCGCAGTCGGTCTCCAGCGTCATCAATATTACATGACTGGGCAAACTCATTTAACATAGAAGTTACCAATACTCATCCATTCATTCCCCAGAGCTCCAGTGTAATAGCTCTAACGGTCCTCAGCAGTGTCTGCCCATTTTCTACAGGTATGGCATGGGATGCATTGATACAAGTGAACACTGCAACCAAATCACTGGCCTTAGGTGCCACACATGATTGGCTGCAGCATTCACATATGGATGTCACAATAGGAGCAGCAATAAATTACCATAAATTAAAATACCAGAAAACCCCTTTGAAATTTTGGCTTTGGCATGTTGTATGATGTCAATGCCGGCTCATGTGGGGGGCACAGTCTGTGTGACACATTATGAGAAACCTACCTAGAAACTGAACACAATCTGGAGGAAAACATCCCATAGAAAAACCGCATACTCCATTCACAGACTGTCCAGAATAATAAAAATGAGAAAAAGATGCAGAATTTATCCCCTGAGCATACTAACATGGCACCCTGCACACATGAACAGCTGGATGCCCCAACACAAAGGAGGGCATTGAGTGCTGAACAAAGACGCTTTCTCCAATTCTGTAGACTTGTTATAAACCCTATGATAACCCATGATGATAAAACAAAAACAGATCAGTATGAACACAGACTTCATACGAGAACGAGCAAAAAAATCGAAACTTCTCACGACAATAATGAAGAACGTCTCCAGGATTTAGGCTCCCACCCCTGTCCAGGACAGCGACAGGTTTACGATGACAATCATCTTATTTATTCCTGGAAAATTTGGCATCGGAGCAAAAAAGAACTTTGAAACTGCAGTAAGGAGTCAGAGGGGCGGAGCCAATCACCCAATCCCATTGGCCACACCCTCCTGACCACTGCCATCCCACATACATCACCACCAGCATCATTATGCCTATGTTCAGATAAAACTGGGATCAGAACACATGGAGGCGCCGGATGAGTCTTGTGACGACACAATGTACTTTACCGCAAAGTAGGGGAATAAAATGGAAGGAAATAGGATTGCAGCATCAGACTGTACAGGGTTTGCTGGAGACCATGTAAATGTGTTGACTGAATAGGAGCTAAAATGTTTTCATTAAGACCTATTGCAAAGTGTCTTCATTTTAAAAGGGAAAAAAATGAGAAAAATATGTGGAACCCAACTGCACTGCTGTACAATGGACCACATACCAGGGAAATGGGTGAATGCAAGTGGCTTTATTCAACTCGTTTTAAGGTGTATTCATCACCCATTTAACAGGACAACCACCTTCCTGATGAAGGGGTGATGAATAAACCTTGAAATGCATTCAATAAAGCCACTTGCATTCACCAATTTCCTGGGTATGTGGTCCATTGTACAGCAACGCAGTTGGATTCCACATATTTACTCTATTTTTCCACTATTGCTTTGACCTGTGGATACTGCAGCCGCTGTTTGGAGCCTTTTATACTAGTTGTGCGTGACACAACCCTCTAAGGTGAGCCGTTTCATCTCCGCTTACCTGCCACCGTTTTTAGCAGATAAGACCCTATTGCACTTTCTATCCCACAGTTATTCATTTTAAAAGGAACAGAAGCAGTAAAAGAAATCTGAACAAATTTAAAGGATTATTCGTGTTCCGCTCACTTCAGTATCAAGAGGAGAATGGGTTAGATGACTTTGCTAGTGATGAGCGAACACAACCATGCTCAGATCTCGTAATGAGCAGTTTAAAGCTTTGACGGGCTTGATTCGTTTACTGATTATAATGGAAGTCAATGGGAAACTCAAGCATTTTTCTGGAAGATCTGGAAAAACGCTTGAGTTCTCCATTGACTTCCATTATAAATCGGTAAACGAGTTGAGCCCGTCAAAATGTTCGTTACAAGTACTGTGCACCCGAGCGTGGTTGTCCCTCCCTCAAAACTAGACATTACATCTACAGATACCAGCCAGGACACATGTAAGATCAGTGCATAATAGCTGAACATGTCCGGGAGGCACATGTAGACATGACCTACCCAACTCACATCCCAATGTAAAAGTGAGGAGAGAAGGACTAACCCTATGAAGGGAAAGCCGGTTTGCACCAGGACGCACGAGTGCCGCTTTTCTTCTCCCGGTTGGCTATGAAGGGAACCAGTCAGCTGATTCATAACACTGACCATGGGTAGAATGAACCTGAAACCAGCTCATTAAATGCCGCAGCATTGCAGAGAAAATGTAGTTGAAAGTGCGGTTAAGGGGAACCCCAGGGAGATAACAGTTTTGTGCTGTCCTGCCCTCCTACGTTATGAAGCAGAGCTGACCACTACAGTTCTAGGATCTATAGATCATTTATAAATAAAATCATATCTGCTTCTCAGCTCTCACCCCTCCCTTCAGGGACAGAGAAACTCAGCGTCATGCTGCTGCTGAGATCAGGTGGTGTGTTGGGGGTGTGGACCCTGGGGCTCCAGGATCATCCTACATTCCCTCCCCTCACACTTCTGTATGGGAATGGGGCATGGCCACCAATTAAATGGTCACCCTACAATCCTGCCTCTGATAAAAATCCTATGTAATGTAACAGGGGTATTCTCCCGTCAAATAGCAAACACTGCATTGATTGATTCAACACTGCCATGGTCTCCCCTCCCACATATCAACTTGGTAGCTTCCTGTCCCCTGAAACTGTAGCACTGTGCATGACTGAATTTCTGTCCCCGAAGGGAGGGGTGAGAGCTGAGGAGTAGATATGATTATTTATTTATAAGCAATCTATAGATCCTAGAACTGCAGTGCCCAGCTCTGCTCCATCATGTAGGAGGGCGGGAACTGTACAAAATAAAATTCTTTCTCTGGAGTTCCCTTTTAATAGCAGGGCTCCAAGACTACCTCACACACGGCTCTTGTTTAAGTGAAAGCTTTATTGAAGTATAATGGTAACATCAGGCTTTAATCATTATTATGATACAATAACCAAGATATTTAGATAGAACATAATAATTCATAATATTCAGCACATTCTGCACTTGAACAACTGGACCCAATTTATTATATATTTTAGAAGTCTGAGTCAGTCCATTTTATACTGACACAAACGAAATGGGCTCCGACTCCACAGACCTGGTTAATAGTCAGGTCAGTTTCCCTATAGAGGGTTTGTCCTGCTCTTCTCACTTCCATCAAGAGACAAGCAGGATAAGCCGTGTCTACTGTTACCTGCCGGGACACCGGGGTGACAGCTCTTTCCGTCTGTCTTCCCCTAGTCTCTGTGTACCAGTCACAATCTACAATTACGCCCTTCCTCGAAGCTCGGCAGCATTTCAGTATAAAACATGGAGGACTGTAATGAAGAAGCCGTTCTCAGATTCACGTCGACTGTGGTTCGGGCAGAATGAACGAGCTTATAGGATATCCTTCAAGGGGAAGCCATCATCAGAAAATTACTTTTTCTTTAATTACTGCTTTGTGTTAATATTTTTTTGCTAATTATTTTTTGGTATATATCAGAGTTTCTATGAAACCTTGCAATTTTCAAATTTCTCATTGATGCTTTTTTAGATTCTAACTTCCTGTTGATTCAGGAAATCCACATGTACATTAGCAGCAAAGGTCAGACTCTGACCTTGTCTTGGGTAGTGAAGCATCTAATGAGCGTGTGAGCCATGAAATTGCCTATTGTGTTTGGTGCGAGAAAAAGTTGCTTAGGTTGGTTTCACACCACGGTGTGATCAGGTCTGGGGCTGTCCGGTGTGAACCAGACAGCCCCGGACCCGATTTTGCACTAATGCATGCCTATGGTGCCGGATAGCAGCTATTTGCCACTAGGTTTTGTCCCTGTCCGGCAGCAACAGACTGCATTTGGTTTTTGTCCCGGACACAAAAACGCAGCTTGCAGTGATTTCAAGTTCCGGTGAAAAAAAACGGAACAAACCGAACTGAAACAAATCCAGGGCAATCCAGCACTCATAACATGGGAGTCCATGGGTGCCGGATCCAGGAAAAAACATGATCGTTTTCCGGTCCTGCTTTTAGCGCACTGAGTATACTCTGTACACTAACACTGCTCTGTTCCCGTGTAACATCTAACTGCCTTTAGCATTATCTACATACACCGCCAAAGTGAAATTAAAGAAAGCAATATGTTAAAAAGGTAAAACAACTCACCTCTCCGCCGAGTGTCCCTCGATGCAAGGTGTCCACATCTGATGGCTGCAGGACCTTAAGCAGCTGACCGGGCGGCAACCGATCAGCTAATGGGTCACATGACAGCATCAGCTAAGCTGTTTAAACCGCCCGCTGATAGGTTTAAATCACCTGCCAAAACCTATCAGCTGATAAATCAGCTGATCGGGTTGCCGCCCCGCCCAGTCAGCTGATTTAGGTCCTGCAACCATCGGACGTGGACACCTCGCATCGCGGAAAACTCAGCGCGGACAGGTGAGCATTTTTTTTTTTAACCATTGCTTTCTTAAATTTCGCTTACGCAGAGTATGTTAATACACTGCTAAAGCAAGAATAACAGCCCCAACACTACTTGCCTGTGCCTTACTGGCTCGGCTCCTCCCAGCTCTTTCTGTGTCAGGATCCCCCATAATCCCAAATCCGGACACAGAAATGGCATACGGAGTTACCAATTCGGGTCTGTCCGTTCCTGTCCGTGTGGTCCTGCAAAAAAAAACAGGATCCGCAGGGACAAGAACAAACCGTGGTGTGAACCCAGCCTAACTGAGAGGACATGAAGTATTAGTTTAAAAAAAGAAGCCAATGTGGTCAGGGTCAGTTCGAGAAATTGCAAGATAACCAATTTTATTTCTTAAATATTCTGTTTATACAAAAAAAAAAAAAAAAAAAAAAAAAACTTAGCACAAAAACCTTATCTATACTCGGTGATTTTCTGATGATGGCTTTCCTTTAAACATATGCCTGAGATTTTAGTTTCTAGGGCCAATATTTTTATTTAAGAGGCATTATATTTTAAGGTTTTATCTACATATGTCAGTGCTTCCAATGTGGACACAAAGCCTGAACATTGATTGTATTAATCTAAGGAAATATGCATTAAAGCTGCTAAAATATTGCAGGTGGGAGCAGAAGAGACATCAAAGAATTATTTTACTGGAAAACCATTGTTACTCGCCAGCGCCGGTGGCAAATTATCACATAGACAGGATGGAAGGCGAATCTTCAAAAGGAAGAAGTTAATTACAGCGTTACATGGCCAGACGCTGAGGACAGGAGAAAAGCTTTCAGGGTAGGTGCAACAGTAACCGACCTAATCCTTCCATGTGTAGCATACAAGTGCTTCAGTGATAAAGTGTCATATCTACAGGATAGAGAACAGCCATATTATTAGGGAGGACAGCCATGGATTGCATAAACAGAGGTACCCATTTCCCTCTGCTCATATGGAGGATGGGTCATAATACACGCTGCCTCTCTATTCAAAGTCTATGGAACTTACAAAGATGGCCAAGTGCTATTGTATTCAGCCTTTCCCTCAGTCCCATGGACTTTGGGATGAGCAGCAGTGTGCATGTGTGACCACTACCTTACTTGAATGAGAGACAAGGGATATTCAGCCTTTAAATCTGTAGGGGGTCAAAAATATGAGCTGCAAGCCATAATCATCAACATCTACAGGAATAAACACTTGAAATAGATCACTCTGTGTGTAATGACTCTACATAATATATGTTTCACTTTATGTATTTAATTTGCTGAAAAATAACTGTTTGATGATATTCTAATTCATTGAGATGCACCTGTATACTTATTTAGTAATATAAGTAGGGAAAGCCCTAAAACCAGAAGCTGCAATATCATGATATTAAAGGTTTATTCTCATAATAGCCAGTTATCCCCTATCCAAGGGGTTTGGGATATTTTGTGGATGATTAGGGGGTCTGACTCCTGGGACTCCCAGAGACCAGGTCCTAAATGTAAGGGTGGTGCGCATACTCGCTGGTAAGATGTCAAACAGGTATCTCACCAGCGATGTGAATAACAATGCAGTAGCGATCCAGAATTATACCGAGGTCGTTGTGAATGTTCTCTCCATAGTGTAGCATTGAGATCGTTGCTCATTATCTTGTCAAACACAACGATGTAGCGTTCCAGCAGGAGCACAATGACGCAGGAATGACCCAGAGCAGTGTGTAATGATTAACGATCTCACAGCAGGGGCCAGATCGTTGCTGCGTGTCACACAGAACGACATCGAATTTCGTGACGCAACAGCGATCCCAATAGCGATCTCGTTAGCGATCTCTATGTGTGACAGGGCCTTAACACTGCATTCAACAAAATCAATCTTGGGATCCCTGGGGAAGTTCAATAACTGGGACTCCCAGGGTCAGAAAGTTATCTGCTATACAAATTATAGGGGACAACGTGCTTTTTGTAGGAATTAATCCTTTATGACAATAGCCGAAGAAAAAACATCAGGCTTTGGAAACCCTTACCTTGTAATCCTCCAATAAGAAAAGGAAGGACTTCAAGCTTTATTCAACTGAAAAGACAAAAACAATCTAGTCATAACATGCACACAGAATATATACGATAGTATACTCTTACAATATATGTTCCCTGGTGAGCGCCAACTCCTCATCATGGTTTACCAGGCACAGCGACACATATTTTGCAGGAATAACTCAGTCCCATTAAAAAGTTCTGTCTGCAGGTATATGCTATGTAATCTGAAAGCAGCATAATGTAAGTGCTGTGAGACTGATTGCAGTGATACTAGGATGAGTATTATTGTCAAAATCAGTGTTTTATCAGAAGGAGATTGTCACTACAGGACTGTCTCATGCCTCCTAGTTCTGCTTCTCTGTGTAACTCCACACCCACCACTGATTAGAAGCCATCAATCAGTGGTGTGGGCAGGGTTATACAGAGCTCAGCATTGTGATCTCTGCAGCTGAGAAAACAGTGATTACATCAGAATGACAGCATGCAGGCCAGCAAGTGATATCACTGGAATCAGGGTCTCAGCCCCTACATCATGCTGCTTTTAGATTACACAGCAAAAACCTGTTAATAGATTCCCTTTAAAGGTAACCTTATCGCTGATGAAAGAGAATATATAGACATGCTTATTTTTTGCCTGTTTTTCATCAGCACCTAGTTTTACTATGCACCTTTTATTACAACCTATTTGATATGCTCCTATTTTCGTTTTTGTGCATGTTGTCATAGCGGGTGGTGTTTGGGTTTCCAGATGTTTTCTGGTAATCGATCAATTGTAAAATTTTAAAAAAAAAGTTGCTAAACTGGCACAAATTTGCTTTCAACAGGTGCAAAAATGCTGAAAGAATTGACGACATTCAGATTAAAAAAAAAAAAAATGCTGCTGTTAACCCCTTCACAACCAAGGATGTACATGTACATCCATGGCCATGTCCCGCCCCCCTAATGCGAGCTTGCATTTACCACCACATTTCAGCTGATTTCTTCAGCTGAGATGTGTAGCTAACACCCCCGATTGGTGCCGTTAACCCTTTGGATCATGCATTCAGTAACTGACAGAGCGATCCAAAGCCCCGCGGCGGGGATCGTGCCACTGACTGCCAGAATTGGAGGTCCCTTGATGCGATCACAGGACCTCAGTCTGTTATCTTGACAGACCGGTGTCCACGATGACCCCGGAAGCTGTATGGAATCACTTCATGCTGGTGATGAACCAGTGAGGTCACCAGCAAAAAGGGTTCATTTCTCTACCTATAGAGATGTAGCAGCATGTCTCATGATAGGAGTAGTGATCGCAGTATGGAGCACTGAGGCTCTTTAGTGGGCCAATAAAAAAAAAAAAAAAAACAACACACAAAAGTTCAATATCACATACCACCCCCCCACCCCTTTGCTCCATCTAATATACAAAAGCACTGAGGCGACTTCCGTCACTTTGTCATCAGCTTTACACCCGTTGAGGGTGAAGCAAGATGGCGGCAGTAAGCGGGGATACAACACACACACACCTATACTTACCACTGGCCCTGCATCCGCCGCCTGCATCCTCAGTCCACATGTTGACGCGCCCGACTACTGGATCCAATATGCTCCGGAAGTCTCGCGAGACTTCCCGGATGCCATATTGGATCCAGTTGCCGGGCGCGACTACTTTATCAAACATGGTGCCAGAAGTCTCGCGAGACTTCCGGACACCATATTGGATCCTGTCGCCGGAGCGGCAACATGTCGACTGAGGAAGCAGCCGGCGGATGCAGGGCCGGTGGGAAGTATAGGTGTGTGTGTGGCCGCCGCGCAGTGCTAACCACTGAGCCGCCGCGCAGTGCTAACCACTGAGCCGCCGCGCAGTGCTAACCACTGAGCCGCCGCGCAGTGCTATCCACTGAGCCAGTATACTCTGCTACCCACAGAGCCGCCTGTATACACACAATTCATTTCACCGCACTCCCGTAACTATTACTAAATAAACCATATATAGATTCTAGACTACCCGATTCTTTAGAATCGGGCCCCCATCTAGTTGAAAATAAAATTATTGAAGAGTAAAAAACATACACCTATTTGGTATTGCTGTGTTCAGAAATGTCCGATCTATCAAAATATAAAATCAGTTACGGTAATCAGATCTGTAAACTGTGTAATGGAAAAAAAGTCCAAACGCCAAAATTATGTTTTTCTTAGTCACCACAACATTGCAATAAAATGCAATAAGGATACCTTTACACGTCGCAACATTGCATGAAATTTTCACTTGCAACTTACTGGTTGCAGTGAAATAATGGACACATTGTTACATTTGTACACGGCAACAAAATGGAACAATGTGTCCATGATTTCACTGCAACCAGTAAGTTTCAAGTGAAATTGCATTCAATGTTGCGATGTGTAAAGGTACCATAAGTCAATCAAAACAATGTATCTACCCAAAAACGGTATCATTAGAAACGTCAGCTCATGACACCAAAAATAAGCCTCACACAGCCCCAGATCCCGAAAAATGAGAACGCTACGAGTTGTGAAAAATGGTGCAAAATGTGCGATTGTTTTTCTTTAAAAACTTTAGAATTTTTAACAGTATATATATTTGGTATCTACAAACTCATACCGACCCGAGGCATCATACCGTCACGTCAGTTTTACTATATAGTGAACATGAATAAAAAAAAAAAAAAAAACAAGAGTGTAATTGAATTTTTTGCGCAATTTCACTGCAGTTCGAATTTTTTCCCATTTCCTCTACACTATATGGTTTAATAAATCATTTTATTCAAAAGTGCAACTCGTCCCGCAAAATACAAGCTGTCATCTAATATGTAAATATGTACAGCTGAGTGTATGTATCATAGCTCTGCCCCCTCCAGGTAGCCTGGAACCCTTCAGTTTGCCCTGCCACTTCATAGTTCTGCTCGCCCAGTTAGCACCACCATTCGTTACTATGTCAGGGCAATGCCAGGCTCTCCAGCTTGTATGTCTATATTGACGAAAAAAATAAAAAAAAGTTATGGCTCTTGGAAGAAGGGGAGGATAAACAGAAAATGGCCCGGGGGTGCAGGGGTTAAAATTAATCAGGAAAAATACTGACAACCATGTTGCATGAGATTTCTGAAATTACACAGCTTTTGCCCGTTCCTGTAAAAAGGTTACTTTTGGGTATCACATGTTAACAGGTCACCTGACCAGTCACATGGCCATGTCCTTTTCACAGGTCCTGTTACCCGATGCTCAGAAGGAACACATTGCCAAACCACGAAGCAGGATCGCTGTCACCGAGGGAGGGTAAGAACCAGTATTTATGGTGTGCAAGGTGCATTATAAAGCATCAGAGTGGACTGTGTTTATACCAATCTGTTTGTGATTCTTTCTGGGGGAGTTAGAGTGAGAGTTAGAGTGGAGACAATGGGGAAACGCAGCATTAAATATTAAAAAAAATTTAAAAAAAAATAAAAATCGAACATGTAATTGACATGCTCCGTCTCTGAGCGCATCAGATTTCTGCAGCAAAAACGGACCACATACAAACGCACACGTGGGCACAGGATTTTTCAAATCTCAGATTTTAATGTAAACGCTGTGAGTGATGCATTTTCTGCAGAAATAAAAGTAAAACAGATTACCTAAAGCACAGGTGTATATACTGCAGGGAGGAGCCACACTGTTTTCTTGTTTCAGAAGTATAATTAGTGTCACTCTAGTGGACAGCACATAACACCCACGGTCTGTGTCCCCCAATGAGCGAAGGAGAAAACACCCAGTGTGCACAGAGCCTTAACACAGCGCTTTACATACAATCCATTGATTTTTAAGTCTGCAGCACCGGTCAGTTTCTGCTGCAGATGGTGTATTGGGGTTTCTCATGACGTAGTGTGGATGAAATTTCTTATACGGAACCTGTCACCTGTTTTGAAGGTTGTAAACCCTGCCCATCACCTTTAACATGATGTAACTGGGGTTCCTGTAACCCCTTTATTTCCCCAGATGTCCCCCTGCATACCTCAGAAATAGAATTTTATCCTGTCCCCACCATATGTTAATTGCTTTTATGGGTCATATGGAAGCCTGCACATTGCGGTCAGCGCCGCCCCGCTACATGCCAACACTGCCCCTCCTGATTGTGTGCAATTCCCCAGTCTCGCACTTATGCAGTGGCCCCTCACTGTGCCCTATTGATGAGCCAGTGATTCCATTGCACAGGCTCTGTGCGGCTGATGCGAGACCCAAGTCTCACGCCTGCGCAGAGGAATCACTGGCTCTTCAAAAGGGCACAGTTAGGGGCCGTCTGCACTGGCGCCAGACTTCCGCGCCCCCCCCCCCCCACTCCACTGAAACTGCCCTGACCAAAATTACTAATGACTTACTCACGGCCAAAGCTAACAGACAGTTCTCCATCCTCCTCCTTCTTGACCTGTCCTCTGCATTTGACACAGTCGACCACTGCCTCCTATTACAGATCCTCTCTTCCATTGGCATCACTTACCTTGCTCTCTACAGGATCTCCTCCTACCTTTCCAACCACACATTCAGTGTCTCCCACTCCCAAACAACCTCCTCGCCCCATCCCCTCTCTGTTGGGGTCCCTCAAGGCTCTGTCCTGGGGCCCCGCCTTTTTTCCCCATCTATACCCTTGGTCCGAGACAAATCAAAGTCCCATGGCTTCCAGTACCACCTGTACGCTGATGAACACTCAGATCTACCTCTCTGGCCCGACTCGCCTCTCTACTGTCCAGAATCCCCATCAGCCATATCCTCCTTCTCCTATCGTTTCCTAAAACTCAATGTAGACAAAACCGAACTCAACATCTTTCCTCCATCTCACACACCTTCATTACCTGATCTAGCCATCACAATAAATGACATCACACTTTGCCCAGTACCTAAAGTCCGCTGCCTTGGAGTAACTCTTGACTCTGCCCTGTCCTTCAAAACCGCATATCCAGGCCCTTGCCACCTTCAAATCAAAAATATTTCTAGAATCCGTCCCTTCCTCAACCTCAATCTACTAAACTACTAGTGCATGCCCTCATCATCTCCCGTCTCGACTACTGTAACCTTCTCCTCTGTGGCCTCCCTGTTAACACTCTTGCACCTCCCCAAGCTGTCCTTAACTCTGCTGCTCGACTAATCTACCCCTCTCCCCCTACTTCTCCCCTCTGCAAATCCCTCCACTGGCTCCCAATTCAAACTCCTAACATTGACTTACAAAGCCATCTACAATCTGCCCCCCCATTTATCTCTGGACTAATCTCTCCCGATATCATCCAACTAGTTACCACCGATCTTCCCAACACCTCCTTCTTTCCTCCACATTTGTACGTTCCTCATCTAACCGCCTGCAAGACTTCAACAGAGCATCCTCCATTCTCTGGAACTCTGCACCCCAAATGTCAGACTGTCCCTTACACTCAGAACCTTCAAGCGGAACCTGAAAACCATCACTTCAGAAGAGCCTACAACCTGCAATGACCACAGTGCCAACTCACCACCACTGGACCTGGTGCTCCACCACCAGAGCAGACCCAACCTACTGTCTCTCTCCCCAATGCCCTGTAGAATGTAAGCCCACAAGGGCAGGGTCCTCTCTCCCCTCTGTACCAGTCCGTCACTGTTAGTTTGCTTGTTGTATTTATAACTTGTTTGTATGTAACCCCTTCTTATGTACAGCACCATGGAATCAATGGTTCTCTATAAATAAATAATAATTGTAAGGATGACGTCCTGTGTCATTGACTTGCACACAGGAGGGGCGCCGTTACCATAGAGCAGGGTGGTGCTGAGTGCAATCTGCAGACCCCATATGACCCAAACAAGAAATTAGCATATAGCACGGGATAGAATAAAAATCATTTTCTGGAGGTGCAGGGTGACATCTGGGGATATAAGAGTTACAGGAGCCCCAATTACATCATGTTACAGGTGGTGGGCGGGGTTTACAACCCCAAAACTGGTGACAGGTCACTATAGTGTCACCTGTCCATTCTGGGGTCATAAAACACAGCGGATTTCTAACAAATCAGAGGCAGAAATTAATTGTGCTGAAAGACGTGATACTGAGGGGCCCAGCCGGGGGGCCCACACTGCACCGGCCAGGGGGGCCCACACTGCACCGGCCAGGGGGGGGCCCACACTGCACCGGCCAGGGGGGCCCACACTGACAAGCCATACTGGATAGGACACAACATTCCAGCATTCCTGAATGTGTCTCCATCCAGGGAGGCCGGAATATGAAGGAAATGAATGGGATGTGTGTGAGAAAGCTGGGAGATGTCCTGCCATCACTGCTGCCACACTGGCTGTCACCCACATGGACAATAGCTGTCAGGGCATGCTGGTGCTTGTAGTACCTCCTATATTGCAAGTCTCTGCCTACAGCACAGGAAGCATCAGCATCACCCATGATAGATGTCCGGCCCCTGCAATGCTGCTCCACCCGGCCACAGCCTGGGACAATAACAAGGCCTCAGTGTGACAGTAACAGCAGCCTATTACCCACACCACAGCCCGTGCACACCGAATAACTGACCTCACCTCTCCCCCACCGGGTCCAATCAGGTCGCCGCCCTGTCTTCCCTGTGCACCCCGCCCGACACCGGCCACATACACTGCGAATGACTGATGCTCTACGGAAAACGACGAAGGACAAAACACCGAGCGCGCAGCTGCAATGACGTCACCCAGAACGAACGGGACGCTGAGAACTAGAGCGAGCAGGGGACACTTCCTATTTGTCTCCAAGATAGGCGCCATTTTACCGTGGACATTAGCGCTGGTTACAACGGGAGTTGGTCTCCGGGAAACATATCGCAGTATTATTCAGTTCTGGGACAATTTTACAGCTGATGTTTTTCTGACAAAATTGCTCATTCTTGGTGTTTACACAATGTAAATGCTTATTGACGCCATTATTAATATGTATGGCTTATGGTTGGCAGTTCTCCGAGAAGTGAGGGAGGCTCCAAGAAGAAGCAGAGGTGCAGGGCAGGCAAACGTCAATGGAAAAGACAAGGTATACAGTGGCATAACTTGAAGCTCATGGACCCTGATACGAAAGCTCCAACTGGGCCCCCAATTATTGCAAGTGTTTAATAGCAATAGTCTTTTTCTATAGGCCAAAGACTTTTGGGGCCTCCTGGGCACCAGGGCCCCGGTGCATTTGCAACCCCTGAACCTGTTGTAGATACGCCCCTGAAAGTGTATATACATTTATTATTATTATTTATTTATATAGCACCATTAATTCCATGGTGCTGTACATGAGAAGGGGTTACATACAAAATTATAGATCTGGTTTACAGTAAACAACAATGACGAACTGATACAGAGGGGAGAGGACCCTGCCCTTGTGGGCTTACATTACATTCTACAGGATATTGTGGAGGAGACAGTAGGTCCGGGTTGCAGCAGATCTGGTGGTAGCTCCGGTGGCGGTGGGGCAGCAGCTTCGGAGGCGGTGCGGTGGCGGCTTGGTCATTGCAGGCTGTAAGCTTTCCTGAAGAGATGGGTTTTCAAGTTCCGTCTGAAGGATCCAAGCCTGGTGTTGGGAAGTGTTGGGGCGCAGAATTCCAGAGGATGGGGGATATTCTGGAGAAATCTTGAAGGTGGTTGGGTGAGGAACGGATAAGTGTGGAGGAGAAGAGGAGGTCTTGGGAGGATCGAAGATTACGTGAGGGAAAATAGTGTGAGATTAGTTCAGAGATATAGGGAGGAGACAGGTTATGGATAGCTTTGTAGGTTAGTGTTTAGGGGCCGTCACACGCGTCAATATCGCTGTCAATGTCGCTGCTGCACGTGACTTTGCAGCCATATTGACGCGTGTGACATGGTATATCAACCAGCGATAAATCGCTGGTTGATGGTCGCCAGGTTTTCGGACAGGACTGAAAACCTGGCGATGGTCGTTCGGTGGACACGCAGCATCGCTGCGTTTGACACCGGGAGACGTGCGATCAGCCAGCTCCCAGCGCCTCTCAGAAAGCGCTGGGAGCTGGTATCCATGGTAAACTGCGGGTATCTAGGCAGCGTGCGCTGCCTAGATACCCGATGTATACCTTGGTTACCAGCCTTCTCCGCTCACCGGCTGGTATCCAAGGTACACAGCGGGTAACTAGGGACCCTAGTTACCCGCTGTGTACCTTGGATACCAGCCGGTGAGCGGAGAAGGCTGGTAACCAAGGTAAACATTGGGTATCTAGGCAGCGCGCGCTGCGTAGATACCCGCAGTTTACCATGGATACCAGCCTGCTCCCGCTAACCGCAACCTGGCAGCGGGAGCAAGACATCGTGGAAACGATATTTAAATCATTTCCACGATGTCGCTGGTCCACTGATCGCTGGTGAGTCTGCCTGTTTGGCAGGTCACCAGCGATCAGCCGTCAATGTCGACAGCGATCAGATCGCTGACGACATTGACGTGTGTGACGGCCCCTTTAGTAGCTTGAATATATGGCACAACCAGGGGCGTAACTACAATAGGTGCAGGGGTTGCGATCGCACCTGGGCCCTTCAGCCTAGAGGGGCCCCAAAAGTCCCTCTGGCCTATAGAAAAAGACATACTATTAAAGTTTTGCAATAATTGGGGGCCCCGTTGGAGCTTTTGCATCAGGGCACCCGGACCTGAAGTTACGCCACTGAGTACAACAGGACGACTGAAGACAAGTTCCCTCTAAGGCCCGGGGGCCCACAACCATTGCTGGCTCAAGGGCCACATTGCCACAGTGAAAAAACAAATTCCAAGGGCCTTAATAAAACCTAAAGCAGCATTATCTGGACCGTTTAAGAAAGTATTATCAAAAAATGATATAAATGCTTGAAAGTATCAAGTTCTACGACGCTCTATCAAAAAATAGAGGAAGTCTGGCACCATTGAATCAGTTATATCCCTTTAGTTTGGGGCATAAGTCAGTATCCAATTTAGGGATATAGGTGTGATAGCAGGATCTATTTTGTTCTAACTTGACTCCATTTTGAGTGTCTTTACTGTATTTCTTTCTGTGTAATGATGAAGATGGTTTACTTTAGATAAGAACCATATGTGATTTCTTAGTTTAAAAAGGAAACTAAGAAGTTTAGGAATGTGAAACTTAAGCAGTAACTAGAAGAGAAAATACGCGGCGCAGATAGGGTTTACCTGTGACAGAAATAGTATGAGACAATGTGATATTTGCTCACCCGCAATGGTTGTGAAGAGTCACAATCACTATCCACACCTATGATATCACAAAGTCCATGGTATGTAGCAGTCTCCTCAGGTGCAATCGATCAAATACCGCGCTCCCATCTACATCAGTCAAAAACTCTTTAGACACGAGATTATTAACTCTTTGTGTGATTTATTCTCTATGCGTTTCAGGGCCTATGTGCCCCTTCACAGAGCCCGATGCACATTTTGCTAAAACATGTTTTTTCCAAGGGTGTCAATTTGGAAAAAACATGTTTTGGCAAGATGTGCATCGAGCTCTGTGAAGGGGCACATAGGCCCTGAAACGCATAGAGAATAAATCACACAAAGGGTACTTTTACACGCCGCTACTGG